>VWYE01029492.1:326252-371699 GCA_013398995.1 Alaudala cheleensis
AAAGAAAGAAAGAAAGAAAGAAAGAAAGAAAGAAAGAAAGAAAGAAAGAAAGAAAGAAAAGAAAGAAAGAAAAAAAGAAAAGAAAGAAAGAAAGAAAGAAAGGTTTCCCTTTTTTTCTCGGTTTCATTTTATCCAATATCACAAGTCTGTAAAAAGTTCAGTGTCTGATGGTTTAAAAGGGCATTAAAAGGACAATTAAGCCAGTTAGAGCACACAAACACATTGCCATGGACCTTGTAGATTATTTTTCTTTTTTACTCTCTTGTTTTTTTCTTTTTGTCTATTTTTTTTTCCCGGTTAATCTCAACAGTTGATGATCCAGACAAATGATGAGGGTTTAGTTGTTGTCTAACCATCTGTATCTGGTACTTGAGTGTTCTTGGGACATTCAGGGTTCTGAGAGGAAGGAACCAGCATCGTGTGGGGGTCCAGCCCTTCCACAGAGGCAGCTGGAGACCAGGACAGACTGGTAGGGATGAGGCACAGTATTTCTGTTTAGGCAACTGACTTAATGTCACCATATTCCTGTTCCTCTCTGGTGATAAAGTTACTGTGACAGGTTTTACCACAGAACTTCAGGTGGAGTTATGGTTTACAGATCATCTTTCATGAGCCCCAATTTTCATTTTTAGTTGGCTTACTCTGAGATTTGTTGAAAAGACAATTTTAGGGAATCTTGCTTTTGACACAAGTAGATCAATGATGTATCATCAAAATTGTAACATTTTTCTATCCTGCTGAAAGATCAGGTGAACTAGACAGTTTAAACAAAGCAACTTGGACACAGGGTATAAGTTATCCACCATTTTTGGAAAAATCAAACAACACTTCTTAATTCTTTTCTGTTCAGTAATGCAAAATGGGATCATAGCTGGAGCACAATGAAAACACCAGAGAAAGTTTTCTAATGTTAAAAACTACCTTGCCTTACTTTAGCCTGTTTTGCAATAAAATTATGTTTATTTCAAGTAATCTAATTTTTTATTTGAATGGACACCAGAATTAGGAGGAAACACATTTCTTCCTTACTTATCATTGTTTAGTCATTTCATACAATTCTTCGTGAATAGCAGAATCTGTAAATGAACTGTGCAGAAAGATACTTCAATCCAGTTGAGAAAAAAATGGTGTGTGTACTAAAATATAGTTTTAAGAACTAAACAGGTCTGGCAAGTTTTGTTTCAGAACTCCAAAAATACAGTAGAAAATTATTACAAAGTAGACAAGTCTGCTTGTCTAAAATAAATTCTGAAAAGTCCTAATGCCATGAAAATATGTAATGGATAAATTATTTAATGCCCCTCCTTCCCCTCCCAGAAAGATAAAACAACAAACACAAGAATGTCTATAACTTATTCTGTTAAAATACAAACCTGTGTTGCAGAGAAAACGAGAAAGGGCAAGTACTGGCAATCCAATGGCCTTTTCTAATATAGTATACCTATTCTCAGATTATAGTTTGGCCTCAAAAGTGTAATTGTGAGTGTTTCAAATATTGCATTCAGTATTCATTAGGATTTGTTCTTTTTTTCTTTCTTTTTTTTTTTTTTTAATATGAGCTTCGTTTTCAAATGAAAAATAACATTGGAAGCTTGGGGGAAATATGCATTGGCAGTATTTTGTTCAATTTTCTTGGCAATGCTTTTTTCCATCTCAGTAGCATGAGAAAATGAGATAAGATTTTTAATAAGCTTTTGTCCTGCAGTCACTTGCTCAGTTATAGTCACTAAGTATTTTCATTAATTGTATTTTCATTTTATGTTATGTCAGTTTCTAAATATATTTCAGGAAAAAAAGAAAGATGTCCTTGACCCTATTTACACTAATTCTCAAGTTAGTGACCACTTCAAAACAACATCATGTGGTTGCTTTTAAAATGTAGTTCAGAGTTTCAATAGACTGCTTGTGCCTGACAAGTAATTTTTTGTTGCTCCCTTGGGTAGTTGCTAGAAACAGTTTTCAATGTAGATTCATCCTGTGACTGAAGCACAGAAAGGAAAAGCTGAAAAATGAGCAATGGGAACAGCTTGCTGATGAAGTTGAATGAGGAGCTAGTAATGATATTGATGACATTACTAATTACTTAGCAGGCAGAATTCAAAATGAGAATTCATTTGTCATCATGATATCATCAATCAGTTTTCTATTGCCTTGGGTAATAGGTTTGTGCTTGCTTGGTGCAAGATAAACCTCACTTTATAACTAATCTTGGTTTGTGCATATGTTCTTCTTAAATTTTATGTTTTAGCATTTTACTCTTCCCTGTATTGCATTGTGGTTTTATAAGGGTCCTATTTCAAAGGCTGCGTATTTTACACTTAAATCAGATAATTAAATAACTACATAGTCTCTACCCCTCAAAACAAGCAAATGTTCAACAAGCTTTTGTATAAGGATCATAACCTAAAGTAACATCCATCCCTGATGCAAAAGGAAACCTATTAAATTTTTACACTTAAAAACATGTAGATAGATTTATAGATATTTTAAGGAAAAAATTACGCTGAAGATATGCAAATTCCCCCAATGTGGAGATATAGGATCAAAAGTCAGCTCCTGAGTCCTTGAGTAAAAAAAAAACCTCTTGGCTTTGATTTAGCCTTTTCAAGCAATCCAATACTCCTAATCCTTCAGCCTGTGAATCAGTATCACAGTCCCAAGAGCCTGGAAGCCCTACTATCTCTTCCAAACAGCTGAGATTCCTGGCTGAGTCACCCTGCTGGAGAGAGGAGCTGGCCAGACTTGACTGATTGCGCACTCCAAGATTTTCCTCTCTCCTGTCCAACTTGGCATTTCTGTCTTTTTCATCTGCTTTCTGGATCCCTGAGTTCCTGCCTTGGCTTTCACAGGGACACTTCCCACTTTTGTGGGCATACACTATGATCATTAGTGCTTTGCTGACACGTAAGAAAATATTTGTTTAGTCACAAGGGAACTGCTAATTGTCCCCTTGGAAGCCACCAAAGCTGTCAATGACTCACCCCACCAGCTCCATGTCATGGCAGTAGGGATTATCCTGAGAGTTACCCAGGGTCCCAAGTGAAAATATGGTCACCTCAGGGATCTGCTGGCCAGCTGTATTTAGCCAAGGAAGTAGTGATCTGAATCAGCAAGTATATTATCTTTTAATATGCTCATGGTACTATAGTCTAGTAATATATGCAGCTTAGAGGTGCCCTCTAACTCATTAAACAACCTAATGGATCATCTGACAGTTGGAAAGGTTTTCTCTGTGAGTGAATATTAAAGTGAATGTGTTAATTTGAACCCATATTATTATGCCATCCCATTTGCACTGTTTTCTATCACTTTGATTAATGCCTAGATTGTGACTAACACATAGAAGGAATGAGAGATAATATACATAAAGCTGCAGTCTATGAATGTTCTTACCATACTAGTTTGTGCATCTACTGAAACAAAATATGTAAAAATGGAGAGGAGGAAAATATTTCTTTTGGCTTTCAGTCTTATAACATTTATAAGATTATAAAATATTGATTTTTTTCTATCAATTCTACAAGATGGGAATGAAGTAGGTTTTATTTAGCTAAATATCACAATCACATAAAAGCAATTTACATACATTTTAGTCAAAAACAGATGAAAACTTTAGAATGTTTCTTAGTATCTAGAAATATTTCTTTACTGAGCAGATTCTGAAGAATTAGGGTGTTCCAATTCAGTGAGTTTACACTTGTGGTCTGGATTACATGCAGGCCACTAATTTCTCCAGGACCCTTTGAAATACATATGTCACTTGTCATCTCCACAGAACTGATTTTCTTTTGCTTTATCTACACTGTTTCACACTAAGTGACAGCTCACAGAAACTGAATACTTTTTTACTTCTTCTGTTTACAAATGTGGGCCATATTAAACACTAAAAAGTAAATATTACAAGAATTCAACAATTTAAAAGCACATAATACCCACTAAGGATACAATCCCTAAGATAATTTTATATGTATTCTGTTGTACTACTGATAGAGTTTTTGAAGAACATCACACTTCTACTATATCAAATTCTTAGGAAAATGGAAGAGACAGGTGGATTTTCTGCTTTTCTAAAACAGGCTGACTACTTAAAATAGTAACCCTGAGTAGAGTTCAGAGTATAGTACTGTTTCTGCTCTGAAAATCTAACTTCAGGAAACTCTAGAGAGAAAAGCAGGATGGCATCCTATTTCTCATCAGAATCATACGTGGAAATATCATTCAAATAACTCTCCCAGAGGAAAGAGGTGTCTCTTAAAATGACAGACCGAAGATAGTAAAGAGAACTGCAGTTCTAGACAATTGGTTTGAAGGTGTTGAATATTGCATTACCAGCACATTGCCTTGCTTTGTATAATGGCAGTAGAACAGACATTTAAATTTTGACACACTACCCCTGACTCTCTTGCATGTCTCTTTCCAGCAATTGCCATGATAAGCTCCTTCAGAGGAAAGTAAAAAACCCTCCACAACACGTGAGTCAACATTCTTGTGAGATATGACAACTTTTAATATAGACTTATTTTTATGAATAAATGAACAGCATTTTTCCTCCTTGTATGAGGGGAATGTGTCAAAAATTTGGAGGCAGGATAGTGTTTGCTATTAAGTGCAGTCAGCTTAATCTGAAAATTTAAGTATAAATGCAATTCAGAAAACTACTTTTTATTGTTATTTGAACTTTTTATTTTCTCTCCTGAAAATTACTTTTCACAAAAGCATTCAAAATTGCCTTCCCTTCGTGTAATGGAAGATTTGGAGCAAGAAAAATTTCATCACCATGTCTCAGGCTGTCAGCCTTGTTAGAGGTTCCTACTGACAGCAGTCTACTACAAAAAAGTGGAGCAGAGAGGAGCAATTATAGGATTCTTTTTTTATTTCTTTTCTTTTTAATCTAGGAGCTATCTTCAGTCGTGATATTGTGCTGGAAATAGTTTATTATTGCTAAATTTGTTCCTATTTTATAAGCAGAGGTGACTGGCTTTGCTCTTTGAAAGTACTCATTTGCTTTTCTCTGTGTCATTATCTCTTCTTTTGGTTTTTGCTGAACACAAGAACTGGTACTCTAAAAAAGCTGTGATTAATCTAATGGCATCTAATGAGATAAATACATGGCACGGAAAACAGAAAAAGGAGAGGCCTTTGATCTTTTCAAGTTAAACTAAATGATAATGGAAATTTCTCACTATAGGTAGGAAGGTTGTTTTGCCCTCTGAAGTCTCTAATATTGTCAGTTACTCAAAGACACCTCCTAAGCTTTTAACTTCAATTTAATTAAAATATATATTATAACAATTGACTTCCATTATCTCAGCACCAGAGAATCCTATCATGTTGTCATTATCTTATGTAAATGGGTTTGGTTTACATTATGTGCAGTAAATGTAGTAGGATATTAAAAACATATCTTTCTGAAATAATGATAAAGTGGTAGTTGTTTTAATATATATTCCAATTCAACTTTTTTATAATTGAGTTCATTCTATTTACTTTTTTTTTTTTAGGAAAACATATGATAGCTATTAATGAAATAGTATAATTTATTTCAATAGCATCCTTTCCTGAAAGCAGGAAGATTTCAAAATTAAGGTCAGTATGAAAAAAACCTCTGAAGCAAATGTTTTGCCCTGAGAAATTCTTAATAGACCATAATACATTTTAATTACTAAGTGTTATTCAATGGGCTAATCATAATGGATTTTCTTCTTTTCCATTCTACATGGTAGATATTTATTTGGGTATAGCCGTCCTTGAAAATACTTTTTTTTTTATATATCTTCTTCACTTTCAGCTTTCTGGTTTTCTATGTTTCCATGGGAAATTTGACAATAGGTTGTCTGTCAATCTGCTGTTGCTATTTTTTATGGATACAACTAGTGATCATTGTAATATATTAGTTTCTTCAGGGATATACTGATTCTTTGAGGAATATTTCTCCTGGATCCACCTTTTGCCTGGGTTGTAAGTTAATCACCTAAGAGACAATCTTCTTGTTTGGTTCTTTTACACTGTCTGACATAATGAAGTCCTTATTTTCTGAAAGTGTTGTACAGATTGGCAGTAACATTAGAAATAGTATGGAGATAATAGTTTTGCTTCTGAATATTTGCTCTTTTATTCATAACCATTTTGACTATAGATTCAGAGACTGTGCCATGATGGTACATATTCACAAGTAAATGACATAGAATATTATTTATTATATGCAATAAAATATAATTTATTATATTTCATAATAAAACTTGTCTATTATACACTGTTTAGCTGTACATTAGTCTTGTGTAGGTACTTTTTCACTGCACTTAATTAAAATACATTGTATTGACCAATGAGTTTTAAAACTTTAAATATAAGTTTTAAAACTTATATTCATTAATTTTTAAAAATATGTTTTTCAGTATTAAAATTAGTAAAATTATTACAAATGAGGGTGACACTGAAAATTTAAAAAAAATGTTTGACAGTAAACTTCTGTGTTCTATTTCCTCATATTTTTCTAGTATTTTACTGAAATGTACTGCCTTTTGTACCTGTTTTAAAGGGATTCTTGTCTAGAAAAAATACCCCAACTTTTTCAGTTACTTTTCTGAGTTTCACAGAATGTTCCCACAAGTCCCTCACTTTAATGGTGACTAGGGAGCTTGAGAAGCACTTTCCAAAGTTTGACAAAATGAGTCCTTGATGTCAGGACTGATGACTATCCTTATGTAATCAAGCTGTTACACAAACACAAAAGAGAACACTATCTGAGCTAAGATGAGGATAGAACCCAATCTTTGAGGTGAATTATCCTTAAGGTGAATATCTGTTTTGTTTGTCCAGCAAGCACTGTGTGTAATGCTCCTTTAAAAGACCTGTGACTGCCCAGGAGGAATTTACAGGCTGCTTGCTTGCTTTGTCCTGACAGAGAGCTTCTGGAGGCAGGGACAGGTTGATCTTCAATTGGAAGTGACTAAAAAAGCCAGGAAAAGGGCAAGTAAAGGAGGGAGACAATCTTCTGGAGAATGGTTTGGGACAGGGACATTGAGCCAGACACAAAGGGCAGGAAAGGCTGTAACACAGATATTTAAGAGATTCTGAGAATAGGAAATGGACAGTCAGGTCTGCTATGTAATACAAAAGAAAAGGAAAAAAAATACCAAAAAAAACCAAACCCAAAAAACTAAAACAAGAACCAAAACATTTTATTAGGGATCTACTTGGGACTGTGTGGAGTGTGAGGCATGTGTTTTGCAATCCCAAGCACTGCACACCACAACTACTTTTTAAACACTGCTGCTTTCTTGGGAATCAAGTAGCTGCAGTTTGCCAGACATCCCGGAAATAATTTACAATCAGCCAGACTCTAAAGCACACAAATGTCAGGCTTTCTGCAGCCCAGAAGAATACTGAAAATTGCTTATCTGAGTATAAAAAGTGTCAGAATTAATGGCAAAACAGTGTCCAGGATTTTGCTTTCAAACTTCTTCTAGTCCATTGCATTTTACCCAGCAGAACTGAGTTGTCTAATTCTTTTTGTTTTAATAATGATGAACTATATCTTTAGAGAATCAAACCCCTTTTATATTCTTAAAAAGCTTAATATAAGGAGAAGATGAAGGAAGATTTAACTCAAAACTCTAGTGAAGATAGAGAACTCCAGGCTCCAGAACAGAGAACTTGAGTATCACTTCTTAGAAACCAACCTGAAATCAGGTTTCCCTTGTAACAACCTCAGTTTGCCAGAGGCTAGCACCCACAAACAACAGCCACAGATCATATATTTATTGCCATTCATTTATTTTTTTAATTTTTAAAAATTAAGGAAGAAATATATTATCTCAGGTCTTTGTTCCAACAATTGACTTTCCTGCTGTTGACAACACTGATATTTATAGAATATTAAGAGACCTAAATGAGTACTGGAATATCTTGAAGCAGAGTTGATGATGTTGCTGTATCATTCCCATCAGCTCTAGGTGGAAATACAATCTGCTGCTCTGCTGCTCTTTCTTTAATCTCAGCAGGTACATTTATAAACCTGCTTTCTGCTATTCCATACTCATTTTGCTACAATGGAATATACCCAGAAGAGAACTTTCTAGTTGTTCCTAGAGCTCTTTGCTGGAAGCAATCTACTTCCCATTAGACCTGAGAGTGAGTGTGTGCCTGTGCTGCAGTCCCACACTGGTCTCTCACTTTGCTACCTTCTTGTCTCTCTGTAGGCATTAAAGTAATTCTAGCTTCCTTACATGGCCCTTATGACTTTTTACCAGTCTCACCTATGACAAGCATATGATGTTGTGGTGAAATACCTTCTTTGATATATGAGATAGGGCAAACAGGGCAATAAAGAGTGCAAAGTGACAGCTTTTCTTGTCCTGTTCTCAGCTTTTATTTCAAAGGGAATATAAATCACCCTTTCACACAGAGATAACAAGAAACATTGATTATTTCAGCAGCTCAGACTGTCATCAAGGAGGCACAGCTACAATAACCTGGATCCCAGAGTATCTTAAGAACTTCGACTATTCTTAAATTTTAAAATTTGCCACATTACATAGACAGTTCCTGTAGCCACCTTTTTCTGGAAATTGTTGTGCTTCAGTCATTATCATAAAAAAACTACGAAGTCAATTTAAACTCAAATCACCAAGTAAAGACTTCAATTTGGCTCACTTAGTGAAACATACACTTCTACCAAAATAGCCAGCATTTTCAGCCTATGAGAAAGTTATAAACAACCTGAGAACAGCTCACAGCTGTGTCTCCCAAAGCGTGTTACTTTCACCACTGCCTGGGTTGCAATGCTGTCCTCTCCCTGCATGTTCAAGGAGAATCTGGTCCCTCCTTATAATTTTCCAACCTCTTCAGTTTATAGATCCAAAACTATTCGCTGTCTAGATGAACATTCTAAACCTTGATTAGAAATGTTACCCTTGATGGCACACTTGGGGTTTTTTCTTATCTCTCAACACTTAGTAACAGTCCACTGCTACAATACTAGGAAATGAGCCAGGCCAGTGACTGGTGCTTGGTATCGGACCTCAGTCACCAACATGAAATATTATTTATTTCTGCCAACTAGCATTTTTCCAAATAATGCCTGGCCAGGATTTAGGGTCCAGGAACTACCCTTAGCAAGTACTTTGAATGCAATGTCCTTTGACTGGAGATTAAGAGACTTTATTAGCATAGACACATGCCCCTCTATGCCAGCTGCCCTCAGTAGCCAGAAATTTTCCTAGACATAGTTAATCTACTTGCATGGGTGTTGTTGGTTAGGTTTCTTTCCTCTTGTTCCTTTTTACTTGTAGAATTTTTTTCCATTAATTTACTAGGAGATACTGACAACTGGGTACTTAAGACCACAAAGAAGTCGCCAAAGCCTCAGGGGAGGAGGGCATCTGGTTGCATCTCTCTCTTTGAGAGTTTCTCTCTGAGGGGCAGAGATACCATGAGAAATTGGGCAGGTAAAGGGGCAGAGGCAGCTGCTAGGCTCACCCTCTCACTCTCGGTATTGGAGGAGGATGGTCAAGCTGTTGCTTACTGAGGGGAGAATTCACTGTCACCACCAAAGTCCAGTCATGTACTGCTTCTTTATTTCTGGGCTGAGCCTTTAGTTTGTAAGAGCAGCCACTCAGCTGGGACCTTATTATCACCTTCCTCTCTAAAAGAGGGACCTATGCCCACCTGCATGGGTGCCTGGGATCCTGAGTTTGCCTCTCCCTGCCCTGCTGGGAGCTGGGCTGCCTCTATCGCACTGCCTCTGGTTCTTCAGCACTGCTCTGAGCTTTCGCTGCACGGTAGCCCCCCAGCCCCTGCCTGCCAAGACATCCCAAAGTTCCAGACCCAGAGCTCCTGATATGTCTCATCTACCACCCCTGGACGGTTTTGTTCATTCCTGCCATCCTCTGTTGGAAGCTTGCAGCTTCCGAGTCCAGCCGGGGCACTGGGTTTGTGAAGCAAGGCCTCTCTTCCCTCCCTCCCCCCCTCAGCCGAGCCGCCATTACCGTGTGCTCCCCGAGCCCGCACCACAGCGCCCCCTGCAGGCGCAGGGGAATCACCACACCTGCCCTGCCCGCCGGGAGCCTCCAGCGCCCCTGGTGGCCGTGCCTGGAATTGCACCAACGGGGAAAGTGCCTGCGGCTGAGAAGGCGTCCCTGGGTTTGTGGTTCTCGTTGGTGTTAATGCTGTGGTTGTTGTTGGTTGCTTTATTAAACCTACCACTGAAGAACTGTTACTCCTATTCTCATAATTTTGCCTGAGAGTCCCTTAATTTCCAAAATTATAATAATTTGGAGGGAAGGAGTTAAGATTTTCCATTCTAAGGAAGGCTCCTGTCAGTCCAACCAAGGCAATGGGTTAAAAATTTGAAGGCCTTATATTGTAATAATTTACTACAGTATAGAGAGCTTGTTGATTATTTTTTTTCTTTCTTTCCCCTGCTTATGGCTGTAAGAGACAAAATTTTTAGATGCTTTAGTCCTGATTTCTGCTTTCATTTTATTGTCATTACAGTGAGTTCAAAAGTTGAAAACATTGATCTATTTAGACCCATATATGTTATAACCTAATATGAGGAAATAGGAAGCTTGTCAGGAAATACAATAAATAATTTTATCTTGAATATATGACTTTATAATTTTAAATATTTATCAGGAATCCATCTTATGAAACAGTCAAAAATTATTTGCATATATTTTGCTCTCAAAAAGAAAGAGGTTTTTTAGAGACAGCTGCATTCCTTTTCCTCAGGCTGCATGAGAAGAAGCTTGCCCTTGTTATATACTAGCAACTATCAGGAATGCTCTAAATTGTGTTGGCTTGATTAAAGAAGGCATTTCTAGCCCTTCTACAGCAAGAACTACACTCCTTAGAAGAGCAGAACAAATGCCTAGTTCCAAGTGCAGCAAGCCTATTTCAATTCTTCTTTAAATAGCAAAAAATAGAAAGTATATTTCTTTTTAATATTTGCTTACTTGAATGTTCCCTGTGTGTGAACCCGAACTCAGTAAGCAAAATGTGCAATAGTGATTAAAGAATGATTAGGGTTCCCTCTCTCCCTTGGGATTTTACATATTTTTAATATATATGGAGAAGATCTATATTACCTATAGACCTGAAGTCTACTGAGGTAGTTAAAATATCTGATAAAATTTCAGAATGCTAATTTAAAAACCTGTGCTGATATAAATTATATATTTATTTTCTTTTCTCATTAAAAGAACAGGTATATGCTCCTGAATTACTTGCGGGATTTCTTATCTCCTAGTTATTTCTGAGCCCTTTGATGTCTAGCTAAATCTGGAGTACATTAAACAAAAACTTAACTAGTAAGGCTCTCATACAGGTGGGTGTAGAAGAGATATGGAAGAAGAACAAAAGAATGTTTGGGAAAGGATGGAAGAGAGGCTTTTCTTCACAAAGGTTAGACATATTCCATTTATCTTCTGGAGGAAAATTGTATTAAAATGCATTTCTATATATTTCTAGAACATACTTTATGCTAGAAGAGTTTTCTTTTGCCATGAAATTACAGTTGAAGAATAGAACTCAAGATATTGTACTAAGAACTACTAATTTGTAATACTCAGGAAAAGCAATTATGTCTTATTACTGAAACACCCAAGATAAACAATACTTTTTTTCAATTAAAGACTCTCATCATAATTATTATTTCATTTTTGGATATAAGAATAAATGGGCCAAGAATTCTTCAACATAATAACATGTCTTGCCCTTAAAAAATTAAAATTTGGTTATGTCACAAAATGAAGGAATAATTTTGTCTTCTCAAAAAAAAAATATTTCTTAAATGGAATTTTTGATGAAGAAGACTCAATATTTCCATCTCAAATAGCCAACTGTGTAATTGGATTTTTATTTATGTGATCACTATCTATGTGTCAAAATTCAATTTCCTGTTCTGTAGGAAGATGATCACAACTTTGAGGTTCAGGTTATTCCAAGGCAAATCTTGCTTAGTCTGTCCCTTCAGCATCTCTGAGCAGAGACTCCAATTTCCAATTTGTGCTGGATATAGCTTCCATACTATGGACTATAAATAAATGCAGAGTGATAAAATTTTCATGTAATGCACAGATTATGCCACCCTAGAATACTCCATTGGTTTTTACCTATATAATTAGTCTAGAACTAATCTGGAATAAAAGAAAAGCAGAATTTGAAGAGTTATGCTTTTAACTTACTTCCTCACATATTGATTGATTACATTTCTTAGCTAACAGTCGATCCCTTTCTAACATATTATTACTGGATTAGTTTTCATTTGAAAGAAAATTTCATTTTACATATCCTTATGAATATTATCTATAAGTTATGGTGCAATTCTCAAAGAAAGGAAGAGAAGAAAGAAATAAGGCAAATAGAGGATCAACGTTCTGTTTGACTGTGAAAATCATGATGAAATTCAAGGATTTGTACTTTTTGCATAGGAATTTTTGTTGTCATAGCTTGAGCATAAAATATTGAGTGTTTTAGAATGTGTTCCAAACACCTTCCTCAGTGAATGTTCAGTACAATAAGAGTTCTTTCTCTGGGAGAAAAATACTTAGAATAACAAAAAAAAAAAGAGTAAAAGGAAAAAGAGGGAAATTAGGCAGAGAAAGAAAGTGGAAAAGAAGAAAGAGGGAAGAGGAAAGAGAAAAGGAAAGAGAAAGAAATTGAAAGAGAGAAAAAGAAAAAGAAAAAGAAAAAGAAAAAGAAAAAGAAAAAGAAAAAGAAAAAGAAAAAGAAAAAGAAAAAGAAAAAGAAAAAGAAAAAGAAAAAGAAAAAGAAAAAGAAAAAGAAAAAGAAAAAGAAAAAGAAAAAGAAAAAGAAAAAGAAAGAAAAAGGGTTTGGTTTNAAAGAAAAAGAAAAAGAAAAAGAAAAAGAAAAAGAAAAAGAAAAAAAAAGAAAAAGAAAAAGGGTTTGGTTTATTTAAACACTTCCTTTGAGGCAACCAGAGACTCTACCAGAGTATGATGTTTTCTGATTGATGATATCTCTAAAATAGCTATTTGGACTACCCTTCTTACATTTATGTCCCATTTTCTATAAGGTATTTCTGGTCTGTTCAAAAATTCTTCTTTGCAAGCATCCTGTAAAACATAATTGAGGTACCCTATCTTGTCTTGGCCCAGTATGGAGTTTCTTATAAATGGAGAAATAAAACATCAAATGTATCTCCATAACCATCTCAAACTGGTTGCTGTGGACTGCATTCTATCTGGAAGCTGCAAAGACAGGTAAGAGAGGGAGCTTCTCTCATTCCTTCAATCAGTCTGAAAAAATGATCAAAAAAGGATGAAAATATTTTATAAATAAATCAGTTTCTGTTTCCTGAACTTTGCAGCACAGGGAACTTTACTGTTTCATACACACACTGATCAAAGACAACCTCACTGCATCCCCTTTTCTATGCTGGCATTGAGTGTCAGGGCAAGCCAGCCATGAAATAGGCAGCAAGTTATAATATTCCTGGAGGGACTGATCTCTACAACCCTCTTCAAGACTCCAAAAAGAATTTTTGAAGGACTGCCGGCCACTGGACTCCAGTTAAAATCTCTTTTCTGTACCTGATAGCAAAGTTGCACTCCTATTTTTGGTAAAATTGTTTATTGCTTTTCCTCCTGTCCAAGTGCCTAAATAGACTAGATACTGATCTTCTGGTATATTAATAAAAGTTGAGTATACATATTCAGGATATAAATATGAATATGGACAGACAGAAAAGCAGACAGATAAACTCAGGCCCAGGAGAGACAAAGAATTGAAAGCTGAAATAACCTAGAGAAGATCAGAAAGTTCAAGGAATTAATGGGGGAAATTTAAGAAATCACAGAATCAGTCAGGTTGGAAAGGACCTCTGAGATCAACAAGTCCAACTGATAACCGAACACTCCCTTGCCAACCAGGCCATGGCACAGTGACACATCCAGTCTGTCCTTAAACACCTCCAGGGATGGTGACTCCACTAGCTCCCTGGGTAGGTCATTCCCAATGCCCAATCAGCCTGTCTGTGAAGAAATTCTTCCTAATGTCCAACCTAAATGTCCCCTGGGGTAGCTTAGGACTGCTTCCTCTTGTCCTGTTTTGGACAAGGTTGGTTTTCTGGGATAATTGACCAACCTCTACCTTGCTATGACTGCCTTTCTGGAAGCCATAGAGGGCCATAAGATCACTCCTGAATTTCCTCTTAGGCTAAACACCCCTAGCTCCCTCAGCCACTTCTAGAAGACTTGTGTTACAGACCCTTCACCAGCTTTGTAGCCTTCTCTGGAGAAAGACATGGATGAAGAAAAATGAAAACGAAACTTAAAATTTTACAATGAGAAGGAAAAGAAAGTTTTAATTCTAAAGATTTCTAAAGGACACCAGTAGCTTTGTTAGTCTCTCTTATTTATTTTTGTAGGAAAATATTTCCACATTCTTTTCTAGGTTTGACTTAAGGAACAGAATCTAAAGAACTATGTATATTTGATATACTACTCCTCCCAGAGTCCTGACTATATTGGCTGATATAGTTGCCAAGCCACTCTCCTTAATGTTTGAAAGTCATGGCAGTAAGGTCACATCCCAGATGACTGGACAAAATGGAAATATCACATCCCATTTTTATATTAAAAAAAAAATGGAAAGGGGTATTCTAGGAATTACCAACTTCTCAGCCTCACCGTTGTGCCTGGGACAATCACAAAACAGATCCTGCTGGAAGCTTTGCTAAAACACATGGATAACAAAGAGGTAATTTGTAACAGCCAGAATGACTTCACCAAGGCCAAATTCTGTGTCACCAGCCTAGTGGCCTTCTCTGGTGGAGTGACTACATCAGTGAGCAGGGGAATGGCTACAGATGAAATTTATTTGGAATTCTGTAAGGCCTTTTACCTGGTCCCCACAACAGCCTTCCTTCTAAATTTGAGATAAATGGATTCAATGGGTGAATCGAAGAATTGCTTCAGTGATTGAAGAATTGCTTGAATAATCACATCAAGAGTGTAGTGATTGGTGACTCAATGTCCAGCTGCAGATCAGTCATGAGTGATGTTCTTCATGACAGGGTTATTTTGTATTGGGACCAGTAGAATGAATGGCACAGATGAATGGCACATGAATGGCACTGAGTGCACCTTCAGCAAATTTGAGGATGACACCAAGCTGAGTTGTGTGGTTGATGCACCTGAAGGAGGGGATGCCATCTAGAGGGACCTGAAGAAGACAAGAAATGGACCCATGGGAACCTCATAAGCTTCAACCAAATCAAGTGCAAGGTATGGGATTGTTTTGGGGAACCTTCCAACCCATTCTCCACCATGATTCTATTATTCTCTCCTTTATATTATACACATAAATATAAATGACTCAATATGCAGATTTAAGGAAACAGCAGAAATAATTTGGTATTACAAGTATATTCAAACAACCAATACACCTGCTAACACGTGTTAAATTTGTGTATGCTGTAATACATTTTTCATCTGATTACTTATTTAATTGTTCTGAGTTGATCTACCTTAATTAAATCAAGACTGTACAGTGTATCTAAAGGCCATATAGAGCACATGCTTGATCTAGCATTCACACTGTGCTGAAATGTCCATCCTCTGTATAGACATTCAAATAATCATTTATCAGAGAATAATGGCAATTTTTAAGTTTACTGTCCTCACACAGGAAACAGTGGAACAAATTCAGTGATGTAGCATGTTGGCTAGGTTCTTTCATTAGAAAGAACATATGTCTGACCCTGGTAATATTACTTTTTCTTCCAACTTTTTTTTCCTGGATGACAGCAAATAACATCAAGGGAAAACAAGTGTCCCCTCTTGCTATGCACAAATGCAACATCTCTAGTCAGCACTAGGTCATCTGCAAACTCACTTTTTCTCCTGCTGTTGATGCCAAATAAGTGCATGAGCCTCTGAGTTGCAATATTGGTGATATTGCTGCCAGCAATTGCAACCAAACCCTCTTGGGTGCAAACTTACATCAGTACCTCCTGGTCTTCCTGGAAAACATTTGCAAAATTTTCACCTTGACCAAACAAGTCAAACTCAGAATCTCAGTGTGTTTCTTGCTCATGGAGTATACTGTCTAACTAGCAGGAGAGGGAATTGTCTCAATTTCAGACCTTTCTTGTTTTATCTGCTTTCACATCTGCTGTTTCTTTTGTATCATTTGCCAAATATGACATAAGAACTAGGGTAAAGTCCTTGGGCAATTTCTTCTAACAAAGTTTCTTGTGCTCTCTGATGAAAAAGAATACAAGCAAAGTGAAAAGTCAACTTTCAAACTGTGTATTCTTTTACTACGTAATTTCAATGACCAGGATAGAAAGGAAAATCACAAGACAGAGACAAGTGTGTGGTGGATAAGGTATAAATCAGTGTCAGCTATAAAATTTGTAATGGACCACTGTATTTGATTCCAATACTAGCTGTTGTCACTTATGCACATAACTAATCCCTAGATTTTATATAAACTTTTATGAAATATTAAATCTAAAAAGGTATCAACTGAAAATCAAAATAAAAGATCCCTGCTCCCTAAAGAACTACAGCAAATAATTTCAGTCAGAGGCCCATGATCACAAAATTTAGTACTGTGTAAGTGGAAATAACCTTAATATTAGAGGATATTTAAAATGAAGGTAGGGAGCTAGAGGTGTAGGAAAAAACAACTCTCAAAGGAGAAAGGGCTACTGAATAGAACCAAGAAGTAATTTATATGATGCATATATTAATTTCTCATTTTCTTCTTCTGTTTGAAAAGAAAACAAAATCAAGATACCTCATTTTGTTTTTTCAAAATGCTTTTCAGAATTTTTAAGAAAGGAATGGAAAGTTAAATAGAAACATTTTATTTTGCCCTTAACTTTCAAGTTGAAAAGACTACAGGGTGAAAGGAATATGTTTATTACATCCTATAACAGTGTCACTGAAAACATCAAAAAAGGTAATAACTACACACAGAATCACACACATAATCACAAGATTTTAAGAGACTTTCAAGATCATTGAGTCCATCCCAGCCCCTAACACCTCAAATAAACCATGGCACTGACTGCCACATCCAGTTTTTTTTAAACACATCCAGGGATGATGATAATTGGGCACACTGCAGGGTTTTCCCAGATATTTATGCAAAAAGACACTCACCCTCTCCGTCTTCCAAATCCTCTCAATTTGAAGAAAAGCCAAGAGATTAATTAGAGTAATGCTGAATCATATTTCAAACCTCTGCATCTATGGTGCTCGTTTATGTCCAAACCAGGACAGGGACTACTTTAGAACTTAACAACTCACTGAATGAAGGTTCCTGGTTTTTTGTCCTTTCTTTTAAGATTGTTCCCCAAAACACTGACTTCAGTGTTCTTCTGGGGTTTTTTAGGACAACTGGATGCCAACTCATATTGACTTTCAATGGTATTGGGATATGCAGCTCCCAGCAGGATTTATGAAATACCATTCCTAATTGATATTGAAAAAGACTTACATTATTCTACATTAAAATTGAGTTTATTTCATAGGATTGCCATAGAAAATTATTTGAATTACACAGCAATGTATATTAATTTTTCCATATCACCACCCAATAAATTCTGCAATTAACCCATATCATTGCTCTAATGTAATGCACTTGGGGAAATCTTTTCAATTAAAACTCAACACCAGGAGTGGAGAATTGGAAGGGATGCCTAAAATTGGATTTACTTTGCTTGTTTTCCCTTAAGGTTAAAATAGGCTTTTGAAAAAAAGCATTTTTTTCTTTACATCTTTTCTTATGGACTTTTTCTCTCCTTCCAATGGAATTAATGAATTACACAGGATGCACAAGACAAAGAATATTTGTGCATTTATTAAAATGAGACATATAAATTAGAATAGTCATAAATGAGTGGTAACTAATTTAGCCATCATCATAAATTGAACAAAGACTTTTTTCCAGTCTAATTAATTCTTGCTAGGACCTCAAAGTGAATAATTTTCTCTAGAAAATAAAAATTAAAAAAACCCCAAAAAGCACCAAAAAAAACCCCAAAACAAAAACAATGGCAGCATCTACCAAACAATATTTAATCTGTAAAATGTATGTTAATTTCCATTGGTAAATAACCATCATTAAATACAAGCTGCTTATCATAACTAGGCTTTCAACTGAGCTTTTTCTCCAGAGAGTGAAATAGGATATATTTTCTGTTCTAAAGAGCTCAGCACAAGAGGACAAGTGCAGAAATATTTATGGAGTTTTTCCAGAGGTGACAGATTAGGTGTTTGTGACTAGTTCATCTACTTTGGTGTGGTTTTGTTCTGTTTTTTTTTTTTTTTTGGTTTGGTTTGGTTTGGTTTTTTGTTTTTTTGGGGTTTTTTGGTTGTTTTTTTTTTTTTGGGGGGAGGGGTTTTCTTTTTTCATTTACAGCTGTTTTTACAGTTTTAACGATGCTGACCCAGATACTTTTGTTCAAAGTCTGCCCTTTGCATTAGTGTGTTTCCTCACCGTAGCCTGGGTTTGGCTTTCTGCAAAATTAAGACTTGAGGTTCTCAATATGCTTTTGTAGTCTTGGTACAGTTTTCCCTTTCACATTCCATTTTCATGTTCTCATGTTGAAGGATACAGGGGAATGTCATTGATTGCAAAGGCTAGAACCTATGCTCTAGGTTTGGAAAACATGGAAACATAAATTGTGTAAGCTGTCTCTAGAGTGACTGTGGCAGCTTCATTCAGATGCACTGCTAGAACAGCAGTCAATGGGAGCCTTTACACTCTGGGCACCAGAGCAAAAGAGCTGTGCAGAACCTCAAAGTGGTCCTTTGCAGTGCTCTTGTGCTGTGAATGTTCTTGATGTAGGGAATTCCCAGGACAGAGTACACTGGCAGTCCAATAATCTTCATTACTCTTCCATACACTTATATTGCTGGCTATTAAAAGTTTAATTAGACTTTAGAGAAGACTATTCAGCCCATTAAAATAATAAATGAATTCTGGCATTAAACAAACTTGGACAATAATCATTAGTTTTATGAAAGAGAAATATATTTCTTTTGCCAAATGACATGACAATCTCTGGGAAAAAAGGCTCACGATCTAGTTTTTCTTGGATACAGGATTTCTCATTAGTCAGGAAATTATGTCAAATTTGTGGGAAATCTCCTAAGACTCAGGATCAAGTTTCCTTTCACATTTGTGTAGGTCTAATATGGAATGCTAATATGTTGACTGAGATTCTGTGAGAGAAATTACTGCACCTGCCCCCACTGTTCACAGAGCAAGGTGTCTATTGCAGAACTGGACATGCCTTGTTGACAAGAGTTTTAGGAGTGTGATGTTATGAACTTTGCAATACTGATGGGTCAGGTACCTACAGTGTGTGACTTCTTAGTTAGAAATCAAGTTATAAAAAATTATTCCATAGAGGTCATCCTGGTCCTTGCATGTTGATTTTTATCATGTGTATTTTTTACATCTCTGACTCCACAGATACTTCACAAAGAAATAAATCTGAAAGAAGAATATGTGATATTAATTCTACTTTAAGAAACATACAATTGTTATAACAATATGTTATAACGTTCATAACAATAGGAAGTCAAAGTCTGTTGAGATACAGTAGTTATTAAATGTAGGTATATTATGAAGACACAAATTGCCACACAATGTCACCTCCATGTTACTTGTGGTGGTGGTATTTCAATTTTTAGCAAAATTGTCACAGGTTAAGAAACTACAAATGCCAAACCATATGAATGGTTAATATCAGCTGGGGATAATTTCCATTTGTTTAACAAATATCAGAATAGCAAAAAAACACACAACACTAAACTCTAGAAAATATTTTAAAATTTATTAAAAAATGTTGCAAATAATTATTTCTCTACTAACAATATCAAGAATGTCATTATAATTTTATTTTCTGGTAAATGAAAAATAGATGTCAATGCTTCTTGTTCAGTACAGATTTTAATTGCTTTGCTTTCTTGTTATTTGCATTGCTATGCAAAATCCAATGACCTTTATGTTACATTAGAATATCATAAAATAATGGAGAAACATTTCTGTCTTGAGATGAAAAATGCTATTTGTTTTTCATGTTCCAGTCCACTGTTGAGACTTATATCCCACATGGATGCATTTCAAACTAAGATCCCAAGAGAAAACATGCTTATTTCTTCTCTCTCTATAGGGATGCAGATGAGTCAGGAAAATCAGTATTCATTATCATACATAAAAAAATCCTTCAGGTTTTTAGTCCTCCTTTTTTTATTCCTTGAAATTTTAGACAAACACATCCTGATTCATTTTTTAAGCACTTTCTTGGTAACATATTTCAAGCTTAAATGACCTTGGATTTTTTTCTCCTTCTTATTTTGCATTTTGTGTTAAAATTATGATCTATTCATTTGTAGGAAGCAGAGAGGATTTTCTTTTTTTAAATTTTTAATTACTATTGTAAACTGATTATGGACAGGATCTTCTCTATAGATCAAACTTTCCTTATTAATAAATAGTGGGTTGTTGTCTAGCTCAATGTTGGGTTTTGTAATATGGACGGTGGCAAGAAACTGCAGTGAGAAATCACTGAGGATGTCAATCTTTACTTGTGTTCCAACGTAAAATCCTGGTTTCTGTTAAACATCAGGTGCTTAAAAACCCTTTTGTGCTGAAGTTATTATTGTTGAGTTTAGCTTACATATCTATTTTTTCCTAGCCTTTCCCAGTACACAGCTACATTCTCCCCTGCAGTATGTAGGAAGCTATCTGAATTAATGTTTCTGCAGTTTACAAAACCCCTTGTGCTACATAATTTTGCTGGATGGAAAAAGATGGAATTAGATCTCTTTTGGCAGCCTCAGAGAAACCACTCACATATGAGCTGTCCTGCTGTTCCCTCTCTGAAAAGCCATTGTGTCTCTATCATTGTAGACTTCAGTCTTGGCAAAACTACATTGCCACAGTGTGATTTCCATGGGCTTTATTTTAAACAGAATTATTTATGCTATTCTTACAGAATCTAAATCATCATGAGAGCCTCCAGAGTGAAGGTTAATTCTGTTGCCAGCAGCTGCAGCTTCGCCCTCCAAAGCTGAATCTGGTGGTGGCAGCAATTACTGGCCATTCCTGTTCTGATAAATTTGTGTTTTCTCTTTGATCAAATATGTCAAGCTTTTAATTCTGCATAATCACTGATCGCATGAAGTGCCAGACCATCTTGTTTTATCATCATTCACATCTGCTGCTATTTTCCACTCACACAGGTAAAATGCATTGACCTAGAACGTGCTGTTTTAACCTCAGCACTCTTATTCTGAAAGAATGCCAAATGTGGCTGAAATACTATTCCCAAACACTTGTAATCAGAAGAGATGGCATACTAGATTAAATAAATAAATTAATTAATAAAGTAATAAATTAATTAATTAATTTATGAAGTAATTGTCCCAAAAGTAAAGTGCCAAAAACTAAAATAAAGTGGAGAAATTGTATCACAAGGAGGAGCATAAGGCTTTTGATGTTTAGGAATCCTGTGAGTCATGTGAATGCCTGTTAAATTTATGTTACACACTAGAGATCTTTTGGAATAACTGAAGCATGCTACTCTAATGATAAGTAAAAAGTAATAGGTCAAACTACAAATTTCTTTTTTATAGTTTGTGCCAAGTTTGGGCTGAAACTCAAAATAAAAAAAAAAAAGTGTGATTATAATAATGGACCATTAAAAATTCCCAGTGCCTCGTGTACCAGCTTTTGCTACTTATGATGTTTAGATTTCTATATTATGTATTCTCAGCTCAAATTTCTAAACAAAAAAAAAAAGGTTTGTGTGTGAATCACACATTTTCATTTGAAAATGCCTGAATGGGACTCTAACTGTTTCAGAACTCTTTATTTTTTCTCTTCTCTCCACAGTGAATAAATAAATGTGAAAAAAACGTTTCTTCCAAACTTTGTTTCATTAGAACTGTCTTTTCTGGTGCTTTCAATAAATTTTATAGTTCAATAAATATAATAGCCAGGTAATGTCACAAAATGCTCTGAAAAAACTGAGCCATTTACTACCCATTATCTACCTATGTACATCAGTTTTAAGCATTTACTAACTCAGAAAATAAGAAGCTCCAGGAACAGGAACATGCTTCCTCTGTTTAGATAAATTCTATAGTTTTACAGATGTGAGCATTTTGCATTCTTAGTATGCCACAGTACACTTTCAGCTCTTCAAGCCAAAAGTGCTAAAATAAGGCCAGGTCATATGCAGGGGGGTTATATTTGTTTTAAATTGCATCAATTCAATTTTTGCATTATTCACTCTTAGAATTTTGCACCTTGAAATCATAACTTAGAAACAGCCTTTTAGACATGAAGTGGCAAACTGTCATGAGGCTGTACATGTCATATTCTCACACAAGAGAAGAAAATTGCTAGGCTCAACACCAGACAGGGTGATATACATCTTTTGACCATATCTAGTAATGTATGATTCATTTTGTAGTAACTCCTAATACTGTTGTGCAAATTTTGCTGTAGACTTGCTCTTTAACAAGCACTATTCACTGAACATGACATGTTTAGAAGTTCAGCCATTTTTCAACAGTCTGAGTGATAAAACCTGGTGATATTTTTGAGATGGAAGTTTAACATTGTGAAAGTTCTAATACAAAGAGGAGTTTTTTCAATGGCAAAAGCAGAAAGGACTAGGAAACACATTTACGACTGGGTAGAAATTAACATAGAACATTTCCAAACAGATGGTAATAAGAAGAAAATTTTAATGGATTTGAAAGTATTCAAAATAGTGCTCTTTGTTGTTTTTGTTCTGAGATTTCGTTTCTTTCTTTGATTTATTTTGGCTTGCGTTTTTTTCTGCTTTGGTCAAATTTTATTCACATTCACGCTTGTTTTTATACACTCCAGTAGAATAAGGATATTCCCTCTTTTTTTAAGCTGCACAGAATGAGCAATTCTGATAAAAGCATCAGTGCAAAGCAGAAAAGATATAACAATGACAGCACACATATAGATCATTCTCACTTAGATTAAAATTTTTCATCTCTTAGTAATGACTCTTTTTTTGGTCTGAATAACTTTTGGTCTACCTCTACATTTCAGAGCTTAGTATTTGGTAATACAAGGATTTAAATATTTACAATACAATATTTAGCCATTCCAAATTGTAATAATTTTTGGGAAGCATCTAATCATTTTTCTTGCCTGCAAGAGCTATCTAAGTTTTTATTATTTCCCTGTCTGCTGTAAATACTTTTCAATACATTTTGCATTCTCCCGTACTCTCCATAGGGGCCATAACTAGGCTTTGAAAATCTATGTAAGTACCATACTGTGGCTATGCACTTTTCACAATGTAGCAATAGTGTACAAGCACATGGCAGTTCAAACCACAATGTATATTTTTATAAGGATAGGTAACATAATCCACTGGTTTCCTCTGTGGGTTTATGGACATCCAGAGGGTAAACATTACTGTTGCTGGAGTTTGACAGGAATTCAACAGAAGTTTGACAGAAGTTCTTTTCACATACATTGGAGACGAAATTACGTAGTTATCCTTCAGTTCATCTTAAGGTAGACAGAAAGAACTGCCAGAGAAATCATAACCTCTGAGTACACCTCCATTCACTTAAAAATGGAACATACAAGAGTGTTGCTCAGTATAGATGTCCAAATTGTGGTTACTAACATCAGCCAAGACAATTTCCACCCTTAATGTGTGTAGTGGTTTTAGTGTTTTTCTGCTGTGAGATAGGATTAAGAGAAAGCAAAGCAGGCTCAAACTTAAAAGATATAAAGATAGTTTCATTCACACACACTAAAAGAAAAAGAAAAACAAAGAATCAAAATGAAACTTTCAAAACAATCCGCCTCCCCCACCCACTTTCTTTCTCACAGACATTGTATAAGGCAAGAACTCAGAACTTAAGGTCTTTATTTTCTTATAAAATAATCTTTCAATAATCTCTTTAGAGAGAGAAGTTTNTTAAGGTCTGTACTCCTTATAAAATGATCTTTTAATAATCTCTAGAGAGAGAGAAGTTTCTTCTGGTTATGGTAACTCTCCACAAGAAAGAAAAAAGTCTCCTTGTGGCTCTTAGCTCTCACAGAAGACAGCCGCCTGGGAACCTCTGTCTGTGATTCTCCCATGTCATGCAGCTTCTCCCATCAGCTGCACTTGGGTCTTGGACTTTTATGCATTCTGGGGTGTTATTTTAAAGTGATCAGTTCAGGTGCAAAGGATGTTCTTCATCTCATTCAAGGGCAGAAATATCTGTCACTTCTTCACTGGTGTAGACAATATTTTCTTTTATCACATCTCAACCTCTGTTCAAATAGTTCAGGGGACCACGGAAATCCCTACTTCACTTAGTCTATTACAAATACTTTTGCTCAAAACCACCAATCTGAACAATCATTTCCAAAGTTCATATTTTCCATGGTTTAGGGATACATTCTAGCATATTATAGTCTGTTACTACAATTCACAAAATATTTTCAGCCTAAGGCGTCTTCTCATCTTTTCATTTCTTTAAGATACAATGTCTCTTTCAGACCTCAGTATCTTCATGCGGCCTAAATAGAAATGTCCCCACTATGACTTTCTTTTCACTCTAGAGAGGACTAATGTTCTGCAAGCTTCACTTTGCCAAAGAAAGAGTTAACTTTAGTTTGGGTCTGCAGATGCTCACATGTTCTCGGCCAGGCAGCGGCGGCAGCTCTCAAAAGACTCTGAGGCCACATGGCGGGGGTGGGGAGAAACAGGAACAGTGGCTGGAGTTGCGATGGCTCCGTTGGTAGATGCAGCTTTCACCCCTCTCCACCCCTCGGTCTCTTTGGGGTGGCTCAACCCGAGCCCGGAGCCGCTCCAGGTGGAAGGCTGGGGGATGTAAATCGGCTGTAGTTTCTCTCTCTCCACCAGCAGCCGCTGGAACTTGGTCCGAATGGAGCCGGGCCATATCTTCCTTCCCCCTCCCTGCCCAGGAGTCACTAAACCTGGCAGATGTTTCGAGTTTGTTAAATTTTAGCAGACCCCCAGCTCCTCCCTGACTGGAGGGAGCTGGGCTTCTTCTGATCCCTCCAGAGGTGAGCAGCAAAAAAAACCCATTCCTACAATTCTTCCTTGATATGGATCATTCAAAAAGCCGAACTTTACTTTCTCATTGGCTGAGCAAGGTGTCAATCTTTGGTCTTTGCAGGTAACTATTTCCTCTTTAACTAAATCTGTGCTAAACCATGACAGTGTGTTTCCCGTTTTTGTACATAAATGGAGGCATCCTAGGGCAGGCCAATCTCTCAAAGGTATTACACTCTTAGGGAACAGGGGAGTTTCCAAGTAAACCAGAATGGCAGATTAGAAATTAAGACTATATTTAAAACATTCATTATCAGATATTAAAAATAGTGACAGTGTTTTCTTTATCAGAAATTGAAAATAGCAACATGTGTTTATTGGAAACTCTTTGAAAACACATAAATATTGTCCAGTACTTTGAGGGGTTTTTTTTGTATGTTTGCCTGGTTTTATCATTAAAAGTAAATCCACAAGTTAAAAAAAAAAATTACCTGCATTCCTCAGTTTTATCAAATAACTTCCATCATACCTCTAATGGAAGATTTTAAGATACTTAATGTTTGATTAATGCTCTTTCTGAGAAAATTTGTTAATTTTGAAATCAGAAATCTCATGGCTTTTTTTAAAAAATAACACTGGTATTTCTGTTGCCTCTGTTTTCTAGAACTAAAGCTGTATTTTTATTTAAGAATGAGAGGATGACATTTATTAAGGAATATGCTAAAATTATTTTAATAAGCACCTATTTTCCTTTAAAAGCACATGACACCTTTTATCTAAACATAAACTTTCAGTGAAATAACTGTTCAGCAGATTTTAGCTACATGATTTTTTCTGGAGAATTTAAGTTCTTAGCAAATTATGAATTATAACATTTACCTCAGTGCACTAACAAAATCACATATAAAACTGCAATGAACATCATTAAGAAGATTCTTAGAGTTATTTTTACAAGCTTTCATAAGCTTTAGCAGTAAATGACAGTACATTCATATAAACATCTTGTTTATATGAAACAACTTGTGCTCAGTTATTTGTTCAGCACTAAGCTGAATCAGGGAGAAATACAATAATTATAGCAATATCTTCTCAATTCATATATTAAAAAAATTAAATGGACAAGCCTTTTTCTTTCATTAATTTCAAAGACCTTTCTCAACAAAGAATGAAACTTCATCAGCAGCAAAACAGAAGGTTCCCCACTTAACTTGTCTCAAAACTGAGACAGTGCAGCAAATGCAAGAGCCAGAGATAATCCAGGATATGCTTTCCTGTTGCCATTTCACTTATGCTGAGGTGAGATTTTCACCACAAAATTAAAACAGGGCTCTCTACTGACAAAGATTTGGAGGATTTACTCACTGATTTCTTTCAAGACCTGGATCTGCATATCAGGAGTTCACATACACTCTCGTGTGCAGCCTGAGTTGCACTGCAGTGCTTGTCTACATGAGGCACACAGTGCAAAGCAAAGCTGGCAATGAGCTGTACAGCTAATTTCTTTTGTGTGCACAAATACAGCTTTCCTGAGGGGTAGGTCTCTTACCTTCAAAGGAGGAAATTATTGTACTTCTGATTGCTGCAGATGTGCTAAAAGAAAGTTTAATACCATAAACTCAGACCTAACTCAACTGTGCCCTGCATGCACTACACTGAATCACAGTGGTGGAGGGAAATTTCCTTCTATCGTTACTCAAAAGATCCAAGATCCTGACAAGGACAATATTTTTATTTCCCAGAACAAGTGGACTGCAAGCCGAGCCCAGGAGAGGAGCCGATGTGCAGACTGCACCAATCTGTCACCAGCAGAGGCCAGCAGCACCAAACTACTGCCCTGTCTGGGAGCAAGGGATAAACGGGAAAAGAACCGTGTCTCCTGAAGGGAACTCCTTGGAGGGAGCAAGAGCCAAAATGAGACTTGCAGGGCAGTGAGGAAACCACAGAGGGAGATTAGCAGTTTCAAAGGCACCACACAAGCCAAGGGACAGTGCCTGCACACAAGATGAGAAAACTTTGAAGGAAGATACCAAAGTTTCACAAGCACTTGGCAGCCACTTCTTTGCAAGAAACATTAATGTTTTAATGGTGTAGAGCAATGAGCAGAAAAGGCTTTGGCTACTTCACTTGAAACCATTGCAGCTTCCCTGTCAGAACCTTTGTCAGTAAGCCATAATGCACATTATGAAATGCAAGGTAACGCCTGCTGAAGACATTACTATTCACAAGAGCTGATATTGTAGAGGTAAGGGGGCACATAACTAAACTACCTGCTACCACCTTAGTGAAAACTACAAGTCCTTTTGTAATCATTAAGTCTTACAAATAAGGATTACCTGTGTTTAACAGAAAATCTTTTTCTGAGCAAAGGGAAGATAACATACATAAGAAAATTTGCTCTCAGTCAAAATACAGACTAACAATCTATTAGTGCAAGATATTTGATTAATCTAGAAAAGCCCTTCACAGGTAATATCAAAAATTCTCATTCTCATTTCCTAATTAAAATCTTAATGAATGATAAATAAAGTTAAAGCTACTAGGGGGATTTTCTGCCATGCCAGGGTATTAAATACCAGTGGAATAAAATTTTATGATAATGAGACTGAAAGTTGACAGGCTTTTACAACATGTAACTTATTCCCCCTTGTCAAAACTTCACATCCTCATAAAAGGCATGCACTTGTTTTTTTAAAGGTTGTCGAATATGGGGTACCATATTTTTCTGATTCTGATACTTTATTTTGTGACAAGAACATCAGACTTTCCTAATACTGTTGTTATTGAACTAGCACTGAGAAATAGGTAGAGTGGGACTTAAAATTAAGTAAAGATAAAAGATGCAAATGTGTTCTTTGATCTTTCAGGTGGTCATATCAACTACACTTCTGATATAGATCTTATTTTGATATGCATTGTGGATGACATTAGTATTATAATTGTGGGTAAATACTCTGCTGTAAGATAAAGGCAGCAATAGAGCATCCCTTATTCTGGTTCTGTCAAAAGTGGCCCTTCTGCTTCAACTCGATCTAAACAGGAACAATCTAGTTCTAGCTCTCTGGGAAAAGGAAGAAAAAAAAGTTATTCATGTCATTGTGGTGTGGATTTTCTTCTCATGTTGCGAATAAAATCTGTAAATTTGCTTGTGTTTTAACCTATCTCTGACTTTACACTGATGGATAACTCTGGGCTTCACAATTACAAGTGGATATTTGGGTTCTTTCAAGCCTTTGAATGTGATACTGGAGACGCCCTTTCCCATTTCTGAAATCTAATAACTTCCTTTTTTCTATGAGTGTTTAGCTATAGACAGTTCCATGCTTTTTCACCATGTCAAGTCAGGAAGAAAACAAAACAAAACCAAACCAGAAGCCCAAAAACAACAAAAGGGGGAAAAAAACCCTAACAAAACCCAGAACAGTTAAACCATTTACAAAACCATTTACAAAAAGTTCCTGGTGGATGAAAAAGGAAGTCTGAGGACCAATCTAGGTTCCCACTGGGATGATAAAAACTGTATCAAATATGTTAGATTTGAGAAGACAGAGAAGTACACGAAAATGAACCTCAAAGGCTGGGTAAAACCTTGTTTGAGTGCTGCTCTTCTTTCAATGTACATATTGGGATCTATCTTGTAATTGTAAAATTTTTCACACCATAGAGTGTTATCTATTATAGTTATCCAATGAAGGGTTTAATGGATAAGTCTATTGTTTTTCTGTGCTGTAGCTTTTAAAATGTAATCAGAAAGCCTTTGTTCCATCAAAGAAGATAAAATGATAAAACTAATATCCCAGTGGTGAAAACTCACTAGTAAAATTACACAGAGCTTATCTGATTGAAGAAAATTTCTCATTTTCAGTTCAGTGGAGAACTGTTTCTAAACCGATGGAATTCAAATTTCCTTATGCCTCTTATACAAAAAATAACAGAAAATATTCTCATCTTTGGAGAAGCAAATGCTTACATGCAACTCTTTTCTATAACCATGGAGGTGGGGTTACCTACTCCCAGTCATTTACTCATCAGAACTGCCCAGAACTTTATTTCACGTTTCCTTGGTGCAAAAGGGAGGACACTAGATCAAGTCCCTGGATTCTGCCACGGCTTGGTCAGTAGCTGTCACTGTGCTCCAGATGCAGAAGTGTGGTTAGGAATCAAGAAACTCTAAGAATAGTCAGATTTCAATTTTTTGTATGCAAGCTAAAGAATCATCTCCCCACAACTGGATAAAAATATCCCAATTACAGTTCCATGTAGTTATTGTATGAAAATTTTTTAGCTGCACTAGAAACCATATAGAAAACAGGCACATCTTTTGACCCCAGATCCTTTAACCCACAATGCTAACCCACTATCCCACTTCTAACAGGGGCAAATCCATTAGCTGTTGGAAATAGGAAGTTACATTAAAGATGGTTGAAAATTTCATGGAAGCAATATTTATACCACAAAAATTCATAAAATAAATTAATGGAGCAGTAACAACACCCATCTACACTAGAACTATCCTAGGACTTCAAGGGGCAAAGAAGTATCTTACTTTGGTAAAATTGAATTATACAGAATGTAATAAAAATATTCTTTATATGTAGATATTACTCTTAATTTCAAGATATGTTCACTAGCATGTAAAATTTTTTTCAAATAATTAAAACTGCATCTTAAAATGTTCTGTAATGAGTAGTGACACACTAATGCTGCACAGTTAAAACAGATTATTTTAAAATTGAATCTAAATGTACTGTAATTCACATTCATTAAAAGACTAGACATTTTTCAAGTAAATTAAACTATTCTATAAAAATCAATTCACTGTACAACAGTAACATATTACAGGCCTGCAGTTAAAATTTAATCATTTAAATGGGAGAAACACTAATCCAGCAGTAATAATTCTATTGACTCAACAACACTTATTCAAATTTAAGAAAATAAAATACCCACCCTGTGAGACAGTCCAGAGTATCTTTAGACTCAGTAATTGTTTATTAGCCATGAAAAGACAGATTGTTTTGCAGAGAGCAAATTTGAAACATGCATCGAGAATTGGAGAAAAAAAATTACTTGGAGAAGTATTTTTAACTTCCATCTATAGATTTTGGCCCCAGTATTGGATGTTTGACATAAAATTAATGGTTTTGTGTAAATTAGTTAGCTTAATGAAAAATATCAGATGATCTACAGATATAATTCCATATTAGTTTATAATTAACATTATACTTTTATTGAAAACATAAATTAATTTGTGCTATTTGCAGAGTTTCAGTTTATTTTGCAGGAGTTTTCTTTAGGTATGTTTGATTGATGGAGGGGAGTTGTAGAAGTGATTTTTTTTTCCTTTTTAATACTAAACTTTAAGCATCAGAAGGCAGAATTTAAAAATTGGCAATTTAACATATAACAAACATTTTCTGAAAGTAACTGGATTCCACCTTTTATTAAGAGTAACACCATCTCCCATTGTGGAGCTTGCATTCAGTTTCATATGTCAGTGTAAAACCAGACACTTCCCATTTCAAATGTGGAGAATATAATAATGATTTTGACTTCAAATGGCTTATCTCTTCCTTCTAGAAAAACTCAAAATGGCTTGTTTAAACGACATTAGAAGTCTGTTGCTACAATATTAAACTTTTCAGTTTTCATGCACAAAATGAAGACAAAGACAGAAAGACAGAAGACAGAAAGTCAAAGAAAGACAGAAAGACAGAAAGAAAGTCATACTGAAATCTGACACAATTCAATAATTTTATCTGAACCAGGTTAACTGTGGTGGGGATTGAACTTCACACACTGAAGAAGTTGTAGAAGTCAACAATATCAAGATATTTTGTAGTTTTAGTTTTCAAGGCTGTGCATCAACAAATTAGGCTTCATTAGGCAGCAGAAATATTCCAGCATTCCTAACATATGATGGATTTTTCTATTTTAAGTGTGTACTAAATAAAGTTGCTTCAGCATCAAATGCTTTTTGGACAAATGACATCCATAATTCTCAATAACCATCGTCAAATTCAGTTTCATCTGGATGTTACTGCCCTTCAAAAGATTCCAGATACTTAGATCATTCTGCAGTGCCACAACATTGAAAGACTGAATTTTGATTTGCCAAATATTTCAGGCAGGCAGTTGAGTTTCTTAGGACCATTACTTGTCAAAAGAAATTGCTACCAGGGCCACATCCCACCACAGATATGAAACATTATATTCTCTTACACTTTTATTCTCTAGTGGAGTTATTTCCTAACTATATTTTAATATGTTTAGCAGTGGAGGTAATTTTTCCAGGAAAACATCAATCTGTCTTTGAGTAGATAAGAGACAAACAAGGTTCAGCCTGATTAAAGACTTCCCTGTGAACAGACAAGCACTTAAATTTGATTCCATGTTACCTGCCACTGTGACAATGGTTGACAAGAAAGCAGAGTTTGCTTCACACCTCTTCAAACTCATGAAGACAAACCAAGAAGAACATTTATGTCAAGAATGCTTAAAGAGAAGCTGCCAACAAATTGTATCCCACTTGTGAAAAAGAATCACTGCTCAAGGGCTTTGGAAATTGAAGAAACTATCTTTGGGTATATAGATTCTCACTGCAATCAGATCAAAGCTCCTTGATGACCCTTAGCAATAAAAGGGTTCAGATAAACAGGAATGGAAATTGCCTGATGATCAGTAAGAATACTTCCATTAATGTGTGACATAGAGTATAAAACAGAAACTGAAATTGTGATGGCTGGCTGCTTATCTCATCTGTCGTTATCTCTACCAGATGCCCAGATAAATGGTGATATAGAACACTTGCACAGATTACAAGCATGTGCCCTACAGTGCAGGATATCAATTTAGAACTATAATTTAACACATCTCATTCATCTGAAAATTATGTGTTTTCCTGATAAGAAGGTGGCCCAACAATCCCAAATATTTTCTCCTTTTTTCTTTTTTTCTACAACAGCATTCTATTCGATTCTAGAAAACATAAAACTTTTGTCCAAAACATTCATGACAGGTTTGGTCACTGTTTATTTTTCAATGGTTACAGTTGTTCCATAGAAAGCATCAACAACTTGTGGAACAAAACTGTAACTATGAGAACTCTGCTGGCGGCTAGCATTAAATTTGTCTAAGTTTGAAACCAGTCTTATGCAAAAAAATAAATTCATATACTGTAATTACAATCTCTTCCTCAATTTTAGACTTTTTTTTTTTTTTTTTTTTTTGTACTTAAGGTCACAACTGACATATCTGCTATCCTACTGCCTTGGTAGATTATCTGAAATTTATAAACTCAATTTGAGTCACATATACTGTTAAAATTATAACATTTTCAACATGTGATATATGACCTCTTTTTTTTTCAGAAGATTGTCAAAATCTTATTTCTATCTGAAGGAGAGGTTTTAGATACAGGCAGTGAACAACATTCTGTCTTCAAGAAAACAGGGAAGTTGAATGCTTGAAGAAAAGTTTGAAAAAGATTGCTAACCTGGAAAGAAAATATTGACAATTATTCTCTACAGACTTTCTACAAAGTTACAAGGTTACATGTCTTCCAGCAATTCAAAGAACACCTGCTGATTTACTGCATGGATGGAGAATGCATACAAAGCAAAATGTTAAATGTTAATGGATTACCACTGTCTTATCCTGAAAGATCATAATCATTATAAGACAAAGCAAAAAGTAAACAGTAAAGATTGGAAATATACACAGACTGGCATCAAATACCTTAAAATATACATTTGTGTAACTATGAAAAACCATAAATATAGAAATATAGTTTCACTGAGTATTTCTTTGCATTTGTTTTGATTGCTCCTTGTTTCATTCCTCAGCAAAAGAAAAGGACGGGACAGCACTAAATTTTTCTCCCTCCTCCTGGTTCAGATCCCCAAAAATGCTTTTGCTTTTCACTATCAGATAGAGTCATGTCACAGCTCTTGTCCTACAGACCATACTTTTCGCACTGTACCATGTTTCTGTACCATGAAATGAAAAAGCTTATTTTTGAAATTCATCTGAGGAACCTTTTCATGTGCTTCCAGCACTCGAAGTACTCTGTAGCCACAGTTGATCAGCAGGTAGGGATAACAACAATTCAGTTGGAGTAGATCACAAAACAGTGAATATCTTTGTTCAATCACCTAGGGAAATGATTGCACCTCTGCAATCAGCCTTGTTGAGGCCATACCTCAAGTCCTGTGTTCTGTTCTGGGCCCCTCACTTCAAGAAAGACATTGCTGTGCTGAACCATATCCAGAGAAGGACAATGAGGTTAGTGAATTGTTGAAAGGGTAAGTCCTGAGGGGCAGCTGAGGGAGCTGCGGGTGTTTTGACTGGAGAAAAGGAGGCTTAGGGGAGTCCTTATTGCTCTCAACAACTCCCTGAAAGGAGGTTGAAGCCAGGTGGGGTTGGCTTCTTCTCCCAAACAACCAGCGACAGGACAAGAGGAAAGTGCCTCCAGTATTCCAGGGGAGGTTCAGGTTAGACATCAGAAAGGATTTCTTCCCTGGAAGAGTTGCCAAGCATTGATATGGACTGCCTAGGGAAGTGGTAGAGTCACCATGACTGGCAGTATTCAATAAACAACCAGACATTGGTTTATTTGACATGATGGTGTTCAGCCAAAGGATGATTTTATGATTCTATGAAGGATAGGACTAGATCCTGACTCTCAGTGTAAGTAACAATAATGGACTATAATATCCAGGCTCCATCTTGTATATGTATGTAAAATTGCTCATCTCTTACTTTGCAGAGACGGCGTACTGCTTTTACTCTCCAGCTATATATTTTTGCTCTCTGCTACTTAGTGCAGAACATGGAGTGGGACAGGAACCTGACTCTAATCAGATTTCTCCAAGAAAAGGAAAATGGAGATTAGGCAAGTGTATCCTGGAAAAGAGTTGGTTGTTATTCCTGATATTAATCTTAAACCACAGGTCATTGCATTACTCAGCCTTATTAGCTGGCTACTTGTTTACTGATTGTAAAATTACTGAGTATTAGAATAAGATAAATTCTAATTTCTGTACAGTAAGTCTGTCCAAAAAATATATGGAGTTGTTGCATTGGTACTTCTGAGTAGAGGATATCACTCAATTGCTATTAGCTGAAAATTGAAGCAGAAGCCTTACGATGGGATATGGATCACCATTTGTGACTGGTTTTCACATGATATGCAATTGAAAGTCATCTATACTGATGTAATAGACTTATTATAACATATATATGCACTTTTAATTTAGATATGCAATGTTTACATAGAAAAGTCATCTGCATTCAGGAAGACTAGACATGGTTCTCAGTTTATGTGCTTGGAAACTTTTTAGCATGGCTGGATTTGACTACAGATGCATCTTATCTCACAGTTCCTGGTGGAGAGCTGCCGCCTAAAATCACTATGGTACATGGCCAGCAGGTGTGAGCAGCCAGAATCTTCTCAGATTCCAAACTGACTGAACATGCTCCTATTCCCTGAGACACAGAGGGAGTTGTTCCTGCCATCCTAGCTGCCCTCTTCTATGCATTGTGCATTGACTGTGACCAGGCCTTAAAGGAGAAACCACAGGACAGCCTCCTTGTTAAATTGCAGTGAATTGCTGTAGTTATTAACCTACACTTCTTCTCAGCCAGAGGTGAAAGGAAAGGAGTCTTCCTATCCGGAATTTAAAATTGTTAGAGAGAAGAGACAAGAGAACTGAATTTGAAAAGGAATTGATTTGGAGGATAATTTGGAGGTGTAGTGCAGGGTCATAGTTACTTAAAATTTTTACAATGGGCAAATGTGACTGCAAGAATATTTGACTTCAGGATTAAAGAGATTTTTAATGCAAAAAGGCTAAAAAGTTTTAGTGCTTCAATTTATGCCAAAACATTTCATTTATCTAATGCTCGATTTTACAAATTACAAGTTAGATAGTGGTCAAGACAAATTTTATGTTGAGGAGGGTAACACATCTTTCTGTTTCTTACAACCCACATAGAAGGAAAACAGTTATGACTAAATAAAAAAAAAGAACTGGAAATGTTTATCCTTCCTTTTGTTCAGCAGAGTCAAAATCAGAATATCAGTAAGATCTATAGTACTTTGAAATAAATAAATAAAATTCTGAAAAGTATAGTCAGAGCAATTGAAACCTAAAGCTTGTTAATCTGCAGTGGTTTTCATCTTCAAAGCACTACAAACACAACAAATTCCTAACCATTTCCCAAAGCATGCAGCGTGCCCCATGAGAGGACAGATGAAATAGAGGCAGCAGGCACAGAATGACCTCCAAATTGTTCTCTAGAGTCTCAGCTATCATTAGTCACAACAGAGTGCAGGTAACATTTTCAAAAATATCTCCGTGATTTAGGAGCTGCCAGGCTGGTAGATGAAATCTGGCAAAATTTCTTCAGCATCTGAAGAAGGCTACACCCCACAGTGATCTGTTTTCTGCCTCAATCCAGAGTTAATTCCTCTAAAACAACCTCAGATGTTTGCTTCTGTACACATGAATCAAAATCTTATATTTTCTAAAACTTTTCAGACACAGGAATATATAGATGTGTGGCCTCAAGGCCCTGCTCTCTATATTTGCAAAAACTCTTTTTGCCTCCCATCATTCAGTCCCAAGTTCTCAAAGGTGTTTTGGTATCTACCTTTGGGGAAAGAAAAAGGAAAGGGACTAGACTTAGGAACCTGGAGGAAATTATTGATTTTCAGAAACTGACATTCAGTATTTTCAAACTTTTCAGGCTTATGAGTTAGAATCTCAGAAAACTGTTTCAAAGGTTTCCCTAAATAAATATGCTTTCTAGAAAACCAGCATGGACTAAATAATTCTTTTCAGCATGAACAGGAATCTCAGAGCCTATACTTTTGCACAGTCCAAATTTATAAATTGTCCTAAAACCTACCAAGAACATTAGGACTCAAAAACTCTCTGGCTTTCTGATTCTTACAGTCTGAGGAGGAAGTGTGAGGGCTTGTCTTCTGCATCTGCAGAGATGGGATAATTCAGTGACCATTTGATTAAAAATGGGAACAGTTTTAGGAATGGGAACTTAAGCAATGCCTCCTTTATGTTCCCTGCATTACGCATTACACTTTCTTCCAAAGGGAGAATGAAAGTCAAGGCCAGGTCTAAGAGGAGAGAGATATCAGCTCAAACCTTCCAAGCCTGAAGGAGAGGACATCACAACTTTCCTGACACAGCACTGTCCCTGCTGAGAGTTCAATGAGAAAAGTGTAGCTTAGGTTCCTCTCAGGGCTTAGATGACATTTATGAAAAAGATTAAAGCAGTATACTCCCATAGTGTTGGTGTCTTTTTTTTTTGTCCAATGTGTAATTTTAGATGTCTCTGAAATGTTCACAATATCAGCAAAGAAGTGGAGTCTTATGCAGTGTCTTTTACAGAATAGACTTCTATGCCTATTCTTGTCTTCAATTCCTTTTAACTGTTTAATCTTTGTAAAGTATTTAACATTATGGTCATTAAGAAAGCATTTTAAAAAGTTATCACATTGTTTTTTCTCTCTATATTTGCAAAAATGAAATAACTACCACTTAGAAGAGATTTTCATTTAGAAAGCCGAAACAAGACATGATGTGGACCTGGAGGTTTGCTAAATTGAATAAAGAGGGCATGATTTTCCTGATAAAAACCACTTTTTCAGAAGTTTTCTAATTAAAGCTTGAGCTCCTGACATGGATCTGACTGCAGTGATGCTTTCTTTCAAACACATTTTGAAACGTGAGTGAAAAACCTCTAAGAATACACCATAAAAATGGACCCAAAGATGACATTATTACATGAAGCCTTTGTTTCAGCTCTGTGTGTGACAAATACCTTATGGCAAAACAAAGAAGTTATGAAACTGAATATAAGTGATAATCTCAGCTGCTCAGAAATTGAAACAAGATTTTACAAAAAGACTTGACTAGATTAAAATACCTGTGAATTTAATAATTCTTAAGCTCTATTTATTACATATTTTGTATTTGTTTCTGAGTTCTGAATATTTAGCATATAAACATTATTTTCTCTAAAACTCAAGACCAATAAAATATTTTTTATTTTGAAATTAAAACTGAGAGTCTCTTGAAATGTAATAATGTTGAAATCCACAGCTTTTGGAAAACCACCAAATATTATGAGTATAACAATAAAATTATCAGCATAGGCAAGACTATTCTTGCACAATGAATTTGCTACTCATAAAGTTAATTTTGTAGAAGTAAATAATGCACCTTAAATTAAAAAAACCCAACATTTTATGAACATTCACTTTGTTGGTTCAAGTGTTTCACAGCAATTTTATCCTTTAGAGCATCTCTCACGTTTCTTTACCATTATCTGAGAAGCCATTTTGGGCTTTTTTAGCTTTCATTTAAACATTTCTTTTTTTCTCTTTCCTCTTAAAAACTTGAACAGTTTCTGCTATTCAACAGCTTAATGGGAGGAAAGAATAGAAAACAGGAATTTTTAATGTCGGAATTTTTAATCCTTTCCTGAAGGTGAATATACAAATACATTCTGGAAGCAAGTACTGGACTAAGACATTTTACCTTCTTGATATATATTATGAATCAAGAGTCTCTGTACTTGACACTGGGCATTAATTCACTTGAGGAATGTCTAAACATCCTTAAAACACTGGAAATGGCTGTCCTATCAACACACAGATGCAGGCAAGGTACCTATGCAGAACTGGGAATTAGATGTAAATCCATGCAATACTCTGCAGGAAGTGAGGAAAATTCAGCCCTTACCTTTGGGGCATCTACTTGTGTTTTATGTGCAGCTTGTCAGCAAGGCTTAATAGCTCAAGATCATGCTAACTTGGCAAACTGTCTTCTGGTTTGGAAATTATCCCAACCTTCAGGCTTAGAATACATCCAGAGCGCACTCATTTCCACCTGGAAGTCACGGTGCAGCTGTACCTTACAGCTGAGATATGGGATACTAGGGCAGAAGGGAGATGCTGCATTCCCTGGTTTGTCAGCAGCAGCTGTTTGGCTCACAGCAGTTGCCAGAAATCTAAAAGTTACTGTCAGTTTTCTCTTTGATTCCATGTGTCCTGTGGGGTTTTGATTGCTCAGGAAAGTAATATTCCCTTTAGCCCTGCTGAACAGCATTGCTTTGGTTTTACTTCATTCATAGATCCACAGAAAGGACCTTTTATTCTTGGGGCTGTTGTGGCCATTGCATAGCCTGTAAGTATGTCTCCAAAACTGATGCTAGTCCCTGAAGCATTTTAGCAGTGTCATAGAAGCAGCCTGTTGTATCAGGCTTGACTGAACTGCGGTTTGTCACTTTACAGTGAAAAGGAGTGGTAAAAAAGAACGGGTTATCAAGTGAATTCTGTGTATTCTAAACAACCTAAACAAAGTCACAATTTAAATTAAAAAAAAAATCCAACCAAAAAATCAAATAAACAAAGCAGGAGAAGGGTAGGTCAATCAGAAAATAATAATGTATAAAAAAATCCAGAATGCAAACTCTAGTCCATTAAAGAAAAAAAAAAAAAAAGCACTGAAATCTTGACAAAAAGCTCTAATAATGATTATATGAAGCAGTCAGGTGCTACAGTACGAGTACATGTTGGAAATCTTTTAGAAGGATAGACATTCAGTATGTCAGGGTGGTGAGCACATTAAGTCAGCCTTAATGACCCAAATCAGCCTCACATAAGGCCTCCACCTACAACCATGTGCAAGGAGTTGGCCAAGAGAATTTAAGCTCTAGCCTGGGCCCTTTCTCTCTCTCTAAGCTGTGGTGCTCTGTCTTGCTGAGCTGTGCCTGGCTACAGGAGCCTTGGAGCTGGAGTTTGACCTGTGGCTGGCTTGACCTTGGTTCTGCCTCACAGGTCAGATGTTCATGATACTGATTTTGACCTATGAACAGACTTTAGACTTGTCTCATCATTGCCCTATGACCTGGGCTTTGGGGTGAGTCACCATCTCAGGTTTTGTCCTGCTTGTCCTGGTTGGGTACTGTGAGATGAGGCTCTGGCTTCTGTCCCTCCTGGCCATGATATCCTCCTTGGCTTCCAAGACCTTGGGGAGAAGCTGGTCCTTGCTGTTCCCTGAGAGGATAGATGTCCAAGTACTAAATGGTCTCTCACAAACTTCCTTTCTTATAGTGACATTTTAGTTTTTATACCATAATTAGCTGCTGTAAGTTGAGTACATAAGCAGTGTGTTTAGCAAAATGGAAGGCTGAGTGCCTGAGATTTTAGTCTCTAGTAGCAGGAGTGGAAGTTATGTTTGTAAACTGCTGTAGAACCATGCCAGGGCTGAACTCAGTCTTCTGCTGTTTCCCTGCAGGAAGCATTTCTGGTATGTAATTTAGTATCACATGTGTACTTTTTACTTCAGCCAAGTTGAGATGATGAAGTGAAAAGCATGCAGAGTTTAAACTACTTCTTAGTTATTTGTCAACAGACATTCTTGAAAGTAAAATGAAAACTAAAATGCCTAAATCTATATGAGTCATATGAGTGATGCCAAAGGAAAGCACTAAAAATGTGTTCAGGTATTGTGAATCAGGAAAGACAGCTCTTTGCTTGGGAGAGACTCCGTGGATTACTTCTGTATACACTAGAAAAGCTAGGAGACACTTGAATTTCTGGTTTGAGTCATATTATAGAACAAGAAAACCTTGGTAACTCTCAAAGGGTTTAAAGGATTTTAATAGCTTAGTTTTTTAGTTGTGGTTTTATTTTGGTATTTTTTTGGGGTGGGAAAGCAAGTTGGGAGTTTTTTGTTGTTGGTTTTTTGAATTTTTTTTAGCTTTTGTGGGGCTTGTTTGGTTTTGTTCTTGTTGTTTGTTTTTTTTTTTTGGGGTTGTTCTTTTTGTTGTTGGTTTGTTTGTTTTTGGGTTTTTTTTGAGATATTGGAGTAATAATGTTGTAGAATAGGTGAATAATGCCACTGGATTCCCATATGCAACTTGCTATGGAAGAGAGTAGAAACCCCACACTGGTAGCTGTCTGTTCTACCTCAAAGAACTGGATTTCAGTTTTGCAACTACATTCAGGTGTGTTCTCTAATGCACAAACATGAAGAAACCCCTCTTGCTTCTTTTTACCTTTGTTCTTTGCTTATTTTTATAACACAAAAGTCTGTTTCAGTTTGGGACAGCAAAGCTTTGTTGATAATTTTGATACTGATGACTCAATGAAATTGGAGAAGAGTTAAATACATTCTTTTTTGAAGTTGATGTTTTAATTTCTACTGAGTGTAGGAATTAATCCTTTCATAAGCATTTCCTAAGAACTAACTTAGGAGAACCCAAAAGATGTAAAATAGTTAGGAGTTTATTCTCTTGTTCTATCTTTTCATGCTTTGCATAAGATCCTTTGCATCCTGGCTGTCTGAACCAAAGAGAACAGTAAGAAAAAAAGATGGGTTTGGGCTTCTGCAGTGACTGAGAAACTAAAGAACTCTAATAAAAGCTGAAAAAAAACCCCAGAACTAAAAAAACATGTTCCATGTTTTTCTGTTGCATCCAGGATTTCTAAGACCTATCCCACTGCCCTAGTGGCTTGGGTCATGATTTCTGAAATCTGAGGGCTGAATTAATTGTAATGAGTAATTTTTATTTTTGCACTTTGGGTTCTGTTCTTTAAAAATATGGATCTGAATTTAAAAAAATATTCAATATAAAATATAGAAGTTTTTCTACCTCAGGTATAAAAAGGTTCTTCCATTTTAAAATGTGAAGATAGAGAGATTAAACTGCCCTTGGAAGGGCAGATTGTACAGGAACTCTGAAAGCTTAATCAAAGTTTTGCTAAATGTTTATACTTAGAGTTTTGAAGTATTTATAACATAAATCTATTTTTTAAAACTACTGATATTTGCATATATTAACTTAGTAAGCTTTGTTGCAAAAGAAACAGCAGGGCCAGAGGAGAATTCTTGCTATTTTGTTAGTTATTCCATTAATTGTTTCTTGTGTGAAACATTTTGTTCCTTATGTGAGCAATTGTTTCTTTAAATGTAAGGTTCACAGGCAAAACCATATTTCATTAAATCAGCGTAATTAAAAATAAGGAGACTACTACTTTAATTCCTGTGTCTTACTGAAAAGTGAACTGTCCAAAATAACAGAGGCCTCTCTGAGGGTGAGGAAATCTTAGATGGCTAACTTTCAAAGTCAGATTAATTAATTTATTGTGCAGAAGTAGTTGTGTAGCACATCTTGATAATCACTTTATTTTGGAGCCTGTACAGGCAGCAGTGTGAATCAAGTCTTTTACCTGCAGAAATCACCAGTTAATGGTGCATTCTGTTTACTCTTCTTGCTATGCCTGTCTTACTAATTAGCAAGTTCACCCATGATATGGCTGAGTTGGACTGTATATAGCTGCTGTACATGGAACAGCACATGGCAGGTAAACCAATTTAGCTCCTTCTATCTCTGATATTTACATGCTATAGGATTTGCTGGATTTACTGGACTCAGCTTTGAAGTTTTCATTAATTATTTCTTTTCATGGGCTGGTGGCATCTGCATGTAATTTTTACCCCTACAGAAAACAGCTCATAGAAGCTCCAACACAATATGGATCTCTGAAGCTCCATTATAAGCCTAGAGAGCCAGGGGTACTGTATTTCCAGTAAATAGTGCCAGAACCTTGATTGAAGGGATGCAAACCACACCTCCTCTAAAACTCCTTATTATGTCCCAGGAAAAAAAAATAAACAAACTTAGAGGCCAGAAAAATGTATTAAATCAGGGATTTTTTTCTTAAGCAATTCATGTTTCCAGATATACTTTCTCCATGAGCCAGTATCAAATCAGTAGATGTAGTGCTGACAGGCATTTCTATGGTTGCATGATAAGACATGGACTTTAATTTATAAAATAATAATATAATATTGTCTATAATTGACGTAATATTACATCTGTAATGGGTATCTATCATAACTATTGTTTTAATGCCTTGTTTTATTGTAGTCCAGTGCAAGACACAGTAATATATAGTGATGAAATTTTTGAAACATTAAATCAGAAATGTAGACAATGTGTACTTTAGTTATACACTTAGATATACACTTAAATCTCAACAGTTTCAGTGAGTGACTGCTCAGTGGGTGACTAAGAACATCTAAAAGGAGAATATCATTGCTACACATCAGACTGATGTTTAATTTTAATGTCTTTTTGAAGAAATTCATAAACATTTTACATAAGATAGACATCTTTTTTCTCTCATCAGGAGTTTTTTTTTCTTTTTTATCTTAAGTTTCTATCAACACAACAATCTTTCCTGGAAATACATTTTTTCTCCTACTACCAGAAAAATGAAGTCTAAAAATACGGGTTTAGTTTAACATATAAGGTATGAGGAAAAATATCAGTTGCAAATAGCAGCCTGAAAAATATGTTGACAGCAGTATGATGATTTGATTCCTAGAAATGCTACTTTGAAACATTTTTATTGCAGAAATGTTATCACTTATGTCCAGTTTTGCTATGCTTGAAGCAGAAACATGCTTCTGTTAGCATTCCTGGAATCTGAATTTCATGGAATAATGGTGGCAATGTTACTAGTTCTTTTTATGACCAAAAGAGATCACATTATATATGTGAAGTTACTTTGATAGTCCTATTAATATTTTCATCCTAATAGTCTTAGCCAGGAACATCCTCATCAGCAAAAATCAACCTAACAAAAAAGGCAGCTAATCCATAAACAATTCAAACCCCCCCATATCTTTGTGGGCTGAGATAGAGACAATGGAGTAGGTGAAAAGTTGGGGATGCAAAGGATACAAAGGCAGTCACAGCTAATATAAATAAATAGGGCAGGNTGACTGAGCACTGATCCTTTTGGAAAACAAAAGTCCCCCCACTTCTTCCCTTAACTCAGGTTTTGATGCTGGTCATGTTACATGATTTGGAATATCCCTTTAGCTGATTTTAGTCATCTGTCCTGGCAGTGCCCCTCAATTTCTGGCCCACCTGCAGCCTAATTCTGGGAGGCCACAGTAGGGGAAAAAATGCCTTGATGCTGTGCAAGCACTATTCAGTAACAACCGAAATACTGTTTTCAACACTGGTTTAGCTCTGAATCCAAAATACACCAGATGGGCTGCTATGAAGAAAGCTAGCAGCTTTCCACCCAGACACAGTACAACTTGTAATGGTGGACAACACTTTAACTGGGTTGTAATTGTGATTGACAGTTGAGTAGAGGAAAAGATGGAAAAATATTTTTTATTTCTTGTTACACTGTATTTTCGTAAGGTACTACACAGTTATGCTAGAGCTATTTGAATATATTAATTTAATTTGCTTTTGTTTCTACATTATTTCTGATTTATCAGGAAGATTTTATTTTGTGAGGCTCTTTTAGTAAACATAGGAGAAATGTAGTATAATATAAACAAACAGTCCCCAATCTTTCAAAAAAAGTTCACTTTGAATTAAGAAGAGTTGAGGAATTCAGGAAGGAAAGAATAATGAGTCCCATGAAATGCTGTTTACATACACTCAAATAAAACAAAGTAGCTGGAGAATCAATGTAATTGCAACACCTTGGCAGAGTTCTCAGCACAAAAAATATGTATTATCTGGAACCCTTTTTTCTGTAAGTGAAATTATTATCAGGAAACTGATAGCTAGGTGTGACTGAAAGAAAAAAATATTGAATCTCATGCTTCAGTGCCAAGTTGTCCTTGAGAAACTGATGAAAAATGTTTGCTAAGAGTTAAATACAAGAAAGGGTTCATACTCTAATTGACATAAAAACATTATAAAAACCAATTATTCTGAGGGGTCAGAAACCTGAAAATAGCCTCACTTGAAGGGTGTTTTTACCATCATAGCCTTAATGAATTCTCAAGTTCAGTTTTTTCAACAAAATGCATCAGTGTCTCATCATTCAAAGAATAAAAGCATAATTTTAAAATTCTCTTTTTAAAATAGAAAATCACAAGTGAAGTGTTAAGATACTTTCATGAACCAGATGTTTAAATAAGAGTTCATCAGAATCAATGCATACAGAAAATTGCTTTGTCAGAAGGACAAAACAGACTTTTGGGAGGGTATTGTGATCATAATGGTCATTCTTATGACTGATGCAAATCATGTAACAGATCTCAACTTGGGTCTTGTTGGGTAACTCAGTGATATCAGGTAAGATTATTAGATATAAAATGGTATATAATTGTGGTTTAAATACAGATACTTTGAGTTATAAGTGGAGAAAGGTCACCAAGTGAGTTAAATTGCCCACAGATAAATAAACACACATCCATTTCTCATTCAAATTATTAATCTCAAATATTACCCTGCACACATCATAAATTTTCATTACTCTTAACACACTGATTTAAATTCATATTATCTTTCTGATCTGCAAAACACTAGTAAGATGAAGCATTTGAATTCAGCTCAGTTGAAGTCGTTAACCTACAAGTTTTATTTCTTTGGTTTTTTCTCTGGCTTCTGTTTAAAAAAAACCACAAGCGTAAAGGTTAGGTCTTTCCTGTTCTCGGTAGAGTTATATTATGTGATGTCTACCACTCAGAATTAATGTTAAATATGTATTTTTCTAAAGACTTTTTTTATTTTTTTGGTGTGGATATTTCTCACATTGTTCAAGATCTCCAGAAAACTGAGGCCAGTTAACATTACCAGTGGGCAGACCTATTTGGTGAAAAGTGATGACATTTTTATCACCATTGTATAGTTCATCAGCACTTCAGGCTGATGAACACTTGAAGTGTTTTGTTTTTACTGATTCTTGTTTCACCATTTTTTCCTATTTGTCCTGTGTTCTAACAGTAAAATGACAAAAGTAAACAAAACAATAAGATAAATAAATTTAAAAATCACTATAAATCACAGTTATTTGAACTTTTTGGTGGCTTGGCATGTTAATCACAGAATGGGTAAGACTGTAAGAGACCACAATGGGTCATCAGATCCAAAGGCTCAAGCAGGGCCATCCACGAACACAATGCACAGGGTTGTGTCCAGATGGTTCTTGAATATCTCCAGTGAGGGAGGCTCCACAACCTCTCTGGGCAACCTATTCCAGTGCACAGTCACCTACACAGTAAAAAAGTTTTTCCTCATGTTCAGGTGAAACTTCCTGTGCATCAGTTTCTGTTGCCTCTTGTCCTGTTGCTTGGTATCACTGAGAAGAGCCTGGTCCATCCTCTTGACAGCCTCTTGTCGTGGTTTGAGGGGGAAATGAAAAGTTGTAGTCCCCAGGAAGTAGTTAGAGAGGTTAGACACGCCTCTGAGAATACAAGGAGTTAAAAGAAGCAAGAGTTTCTGGGGAGCTCTCTCTCTGGTTCCGGCCACAGGTGAGCACACTGCTCTGGCCCCCCCCTCCCAGCTCATAGGGCTGGGGGGAGGGAATCAAAGAGGGA
>VWYE01029495.1:0-25382 GCA_013398995.1 Alaudala cheleensis
CTCCGCCCGCCCCGGCCGCGGGCAGGGCGTGCTGGGGCCAGGACGGCCGAGGGGCTGGAGGCTGCTGTCCTCCGCCCACCCGCTGCTGGCACCGACGTCTACCGAAAAAGCGGTCCCCACCCCGGCTCCCGCCCCGTCCGGAGCCCCCGGGCCGCGCCAGCAGCGGGAGCTCTGGAGGGCAGCTGGAACCTGGCACACGCACCCACTCGGGGCACACCGAGTGTTTCCGGCCCGCACGGAGAAGGGAGCCTCTGCCACTGGCTCTTGAGAAAGCAAATGCTTACGTGCTATTTGCAGGTATTCTCTTACCAGGCCACAATAATGACCCTTTGAAAAAATACAAGATGCAGACTACGATCTGTACAGAGTGTTGCACCTTATGTTTGACGTTTTCCTGTCCTCTTATGTGTTACTGTTGCTTCTCTGGCTCAGATTTCCCAGCACTTTATGTTTTCTGTAGTTTATTGGTCCCATGTCAAGTTGAGTACTGATTACTGGAGACAAATGTTTGTCACAGTAGCTCTGTTTTCCTCCCATGCATTTTTTTCGGCCTTTGAAGGGTACATGACATCACATAACTGAGCATCTTTTGAGTTCGTCTGAACTTCTGAGGTGTTCGGGAAGAGAATTGCTAATCAAAGGCAACAGGAAGTTCAGTGCTCTCATACGATTTCACACCTACTTGATTTAGCACTTTAAAGAACCTAGCCTTCAGATACAGGTCAACAAGTACAGAATCTCTGACATTTTCTGAATGAGTTACAGCATGACCTTGCGCAAGTGTCAAAAATGTTTTTCACTTCCACTGATGTCATCTGTAAATTGAAGGGAGGGTATTTGGTTGGCTTGCTGGATGTGAAATTATACAAGACCACCTGCAAACAGGGCAGCATAGTGGCATCTCAGCCTGAGATTAGATTAAGAACTATGCACCCCCACTTTCATTTATAGCCAAAGATGCAGGGGTATGGATGGTCTGCCGTTTCTTCAGCCCATCTTCTACATGTTTAACAGGTTTTTGAAGTCATGACTCATACATTTTAGGCTCTCAGATTTTCAATACAGCTCCAGGCTTTTAACAAACACTGGGTACAAGTTCAAAAGTCCATTTTGGTTTTGGAGATTGTTCCTTTCCCGAAAATAAGGACAACCAGTGTAGCCAGCCCATGGAATTTCCAACACTCCAACCTTGCTTAGTCTTCAGAGGCTTTCCACTTTACTTTGGTATGTTTTATGGGGGGCCTGAGCTCATACACGAGTAACATTTCTTGTACCTTGTACGTATTTTGCTTTGCAAGCAGTGCTCAAATGTGCAATTCAGTATTACTCTTTATGTCCCAGCCCTGCTTCAACTGAAGGAAATGGAATTTTGCCATTGATTCAAGTAAAGCAGGTGCATATTCAATCAATACATAATAACTGAGATAATTACCAAGATGCAAAGGAACAACAGAAAAATGAATTGCATAAATATTTCTCTTTCCCCGTTCATTAAATAACTGTATTGGAAGGTGGAAATCTTGCAACTGCCACCTGTCCATCTAAGTCTGGGACACCTGAATTCTGTTGTCCAGACCCCTCAGTGGCCTGAGGGTTGTTTTTGAATACTTTTGTGGCAGCAGTAACAGCACAGGTCACCACATTGTATGCATGAGGAGGAGTCATGCTCCACTCCAGTGAAGTCAGCCCACAATGGCATATCCACAGGTACAAAACAAGAAGTTTAACAACAGAAGCACTGTTCCTGTTTCTTCAGAGAAGTACTCACCTGGTTTTGTCTGATGCAGTCCACTTTTAAAGAGCTTGCCAGTTCCTGGTGGGACTCATCTGGCAGTCTGGGAACAGTTAGTCTGGGTGAAAACCCAGTCCCATTGCTGTGCCTTCAAAATGCTCATGACAATGTTCATAAGAATTATATTGGACTGTATGTGTAGTAAATAGAATAAATCTAAATTGCTGTCAAATATAATTCAGCAATTGTGATTGTGGTTTATGCTTACAGCTTTAATAGCATATTGGATGAAATCCAGCCCTAATAAACTTGGTGGCAGAATCTCCATGATTTCATGTTTCCATGTTTCAAACCAGTGTGACTTTTTCACTTATTGTAATATAACAGAAATGATAAAGTGAGAATTACTCCTTACTATGACCATTGTAAATAAAGAGTGATAGTGAGTGTGAAAGAGGCTCAGGAGCAAGATTAGTAACAATAAATGTGTTTTCAAAGGAGTGATTTGTACCTGCCAGATTACTACATAAAGTGCCTCATGTACATTTTGTTGCGTTGAAAAGCAAGCGTTCTTTTTCTCAGTAAAGAGAATTACAACATTACAAAGAATCAAATTTGCAGAGTATGTGTATCCCTAAGCAGTGTTAAGTCAAAAAAGCTACATTGTTTCTGTAAGTCAAGTGATTTTTTTAGCACTCTTTAGCCACTTGGCTCCTTACGCGGACTTTTCCGAATGAAGTTAACAGAAAAGGAGGCATAATAAGTGTATTGTTTCAGGATAAATCTTTTCAAAATCACTGTCAGATTATTTTCTGACATCCAGGTAATATGTCTCTCCTAATCATGTAAGACCCTAGTTATGGCAAAGAACATAAATTACTTAGGCTGGCTGGCTATCACTTCTTTTCTGTATAGTTTTCTTTTTAAGAGATCAGCATTTGTTTTCAGCATGACTATAGAAGCTACTTTCTGGGTTTTGTGTGGTATCCTCTACTGATTCATAGGTTTTCCATCCCTATTTTAATTCCTCACAAAGCACTCTAGTTACAGTCTAGTTATCCCCAAAAACTGAGCTTCCTTATTCCTCATAAATCAGGGATGATAGCATAATTGGAAGGTGACAGTTGGTGTCACAGAGCCACTGAGTTTTAGTGAACCCAAAGCACTTTTCCTAGAAAAGTAGCTCCAGGTGTGGTAGTGACTTCTGTGAATAGGTCTTGATCACTCAGAAAGTAGACTGATAATGCTGATTCACAAACACCTGAAGCTGCTGGCACAGTTGGACCTCCAGCCTCACAAGGCAGTACATTTAGTGCAGTAAGTAGACTCAACTAAGTGGTGCAGAGTAAATTGTTCTAAGTGGAAAGATAATTCCTTAGCCTTTCAATCAGTAAACAAAACACTGTGTTGTTTAAAATTGCAAAAATTCATTTTATTGCTGATTTTGGAAGACACATGGAAACAAAGCTCATAGAAAACTATCAGCATCACTGTTCTGGAAGCATTGTGCCCCTTTTATTCTCTAGGTACTTGTGTCAGTTCCTCAGGAAAAAAAAAAAGAAAAAAAAAAGAAGAAGAAAAAGAGAAAAAGAAAAAAGGTTTTTTAATCTCCCAAGGGACTTACAGCTAACCTAGCACCTGTCAATTCATGTGTTTATTCATCAGGGACCCACAGCATATACATACCCCAACACATGCTCTTCTCTACTGAAAAACACAAGCTGTTGATGGAAACAGGAAGTCTCATATCTGTGGTGGATGGATCATTTTCCCTGAAGCTAAACTATGATCATGAGAACCTTTGACAAATGGCCCATGAATAATCACTAATCAAAATCAGGGCTAAATAGCATTATTACATTCCTTTGACTCATAATAATTCTCACATGTAGGTTTGGGCTCAGTCTTATTGTATCTTTATTTAATAGAAAATAATCTGCAAATCATTTATTTTTATTTTTTGGCAGAACTGTTCCTTTCTGAAAAGAATGTTTACTCTAAGTCAAAACATTTTGACAAAGACTATGTTAATGTATAATTTCAGTAAGGTAGATGTGTATTTTCTTATATTTAGTTAAAATACTACTTTTAATAGTATATCTTTTTGTTGCATGTAGGATAACATATTCTGTGGGACAAAAATATATATGCTCTAAAGTAGCATGACTAAATCCTTTGTTTTTCTAACTTTTTAATTCTGAGCTCCAAGAGTTCCATTTCCTACAAAAACAAAACCAATCAAATACGTAACTGCATTTTTCATAAATTTTCTTCAGTCATGCTAAAGGATATTCTAAACTTACTTTTGAAAGAAGTCGAGAAAGCACTTGCTGGAAGTCCTTGGTAATTGCCATGCTACCTCAAGAATTTCACAGGGACAATGAGGGACTTATTTGTACTGTATATTGCACTATAAACCTTGAACTTGATTGGCATCTCAGTATTGTGATATGCATGTTTAATAATAAATTTTATAACATAATAAAACAATGACAAAACAATGAGCAGTGATAAAACAATGTGCTTTGCATCAGCTCTTACGCAATAGGCACTAGGTATCCTACCACTTGGGTCTGAAATATAGAAGTTCATCAGACCTATGTCTAATACGTGATACAACAAAAACATATTTACTCAGATCAGTAAGTTTCATGGTGTAATGAATGACAGGATGAGGTAACATTTCCTGTCCTCTCTTTATGTCTGTTTATTCTCTTTTCTTTTTTAACGGAGGCTCTACAATTCTGGTCAGTATAGAAACAGAGAAATCAAAGTCTACATATATAGAAAAGAAAAAAAACCAGTTAATAAGGGAACTTAAATTTATATAATTACTTTCATTCAGTGCTCCCCAAATACTTTGCAAATATAGGTTGCTTTAATTATCCTTTCCTACACCTCTGTAACAGCTAGGTGTAAAGTAATTTTACTTGTAGATACTGAACATGTACTCCCTGCACTCACCACAGATGAGAACCAGCTTCAGAGAAACCCACGTGAGGGGCAGAAGAGATTGGTGGGATAGTGCCCGTGGTGGTTTATTTTGGTGCTGTGACCCACCAAACTTCCCACACCATTTTTCTGCTGATGTCAGGTGTTAGAAGGTAAATGTGCTCGCTGGCACGTGGCTGTGGCTCATTGCCTGCCAAAGCCACCTGTGGGTTCAAATTCCTTTGGCACAGTACAGTAACGTGGTGGTCATAACCTTACTCTTAGAAATAAATGCTGAGTGGTGTTTAATGTAATCATTTTACAGATAAGGCGTGGGAAGTGCAGGCTGGATATAGGGTTTAATCCCCAACCCATGGATGTATATTTAGCTGAAAATATTTTTTCTGTTTTAGCTAAACTCATGACTAAACTGTACATGAAGAATGTCTGTAGGATCGGCATGACGTGCACAGTATGAGACTTGAAATAAGTGATGATGACTGAAAAAAGATGTTATCCTTACTCTTAACTCCTTATTCCAGTTAGACTATAAGACTGTCAGATACCGTGAGACAAGACACCTACACGACAGTGTTTCCTTCGAGGATACACTGTGAAAATCTGGATTTAAAGTCATTAATGATTTTAACTGCTGCCCCAGATTTTTCCTGTCTCATCAGGTCTGGCATGACAATGTGGAGTCCACAATAAATACCTTGTTACTACAGCCAGCATTACTGTCTCTTTGGTTTTGAAAGTACATTTACCATAGGAATCTCAAATCCATACACTCATCCAAAACTCAGTCTTCATAGTGGTGCTTGCATGTGCCTGTCACAATTTTTGTTGGAGAAAAGCTCAAAATGCAAGACTAGTGCTAAACTAGAACAGATATAGCAGGCGATATTTAAAGATAGAAATGTGGGAGACTTCTTTTGTGGGATTAGTACATGATCCATGTTGCTCAAAATACTGGGGAATCAAGGGCTGCAGTTTGAAATCATGAACTGGGATGAACGCATCAGCTGCCTGGCACCTTGACAAGCTATAGGTGGAGTGTTAAAGGAGTAGCACTCTCCAAATATTTGTGGAATGCCTATGTGTGAAATCGTTGGCATATGAAAAAAAAAGCTGTCTGTTTGACTGTTTTGTAGCATTAGCTCTATGAATTTGGGCATTTCTGAAAACAAAACAACCCTAAGCATGAATCTACAACAAGCAGAAGTTGTATAGAATTGTCATCTAGACACTAGGGAGATAAAGTAATCATGTTTGGCATGTATTCCATCTGCCTATCTTACCTTACATGTACAGCAGACAATGAAACAATCATGCTTAATTTCTGAATAGAGAAATTGGAAGCTTGTGCTCAGTTTCCTTTGTGTGTGATTCCTTTGCCCAGGTACTGCCCACAGCACACTCTGATTGTGCCAAGTGCTTCTCTGTGTGTGTGTGTATGCCATGCAGAGAGCTAGGCAGAAGCACAACTAAACTTCTGCAAACTGGCAGACTCATCAAGCAAAAGGAAAAAACCACAAGAGGTTTCTGTTATGTAAATTACACAGAATCTTGGCAAGCTGATTAAGAGATGCTGTATATTGTTCAAACACCCTACTCAAGTCAGTTGAATTTTCCTGTGGTAGAGAAAAAAAATCTGTCCTGAAGAAATTCCAGTTTCTGAGGTTGATCTTTAAGTTTGCCTGGTATAAGTGGTACTGGTTATGATGCTCAGCCATTGCCTGCTGAGTATTGTTTCCCCAGACCCTTCCCCTTTATTTTACCTAGTTGCATTGCTAGTTCAAATTAACACAACCTATGTCCCACCTTGCTGTGGATGGCTACGAAAACCTGCTGAGGATGAGGGAGTCTGACAGTTTAGCTCACAGCACCTCTTTGCAGGTGAAGCTGGGAGTAAAAATGGTGAAGGAAGGACTCTGGGACAAAATAATAATCTCCAAATAAAACCGGGTGTGTGTATGTCTGCATGAATGTTGTAGGCCTGTAGTGAGCACTTCCCATGTTTTGTGGTTCAGAGTGTGTTAAAAGGAGGGTGACTCAGCTGAATTAATCCTTTGCAGAATGCCTTCAATTAATTTATTATTTTATCCCTTAAATTGATTTATTATTGTATTACAAATAAAGCTGAACAAGTGATTTAATGGGTTCAGGTACTACAATGGATGGATTACTGTTGTATGTTTTAGTGATTAATTCCTTTCTATACAATTTTCAAAGGAAAAGCAGCAGCCATATACCTACAAACTCGACTGTGCCAGTAGGATTTTACATCCTGAGTCTCTGAAGGATTTTCCTTCTCCATATACCCTAAAGGCTTCTTAGCTACAAACAGAAGAGGTGTGATAAGTGGGGGTACTGCTGTGTTGCAAAAACAAAGATATATTTTATTATTTATTAGTCATTGTCACAGACCCCCATCAGCATGGTAACTTCTTGAAGGAATCTGAAGCTGAGATTCACCAAAGCAGATCTAGATGCTAGACATAACAAAATGAACTCTTAATCTGGTGGAATAAAACACTGCTTATATAACTACAGGCTGGAGAGTTTGTAATCAATCTGCTGAGAGAGCATTTAAGTGTGCAGCATCCTGTAGAATCAAGACTGAAAGTCAAACTTATGCGCTTAAATAAAGCTTAAATTCTGCTTTTCAAATCCAGAATCTCACCCTGACTTCAAGATATAGGGAGCAGCATGGGCCCATTATTAAAATACAGAATGTCATTCTCATATTCTCATAAGAAAAGTAGCATCATGATTCATTCCTATTCACATTACAAAAATTATACATTATTTATATGCATATTGCTCAGATAGATACCATTGTATCCACAAAGAATTACTAAATGAGAAGTAAGCATTCAGAACATCTTATTCTTGAATTAACAAAGACATGCATTAACAATGACGGGTCTTGTACCTGAAACCATATTTAGCAACTAATTTAACTGACAGGCAAGGAGAAAGAGTTCTGTCATGCAGACATGACCTTCAGCTATCAGGCTTTTGCAAAGACCTAATGCACAATACTATGCAAAGCATCTTTTTCTTTTTCTTGCTCTCTCCCTCTTTTTATTTTTTTTTAAACATTACCTACCAGTATTTAAACAAACAAAGATATTTTACAATCTAGCCAATGAGAAAAAAAAATCTAGTGAAGATACATGAAAGAATAACAAAGACATGTGAGGAAATCCAGACTAAATACTAGAAATTACTATTTAAAAACTGGTGTATATTGCTCAAAGGGAGACACTGCCTTGAATCCAAGTGAGGAAGATGGATGGGTTGGTGACTCACTGCACAATCAGGACCTCTGATTCTGGAGCAAAAGCAGTGGTAATAGAAAAGGATTGGGACCAGAGGAGGAGGAAGGAGGAAGCTCATGTCTTTGCCACAACCTTGGAAAATCTGCAACTGCATTGCCTTTTGTGAGTAGTGAGAATATGAAGAAACCAGAGAACACTAACTTCTATTCCAAATGAAGTGAAAACTATTCTGTAATATTAAATGTCAGAAAGTTATTCAGAGCTACTTCTTCAGCTACTGTTAATCAGTATGATAAATTGGTAAATCTAAAGTAACGGAACCAGGATAATTTAAACAAGGTCAATATTTAGCATGAATTAACTGTTTAACTTAACCACTTGACTTCGGGAGATTTAGTGCTAAAGAAAAGGCATGTGTGAATCCAGCCTTGGAAAAATATCCATACAGTTCAAATGCAGGGCTAGACACTGAGCTTGAGAGTGGAAATTGTACATAGTTTCAAAATAATTATATGGAAGGCAGAATTTTTTTCCTGGTACAAGCCTGTTAACATTAGATTACATTGTGTTCAAGTGTTTAGACTTTAGAGGGTGTTCTGCAAGCTCTTCTTGGCCTGTTGGTCTGAGGTGGAGGTGTTAATTTTGAAGTTGCTGAGGTGCAAGGGAAAGGTGACACATTGAGTTAATGCAACGGCACTTTACCTAAGAAAATCAGGGCTCTACTTCAAATTTGATATCGTTCTGGCAATGCCAGGCTAGTGTAGGTGCTTGTTCCCATCCCTCCCAAGAGACACAGTGCAGTGCTGTGGAGCTGACAGTTAATGCATGTGCAGAGGAGATACAAGACCGGGGAAGGACGGCTGCTCACGGGCATTGTCAGAGGGGACTGGACTGGAAACATTTCAGGCAGCACATCCTGTGCTTCCTCAGCACACTGAGAATTCACTTGGCTCCTCTGCACCTGTCAAAACAATAACTGTTACATCCTCCACCCCAAAACATGCAGATGAATAATGGCTGGGGGTGGGGCGGTTTTGCTGATTATTGACTGTAATGAAGGAGAGTGGGTGGTGATAGCACACAGCAGAAACCTAGAAGAAAGGCAGTATGATATAATTTCACCCTGGGAATCTATTGCTATGGCAACAAAGAACAGATTTTTTTTTTTTTTAATAGAGTTCAATACAAAAGTATCACAAAAGCAGAAATCACGTTTTTGACAAACCTTTTCTTTGCTTGTGTTTTGCTCATTCATATTTGTATTCATTTGTACAGAAATATATGTAAATATGAAAAATAAATGTTTGTGGCCACTGACATTTCTCTTAAAATAAATAAAGTATGGTTGTGTTAGTGTTAGCTTTACTGACTTGGTGCGAAGTGACAGGAAATTTCCTGTTTATATTCTCAATGTTCAGGCTACAGACCACTTAGAGTTTACATTCCTTTTACAGCTGTTGAAATGTTCTTTGAGATTTGACAAAATGTAACTGAGGTCAGAATTTTGCCTACACCATTTTCTATTCTATACAGATAAAAATTAATGAAAATAATTACTTCTGGTTAAAGCTACAGAAATAGGTCTTGATGGCCATTACAAGACACTCTGGCAGCAACATTTCACTTCAGGAACTGCAGCAGCTTGGGATGGTGAATAAGTGCTTGGGGAGCCAATTTTCTACATTTTCTGTGTGAGAAAGGTTAAATCTTTGCAGTAAAATTAAATGAAGGAACAGTGCTAATCATGCCTCTTCAGGAAGAAGAAAAGCCTTTTATCAGAATGCCAGATTAATATTGCATGGCTCTATGCCAGCAATGCCTGCCAATGCCCTGGGATAACCACTTCGTCTGCTGGAGACAAGCTGCTGATACAAGGAAGAGTGACCAGTTCTGGTTTCTTCCCTTCTTCAGGGTTTAAATGAGCATTTTGATCTACTAGATTAGCCTGTACTGGAGATCTGCTCCCCATTTCCCCTTTGAGATGTCTTTATTTCATGATGACTTTAGGCTTTATCTCACCGTGTTTTCCTAATGCCTGCACTGTGGAAAAAACACTTGCTATTTCTTTGCTCAGAAATTATGTTAATTTCAATTGCATACTCATGTTTATACTCTTTTAGCTCTACACCAGGTGTAATTCTACTTTTTTTCATTACATCAATTGTGTATTTTGAAATATTTGCAAGTTTTTTTGTATGATATTTAAACAATCTTTGTCCACACCTTTTTTCTGACATAGATCTGCCAAAAAAGGTATCTGCTGCTGTGAGATACCCTGAGTGCCATGAACAAAAACCTCTCGGAGCACCAATAATATGGATAGTTAAAATACAAATTTAATGAAGAAAGGCAACACACCCATAGCAAGAGACATTGATTCAAACAAAGCAATTTCTCTCTGTATTACTAGTTTGTACAAAACCCAAACAAACCAGACCAAAAGTTGAAATAAGAACAGAGAAGAGCAAATAAGAACCAAGGACTCAATTTGCCAGAAGACAAAGCTAAACACAGATATGGGACCCTAAGAGGGTTTTCCCTCCAATATGCTGATGAGACAAAGATTATGTTCTGTTAAAAACTCAGTTTAGAAGCACCTACCAGGCTGGGAGGTGCAGGAATATTGATTTACCACATTTTCACTATATTTAGCATACATTTGTAGCAGATTTGATTGGCAGGCATTGTTTACTTTTGGAGCATTTCAGAAAGCTGTTGGGGACCTGAGCTGCATACAGGGATCTGTGGTTGTTAAGGATAGAAATCTGTGGTTGGCATTGACCTTACTCATACAGCTCTGGAGCACACATTTCCTCGTCTTTGTTGGCAAACAAACCTCAACATTTGTTAAGTGTTCTGAGATGAAAATCTCTGGCAAAGAGGGAAATCTTCTTAGGGCATATTGACCTCCATCAGCCTTTGTCCAGAAAAAACATCTGCAAGGACCAGTGCTGCTGAGACATTTTCTGAGACCGATTTTCACCCTCTCTTCAAGTGTCTTGCCTATAAATGATGAATTTGCAATCAAAGGACTCATTCCAGCAGACAAAAATTCTGCCAAAGAATTCTGCTCACAGAAACTGCAATACTTGTGTCTGGATGGAAAAGCATTGAATTACATGTCCATGACACTGAAAAAGTAAAACTTGGTCTGAGAGTTCTTGTTGCATAAAGAACAGGGACAACCTTATGTGCTTTTTTGGCCTGCTATCTGCTTTAATATTTATGTGCTCTTCTTGTTCTCACAACATCACTACCAGTTTTCCTGCTGGCAGGCCCTCTGGCAGGAAGCCCAGGCCCTCTGATATGAGTGAGCCTTGGCACTGCTGCCAGTGTCAAGTGGAATAGCAGCTTCTTCTATCCCTTTGTGTTGCTAATGGAGCTTAAAATGAGCATGGCTTTCCTGTGTGCTTGTACAGAACTTCACATTGTTTTTTCAGAGTCGTACTTGACTTTTTTTTTTTTTGTTTTGAGTAATAGCCACAAGCATCTAAATTCATCTGTGCTATTACTATACTCTAGCAATAATATACGGCAGGCATAAATCCACTCTTTTTCTTCTTCTAAGGCTGATAGAGAGACCTCTGTGAATACTGTGGAGTACTTTTAGGTTGCTATTAGTTAAACCTAAATTATAATATTTTTTTGAAACAAAGTGTGTTTAGTATGAACTGATTTTTGTTGAATATCAAATGCTTGGAATTTATGCAGCAGAGACCTCCCACCTTGTATGAAACAGAACAGTGGCAATTTTACCTCCTATTAAACAATACAGATATATTCTGCCTTGTATCTGTGTAGGCTGCAGTAAGTGTGCTTGTTTTTTCTATGGAACAGTCTTATTGAATTGAACAAGGAAGAAATCAGAAAGATTCCATAGAAATTTAGTGCAGCTAATAGCTATGAATGGAGAATTACATCCCTGCTACAGTGCTCTCTGGGTAGTTCTAACTATTCTGTAGAAAGCTTGTCATTCCCTATTAAACTCCATAGGAATTTCCCCTAAATGCTGGTTTTTGAGCTATTGGCACTGCATGGTTTTTTTTGAGCTACTGGTAGGTACATGCTAAGGATTAGCAAGTACCATCATTTTATCAGACTATCAAAAGTTATTTTTTAGTCTGCCTTATATAGGTGTCCTGCTTCTGGGACCAAAAGACAATCTGAAATCTAAATTCCATTATAGTGGTGCACTATAGTAGCACCAGTGTAATGGGGGGGGAAAAGAGGTGGAATGAGTGGGTTGTCATCACAGCTTTAACCTGGTAGAAAGAAGATAAATAGGATGGTCATTCTTGTTTTTAAGACCAAATCAACTATATAATCCACATTATATAGAACAGCTACACGACTTCAGCACTAATTATTGTTTAGGGTTTGGCAAATGAACATATTGTTAGATTGGTAGGTTTTAATAAATAAATACTGCAGTGTGAGAGCTGGAATTGTGTCTGCCTGTGGGCTACAGGAAACCCTAGTGTACATTCAGGGTTTGCACTCCCCTGAATGACACTGAGCCTATGTGATTCTGGTATCATAGCAACGTCCATGAGTGACAATCTTTTTCTGAGACTTGTTTATATTAAAAAAACTGTCAGTATGAGTGCTGCCCTTCCACTCTTCACCACAGTGAAAAGAAGAACTGCAAAGTGGTCCTCCCAGCTTCAGTGTGAGTCACAGGGGAGTTCTCTATGGTGGGAACCACTTTGTGCTCGGTGCCTATACAGACATTAGCACACACTGAGCTTTAATAATAACAAGGCTTGGTTTTGCAATGGCTTAGAAAATAAAGAAATAACACGTAAAACAATACATTCCAAATGTGCTTTCCTAAGAATAAGAAGGAATTTAAGGAGTTATTGTGCCTGAAGAGTGTAAAGCTATATGGCTAGGGTTCTTCTTTGTGCTCACCAGGTCATGCCGTGCACATTGCTGAGGAGAACACAACTCCAGAGAAGGAAAATTCCTGTAGCACCTGACAGTATCTTATTGGCTTTGCCTATGCTCTTCTCAGGTTAGAGAAGGGAACCCAAGTCTACACACTCCTCACCAATCTCCACTTCCTCCCTCACAAATCCCATAGGATTAGTGAACAGAGACTTAGCTTTAAATCAGGCCTACCAAGCAAGCAAAGGGGTGAAATTGATGTAGTGAGGCTTTGTTATCCTCTGCTTTGGCAGGTAAACACATAGAAGGTGGTCCTGGAATTTGCTTATAATAGCAACATAGAAAAACAATGCTGTCTGTGTAGAAGAATAACTGCAGCATAAGTCCTTGGTTTACAACTTTTGGTCAAGCTACTGTTTCATATGGCCCTGGAACTTCTGTTGAAGAGAAAATGCTTGCATTAACAGTTTCCCTACGAAATTATATTCTACCACTGTGTCAACTATGACACTGTTGTACAGAGAGGAGACCAAGCAGGACAAGACAGAGTAATCATAAATTTCTGTTTATTTCATTTTCTCTGCTTCCATTGGTATTAGTTCATCCATTTTATCAAAGTGTAAAATAACCACTTGTCGTGATTTAGGAATAGCACTCCTCAATCCAGTGTTCCCCACCAAGACTCTCCCATATGAGACACCGCTCATTTGCTCACCACACTTCCCCTTCCCTGTCTCTCTTTGGGGATGGAGTTGAGAATTGGAGGCACAAAAATGTGAAAATTGCAGGTTGAGATAGGAACAATTTACAGGAAACAGCAATGAGGTAAGAAAACGAACCATTACAGCAACAATATTAATAGCAAAAGTGTACAAAGAGAGGTTGATATACACGGAAAATGCTCACCAAGCCCAGGAACATGAACAACAATGATGGAAGCATGCCTCAACCACGGCCATGCTTGCTCTCCTGACTGGAAAGAGCCATTGTTTCTCAGAAGACTGAGAGTGCCTTTTCCTCTGCCCTGGCCATGATGTAAGATGGTATTTAATAAATGATGTCTCGGTCATGCCTGCTGTCACTGATCTGGACAGGAACCAGGACACCACTTCTTAAAGCCATTGCACTTAGATGGTATTGGCTGAAAAGGAAGAACACACATTCACATCTTCAAGTTATGTATAGGACAACAAAAACATACTGACTTTGTGCAATGAAACAGAGGGAATATTACATTAAATACCTTATAAATTTTGATCAAATGGGAGAGAGGTTTTAAATTTAAATTACTGATTCTGGCATATTGTAACATAGATACAACTGCAAAGACGAAGCTAGTGCTAACTTAAAAGCTTATAATCTTGCCAGACAAAGAGTGCTGTAGACACAAAAGAGCCTCAGGGTTCTTCATCCTCCAGATGAAAATTGGTTTTGCTGGGAACATGAACATTTTTTACCCAATTCAAAATGTGGCCTTTGACAATAAACTAATTTTGATACTACAGACAGTAGAGCTAAACTACAGGGGATCAGAAACTAACAGCAAAGATGAACATCAGGCATATAATATCATTCTCGGTGAAAAAAAATTTCAGATCATAACTAAAGAACCTGGAAAGAAATGTAAGTTCTTGACAGCGCTACAAGAGAAAATTTCCATGCACTCTTGTGCAAAGATGGCTCCAGATGTGCATGCAGTAACCTCTAGAATTTCAGTAGCTTTGGACTAGTTAAAAATTAGTCCTGGCAATCTACAGTGATCAAGTCATATCCACATTTCACACTTTCATTTGTGTTGTTAATTTAACAGAGAGGTAAAAGATGCAAGTGATGCTGTGCTTGTGCCTGAACCAAGTGTTTTGCTTCAAGGGAAATAATTTAATAAATAATATACTTTACTGCTGAGCAGTCCAGTATTGTCAAAGCTCTAAATATTTTAGCAGTTCTTTCCCCATCGCCCCAATGTGAAACTGGTAAAAGAAACATTTTTTTCACATGATTTTTCTACATGGAGGTGTCTACTATATCTGCTGCATCAGTTATGTTTATTAAATATTGTAGAGAGCTCTGGCAGGTAAGCCACAGTTCCTTACAGTTTGAACTATCTATAGTATTTCTCAACAAGGTGGAGAACTTGGAGGATCCAAGGAATCCTGAGGAAATGGTAGAGATGATAGAAGTCTTCCACAGAGTCATGCGCCCTTGCTGACTCCCCGGTGATTTCTTCTTTCTGGAATTACTGATGGACTATCTAGAGGAGCCTAACACTGTGTGACCCTCCTGTATTTTGAAATGTATTAATTTATCTCTATAGTATATTTGTTCCTATATCCATTTCCCCAGTTTACTCTCCTTGTATCTGTTCATCTGGCTTGGTTTCCTATCCTGTACTTCGGTTGCTATTTTTGGTTGCTAGAGGCTCTTTCTGCCTTGAACATTTCCCAGCACCTGGGCTCTGTCTCAGGCAGCTGAGACTCAGTGCACTGCCTGATCCCACAGACCAGAGCCAGAGCTGCAGCCTAGTACAGCCCTGTGCTTCCTTCCTCTGCCTTAGACCAGCAGTTATGAACTGTTCTTGTCTAGCAAATCTGGGACCAGGAAACTTTGAGCCTCGGCCTATGATCCTCTTCCTCTTTTCAGTGGTTCTAGAAATTAGAAAGAAGGCTGTCAGTATCTGCCTGAATTTTCTGTGAAAATCCCAGTAACTAGAATTTGAGACCTTTCTTATTTTAATTCTACTTTGCAGTCATTATTTCTCAAAGACAATAATGAATTCCTGACATCTGATTTCCTCTGTCAACAGAGCTCATTAGCATGATCTTGCAGTGCCTGACAGTACCAGACACCTGATGTTGTTTCTTCCTGACATTTATCAGTCACTCTGAGGTGGTAATCTGTTTACATTTCTTGAAAACCTCTTTACCTTATGAAGCTGCTGTCCTTGACCACAAAATGAGGGGCCACTGGTAGCACCTGGCTCTTTGACTTTAAAGGGAAACACAGGAGCAATGCCACTGACAGATAAATTGAAATGAGACAAACAGGTACTTGTAATGGTGATGGGATGATGGAAAAAAAGTGTTGTCTCTTGAATAAAGCAGATAGTATCCAGGAAGTTGGTAACAAAAACAAATCCACCAAATGAAGCAGATTTCCATAGCGGTTATATATGTTTTGAGAGCAAAAGATGTTTTGGGGAATCTCTTGCCTCAGATGCAGTTGTAAAGGACAGAAAGAACAACCTCAGTTAAGCATTTGCAGATTAGTCAAAACATTGGACTGTCAGGTTTTAGTGCAATTGTTCATATAACGATGAAGTTGGCACCTCCAACAGAAGAGAAAATGTCCATGGCTAATGCCATGATCTTGACATAAGAGATTACTTCTGGTGTTTCTACAGTATGTTCCCAGTTTTCAGACCATAAGGGAGAGAAGGCCTTCCCATAAAGATAAAAAAACAAGATAACAAGTTTCCAGATAAAAGAACAAGATAACAAGTCATACCCATAGTTGCCAGGATTTACCTCTCAACTATTTTAGCCATTGAGGTCCTCAGCAAAGACACGTCTACTGATCTTAAAAGGCCCCAGTGGACCTTCTGTAAGGAAAGAAGGAGAGTAATGTATGTCCATTTCCAGTTTCCTATTCTTGATCATTGTAGGTGCCTGTTAGTGGATAGTGTAGCTAATGCCTGCAAAGACAGAAATACTCTTTAACAATTTTGAAAAGAGCTGAAAAGCTTTGCATTATCAAAACAGGTGTCTTACTTTTATTCATTAGGTAGGGAGAAGGAGTGGAAAGGATGGAGCTGGAAAGGTCTTTCTTGTCCAGAATGAGACTGTTTGTTGCCTGTTTCCAGACCTGGGAGCTCATGAGACCTGTCTGTTAGAGAAAGTTTGCTGATAACAGGCCCCTGACATCTGTTTGCAGCTGTGGGAATCAACAGAATCATCACACGGATGACTGAGGGCAACCACAAAAAAACACAGGTGAAATACAAAGAATAAATGTAGTCAATTATATTGCTAGCTGGAGGATTCTGAAACAAGGCTGGGCAGCAGAGACACAGAATGAAGGCACAGGCAATGTCAGGCTCAGTCCAATCCTGGCAGGCAGCAGGGTTGCTGCTGAGCCCATTTATCCAGGGCCTGAGCATGCATAGTTTAGCCCCATGCTGTGATCTCCCTGTGCTTTTTATGGTCTCTGCTTTGAACTCTCTCCGAAGCGGGAGCTCAGGCATATCTGGGATGGGGCCTACAAGTCTCTGTAAACACCTGTGTTATCTCTACACAGCAATTCTGCTTCTCCAAACAGATATGGTTTCCCACAATGATATTCTCCAGGCCTTAGCATTCCTAGCTGTAAGGTCACTTGAGTGAATCCACCATCCTCATCATTCTTCCCCTTTTAACACTTTCCTCCTAGGAGCAGAGCTTTAGGAAGACAGCACCTCTCCTTGTAGTTAGGCTTGAATCTTTTAATCATTGGATTCTGGGCACTCACAAGTTATGGGGAGCCACCACTACATGTAGCTCAGTTACAATTTAGATCCTTTGGTCCAACACACAACTTCGTCTCCTTTCAGTCTGCTTCGTTCTCCCTTCAGCTAGGCTACAGTTTCTACACTGCGTTTTCTTTCTACTTTTTGTGCATTTCAGATTGTGAGATGGAGTTAATTTCCATATGAGGTAGGTTATGTTAGGTTCTGTAATTCTCTCCCATCAGGAGAGAACATTGCTCACTGAGGAAGCTGCTAAAGTTGCCTTTGATTAGTATTTGCCTTTTAGTGGTGAGTCACCCTGCTCTTTCCTCCTGTGAAAGCTAATCTTAGTTGTTGTTTTGGGACAAATACTTTACAACTTATTAAGTTGCAAAGTTACTTGCTAGCAGTGAACTCAATTCAAAATTGAGCAAAATTTCAACACTCTGCTATCTTGTGATAGATCTTAACAGAATCACAGGGGATGGCCTCATACCCTTCTGCATTGGAAAGAGCTGAAGAAAAAGACTGTGTGATACAGGAAGCAAAAAAATGGCAAAGGGCAATGGAACACTCTCCCATGGAAATTTTTTGAAAGATACAATTGTTTCTGAGGAGGTGGAAAGGAAGCCAAAGTCATAAAAAACAATAGGCCATTCATTAGCCTCTCACTATCCAAATTCAAGAAATCCTATGTCCCAGGTTAGTAGAACATCTCTTAATACACTGCAAAATACCATCATGCTGGAGAAGGTGAATCCACCTAAGAAAGGTAAATCCTTAAAGAAATGCTGTCATGGTCAATAATTGACTGACTGTGTAAATACAGATAACTCTGTATGCCAAAAAGGTTTTGCTTCCTGCTGGGGAAATTATCAGTGATCAGAAAGGGCCTCCACCTCTGTTACAGGGCAGTGTAAGACCTATTTAAATGTGTGTAATGGAAAAGACTGAGAACCAGAAAACAATCAGCTGTCCAGGCTGTAGTGACAGTGGGACCTAGCAACTTAACTTAGAGGTTTGTTAACCCTCTGTGTGCCCCAGAATCACAGAATGGGCAAGGCTGGGGGGGACCACAATGGGCCATCTGGTCCAATCTCCCTGCTCAAGTAGGGTTATTCCAGAGTACATGGCACGGGATTGTGTCCAGCCTGTTCTTGAATATTTCTAATGAGGTAGGTTCCACAATCTCTCTGGATAATCTGTTCCAGTGCATGTTCACCTGCACAGTAAAGAAGTTCTTCCTCATATCCATCTGGAAATTCATGTGCATCAGTCTGCGCCCGCTGCCTCTTGTGCTATTGCTCAGCACCATCAAGCAGAGCCTGGATCCATGCCCTTGAAACCCCTGCTTCCGATACTGATAGACATTGATGAGGTTTCCTCTGTTGTCTCTTCTTGAGGCAGAACAGGCTCAGCTCCCTCAGTCTTTCCTTAGAATAGAGATGCTCCAGTCCCATAACTGTCTTTGTGTTCTTCCCCTGGATTCTCTCCAGCAGCTCCATGTCTATATAGGAGAATCATGAGTGGTTTGGGTTGAAAGGGACCTTAAAGATCATCTATTTTCAACCCCTGCCATGGGCAGGGACACCTCCCACTAGACCAGGTTGCTCAAAGCCCCATCCAACCTGGATGAATCTTTGAACACTTGAACCAACCTTGAAGACTTCCAGAGTTATTAGTTAAAATGGCAATGTTAAATGCCAATTCAAACACCAAAAACGTCTTAAGGGCCCTGCCGCTTGAGCCATCCCCAACTACAGACTAGATGATTGAGGCATGCGTCAAGCATGCCTCAATGGAAAACACGGTGGCTCAAGCTGTTTCAAAGGGTATGGCTGAGGGAGTGGCCAGTGCTTTTGCGGTGGTGAAACGGAGAGATGAAGCGAAATGCTTCAATTGTGGTCACCCTGGTCACTATATGATAGATTGCCCCCACAAACACAATGTTCTAGATCACCAGCAAGATCACAATTGGGTGAATGCCAACCCTCATCAGTGGTGGCGGCCGGGAAACTCCCAGCAGAGCGCGGGTCAGTGCCATGCAATGACATCAAATCAGCAACTGTCCGCACCATGCCACCACCCCCATGGGGCCTACCATCACCCCCCAGCACCAAATACCGCCGAGAACAGTGTGACTTTGCCAGCTCCATGTACTCCAAGGCTCAAACATCTACCCAGAGGGAGGTGGTGAGCACGCTGTCTGTTCAATTAGAAACTGAAGATTTTTATGTTTCCGTTATATGTCTTCATCCACCTTATTTTTTGCAAGCAGACATTCCCATTGCTTATGCTTTTTTACTTCCCCCATCCGACCCCAATGATGATCCACACGATCCCACCATCTTTTGGATGGAATTCATTGATGACAATCAACCCATCTATGAATGCCAACTGTTTTTTAAAGGACAAGAGGTCCAGATGCATAGGGTCCTCGATACTGGGACAGATGTGACCATTATTTCCAAAAGCAAGTGGCCCAAAGACTGGGACTTTGAACCATCAACGAAGTCAGTTGCGGGCATCGGGGGGGCCACCACCTCTTGGAGATCCAAGAAGCAGGTGGTGGTACAAGGACCAGAGGGCAGGACAGCAACTGCAAGACCGTTTATCATGCAGGTACCGATCACTTTATGGGACAGGGACATCTTGTCCCAGTGGGAAGCCTCCATGAAAATAGGTGGCCAGGATTTTTAGGGTGGGCCACTGACAATACGCGCACCGACACCATCCCCAGACTAGTGGAAACAACAGGACCCAGTCTGGGTTGATCAGTGGCCCCTCCCCCAAGAAAAGCTGTGCACCCTAGAGGTCCTGGTGGAGAAGCAGCTGTCCAAGGGCCACATCATACCATCTATGAGCCCTTGGGACATGCCAATTTTTGTCATCAAAAAACAGGGCAAAGACAAATGGAGGCTCCTCCAAGACTTGAGAAAAATCAATGATGTAATGGAAGACTTTCGCCCCTTGCAGCCTGGAGTGCCCTTACCCTCGATGCTCCCCTGCGACTGGCCACTTGCTGTCGTAGACATTAAAGATTGTTTTTTCAATATTCCTTTACACCCTGTTGATGCTCCTCACTTTGCTTTTTCAGTTCCGACCCTGAACCGGAGAGAACCCTTGCGGCGATACCACTGGACAGTTTTGCCTCAAGGCATGAAGAACTCTCCCAGCATCTGCCAGTGGTTCGTTGCAGGGGTAATCTCTCCAGACAGAAGAAAATTCCCAGATTTTATTATTTTTCATTATATGGATGATTTATTTTTGTGTGCCCCCAACAACAAGGACTTGTAACGACTTCTGAAAGAGACAATAGCCACCATTGAAGCAGCTGGATTTGAAATCCAATCCCAGAAGATCCAACTGTCAAGTCCATGGCAGTACCTCGGACTACAGCTGCGAGAGAGGACCAGCTGTCCGCAAGAAATCTAGATCCGAGACTGGCCCAGGACCCTGCACGATCTTCAGCAGCTCTGTGGATCCATCAACTGCATGAGGCCAATCCTTGGCATCACGGTGGAGGACTTGGCACCGTTATTCAACTTTCTCCCAGGAGACACCTGCCCATCATCACCAAGGACCCTCACCCCAGAAGCAGAAGCTGCCATTCAGATTGTGCAAGATGCCCTTCGGACAGAGTAACAGGTATGACCCCATGCTGCCTTTCCAGCTGGCAGTCCTGGGGAGAATGCCTCATCTTTATGGACTGATTTTTCAATGGGACCAGGGAGTTAAGGACCCCCTTCTGATTTTAGAATGGGTATTCCTTCACTCCCAGCCATCATAAACTATTACAACCCCCCAGGAACAAATAGCCAACATCATAAGAAAGTGAAGGACATGCCTCCGCTCTCTTGCGGGGTGTGACTTTTCGTGCATCCATGTACTGATTGGCACAACTGGGGAGCTTGAACATCTCCTCCAGTTCAACGAAAACCTCCAGTTTGCTTTGGACAGCTACCCTGGAAAATTGTCAACTCACTATCCTGGACAAAAATTATCTAAAACATCTTTTAATCTGGTACCCAAATTTCTCCAGAGCAGGATCCCATTAAAGGCACTGACAGTCTTTACAGACAGCTCAGGAACTTCTCACAAGTCTGTAATGACTTGGGACAACCCCAGGACTCATCAGTGGGAGGATGATGTCCAGATTGTGGAGGGATCTCCACAAATTGCAGAATTTGTCGCTGTTGTCTGTGCCTTTGATTGGTTCACTGATCAACCACTTACTGTGGTGACTGATTCAGCCTATGTAGCTGGGGTAGTCATGAGGGCAGAACATGCTGCCCTCAAGGAGGTTTCGAACAAAACTCTGTTCAGGTTGCTTGTGAAATTAATACATCTTATCTCCCACCGCAAGCAACCATTTCATGTGATGCACATGAGATCGCACACTGACCTCCCTGGCACGCTTGCCAAAGGGAACAGGAGAGCAGAGGCACTTGAAATGGCTGTGCAGCATGCCAACATCCCGGACACATTCCAGCAGGCCAAGATTTCACACAATTTTTTCCACCAGAATGTGCCTGCTCTCATGCGACTGTTTCATCTTACAAGAGAGCAGGCCAGGGCCATTGTTGGAACGTGTCCCCACTGCCAGCCATTCCAGATTCCTTTCCTGGAGCAGGGGGTGAATCCGCAGGGACACAACTCAAGTGAGGTGGGGCAAACCGATGTCACCCATGTTCCATCTTTTAAAAGGCAGAAATATGTTCATGCGTCAGTTGACACTTTCTCCAGAGCAGTGTTGCATCTGCCCACTCTGGAGAAACCGCCTGGCACGTGAAACGCCACTTTATGATGGTGTTTGCCACCCTCGAAGTCCCCCGGTGGATTAAGACGGATAACAGTCCTGCTTACGTTTCCAAACAATTAAGACAGTTTCTACAAGATTGGGGAATCAAACATACAACCGGCATACCGCACTCTCCACAGAACAATCCATCATTGAGAGGACCCATCAGACGCTCAAGAGAATCCTTGAGCAGCAGCAGGGGGGGCTGGGGGTGGGTGGGGCAGAGATAAGTCCTCCCGTTGAGAGGCTCTGTAAGGCCCTGTATATTTTGAACTTTCTAAATTGCTCGCCTCAGGAGCCTGACCCCCCTGTCTGGCACTTCTCCAATTCGGCCAGAGCTAAGCTCACCGAGAAGCCGCCGGTGCTGTTCAAGGATCCTGAATCTCAACAACTAAGGGGTCCTTTCCCAATGGTGGCCTGGGGGAGGGGGTATGCTTGTGTGTCAATCTCAGCAGGACCCAAATGGGTTCCTGCCAAGAATATTAAGCCATACACTGCCAAAATGTGTGAAGAAAAAACTAATGTCTCTGAAGCTTCTTCAGGACAAACACAGCAACCAAAGACTACATGGAAAAGGTGAAAGAAAAAGCACAAGAAAAGACTGACAGTGCATTGACCAGTGACTCGGTCGCAAACCGTAATCTCCTAAAATCATAAACCTTACACAGTGTTTGCAATCCTCTCTGTATCCTCCCACCACCAAGTTTTTTTATTTGTTTGTTTTTTGATAGAGAAAGGGGGAGTGGGAAAAGGACTAGGGGAGAAAGGGAGAAAGGGGGAAGTAAGGATAACAAAGATAAGGGACGGCAAGTTTTATTTTTATGTAAAGCCTCATTCTAGTTCTTTTACTTATTAAGGTAAGAACACCCATCCACTCATCTTCATCCATCCCAAGGAGTCCAAACATCCATCAAGTCAGACCAAAGAGGATGGCAGAGAAGAAGTACCACTACTTCCTGTGCAGACTGCTGATGACCACCAGGATCTGGATGGCCTGCCTCATCACCACAGATGAGTGGTTGGTGAAACAGCCCAATGAGAACATCTGGGTGACTCTTGCTCGGGCTCTCAAGCAACCCAAGATGTGTTTGTCCATGGGCAATGAGGACGATCCGCTGGCATCCTGCCTAGTGGGGATCCCACTCGGGATGGAAGATTAACCCTTTGCAGCCCATGGACATGGGCATCAAGATTTTGAGGGCTTGTGTTGCTTTAACCTCACATCAAAGAGCGAGAGCATCCACACAGGAATTCAGGCCGTCCAAGACTCTGTCCATCAGCTACAGAAAGAGCAGCTGCCAGAGTGGTGGGAAAACTTCTTTGGACTACAGGGATGGGTGGCTTCAGTTGTTAACAGTTTGTTTTGGATTTTAGTTATAATTTTAGTTGTGTTGTGCACGTTGTCTTGTATTATTAAGTGCTCGGACGGGGTTTTTGCAAAAGTTTTCTTTTTAAATAAAGAAGGAGGAGTTGTGGTGGCCCGAGATGCCACCACAAGAGTGATCGCGCTCCCATGGAGAGCAGAAAGTGTTTAATTAATTTGCTTTATATGTTTTGTTAGTTTTGGTTAATGGTTGTTAGGCAAACAAAATGGCTGTCCTGATTGACAGTTAGCCAAGATGGCTTCCCAAGGACTTTTCTAGAAGCTGTGACAGTTAGAGCAGTTAGAGGTTACATAACCCCCTGTCAAGGTATTCTGTTTCCCCAGTTGCTATTGGTTCCCCTGTTACTTCCTTGTCTGTTCTGTCCCCCTGATTCGTTACTTTTTGAGCCTCTCCCCGATTGGTCAGTGTTTCAATCCTTACCCTCATTGGTCCGTTTGAATTCTCCACCCCTTTTGTTAGGGTATAAAAGCAGCTGCTTTACCCTGTAAGGCGCTTTTTGCCTCGAGGACCTCCTGGAATAAAGATCTCCTCTGTGAAGAGCCTGCCTCCCTGTGTCTCCTTTGGAAGCACCTCCCTGGCAGCTGCCAGAGCTGAAATCACTGCTGTTCTTTCCAGGACAACTGAGATGATCTCACAGCCCGTCCTTTTGAGGATGCTTGTCAGGCATTTACCATCTGTCAGCCTGTGCCACCCCGAATGAAGCAAGCCAGCCCAAGGCTGCTGGCTCCTGCGTGGGGAAGTGTCGTGACCCACGAAGACCAGCAGCTAGCCGGGCATCCAGCGGGCGGTGGTACAGGGGTTTTAGTACTGCTAGATGCTACTGTGTTTCAAGCATGAGTTATTTATATGTTTTTTTAATAGGTTAAGTGCAGTGAAGTGGTAATGCAGTCTGAAGACCTAATAGCAGGGAAAGAAGAGATCTGCAACTAACACATTTGTGCATGGAACTGGCATTCAGGCTAACAAAGGTTTGTCAGTGCTGGCTTGGCACACTTGACACCCATCCTGCCATGGGACTGTAATGAGTTAGTTTGACTTCAAAGAAACCATACCCCAGATATGGCTTGATGAGATTGTGCAGTATAAAGAGGGTGGTTGCTTCTCCAGAAACTATAATCCTACTCCCATTTGCTGCTTTTGAGGCAATCCTAGCATTACAGTATCAGAGTTGTTTACATGGTCCAGGACAACAGCTTGTAAAATATTTATCATATTCTGTCTTCACCATTACCTATTGAAACAAGATGGAATCCTGCAGCTGTTTTGAATTAAAAAAAGAAAAAAGAAAAAGGAAAAAAAACAAAAGAAAAAAAAAGAGAGAGAGAGACAATTGTAGCAATGGGAAAGGCACAACCTGGCCTTGAAACTTGCTCATGCTGTCTTATTAAGACATTTTGCTTTCTGAATCTAAGGATGTTCTTTACTCTCCATCACCACTGTATATCATCCTCATGGAGATTACTTGCAAGGAAACTTAATGCTATAAAAGAAACTCATTTCTAGCAGTCTTTAGTCCACTGAAGAGGGTAAGAAATAAGAAAAGCCATGTCAATGAGCTCATCCTGTTCTCCACTGACAAGTGTAAGATTAGAATCCTAAAAGAGAAAGTTTTGGTGGTATGCAAATGGCTAAACTTTCCATCCAATATCATTTACCCCTTACCAAATAACATGTACTTCTCTTTAGAACTATTCTACTCTTATGGGTTCCAGACTCCTATTCCAATGCATTTCGGGTGCCTAACTCTAACATCTGGGAATGGGAGTCTGAAGAGATCTGAATATTGGGCCACATAGTTACATGTATATTCCTAAGTTTAGATTTTTCCAAAACATGAAATAAAAAACCAGATAAACTGTAGAATCTAGCAGCTTTCCCC
>VWYE01029495.1:46839-83241 GCA_013398995.1 Alaudala cheleensis
TTTTTTCTTTTCTTCTTCTGAAAACAAAACTCTTTTTAGTCCATTTTTTTTTTTTTTTTGGTAGACTCAGGGAATTCAGTTGAAGATTGGCTTAAGTATTTAAAGTTAGTGATTTCCTACCATACTTTGATCGGCCCTTCATTTATTCTGCTGCAGCTACCACTAATGAGAAACTTCAGATGTAAATCTAGGCTGGGATTCAGAGTCAAGTTCTCATTTTGGGACAATGTAAAGCATCTCTTCTGAATATCTCTCACTGATACTCAAATTGTGGGAAATGAGTAGAAGGCATGCCACATACATGATCTGACCAAGCCAGTTTATATTCTCAATTACACTGCTGTAAAAATAAGGTAGTTCATTAAATTCTAATGAGCCAGGTTTATACCTCTGCAACAGTGGTATAAACAACGTGCATACACACATAAATATATATATGTGTGTGTATTTGTATTTTTCTTTAGCGTGAATCATCTAAAGTTTGGGAAGGCAATTTATCAGTTTACTGAACATTCACCGTTAATCCACAGAGTGGTGCTGTTGGCATATTCTGGATGTACTGCAGCAGAGTATAGATGTTTTCTTTAGACTGTTTTATTTCGCTAAGCTTTTGTCCAGGTGGCATTGTAACTAAGGACAGAATTTAAACAAAGTGCATTTCTTTTCCAGGAATTAAGCCTTTCAGAGCAATTTCTGTTCTAATTGCAGTTCCATGTATCCACATTAGTTTTTGTGTTTTCAGCCAGGTTTATGTCATGTTATTGTTGTTTATAAGAGAAAGCTAGTGTTCTTTGGCCCAGTGCAGGACTGGGGAGGACTGTTTGTCCTTGTCACATCTTTTGTCTTCAGTGTATGAGGAAGTGTTACTTGAGGGTTTTAGCTGTGGACTCTGCCATTTGGGAAGGCTTCCGTCAGTGTGAGGCTCTGCATACAGGGGAGCCAAGTGGAGGAGCCAGGGTAACCCCTCTTGCTCACCAGCTGAGATGTGTGATAGTTGCTGATGTTCTCTGCTTCATGACTGTGCAGAAACACGGTCCTGGTTCAAATTTCTCTCCATTATGCCACCACATGCTCTTGTCTAAATTCTGCCATAACAGTTTAACTCTCTGAGAAGAGAAGAATATTTTGGTTCTGATGCCCATAAACTCTTGACCTCTCTGAGGCAATTACCAGTAAATCCTATTTATACCATTCTGTACCACACTAATAAATTACTCTTGCTCCTTTAAAATTTACTGCTGTATTGGTTATTGTGGAGAATTAGGCTACCTTTACCTCTGAATTACTTACCAGCTGCAAATTCACAAGAATCAAGTTCTTTTATCTTGTCAGATAAATCAGCCCTCACAGGCCTTTCTGCCCTTTCCCTCCTCCTCCTTTCTGTCTACTTTGACTCCTTGACTCTTAATTTCAGAACGAGGAAAGTAACTGCTGCTTGACAAAACAGTATTTTTCTTGGGTGTCACTGCTTAGTCTAGCTTGAATCTCCCCTAATTACACAATAATAGCATAAATAAAAAGTCCAGACTTTTTTGTCATAATTATAAAGTAGAATTTCAGACATTTAGGGTTTGAGACCTCAGTTGATGTGGCCAGTTCTGTGAGAATCACTCTGACCTGGTTTTCAATCAGTGCTCTCCCAGCTGGCTTAAAATATTGACAAGATATTTGTGTGAATGTACTGTGAGGGACACTTGATATATTTTATCAAAAAATTAATTGCTATTCCAGGATGGATTAAAGATGTCTAATGGCTTAAAAATCTTTGCAAGTTGAAACAAGAAGACTAGATCTCCTGAGGACAGAGTTAACCCTTGTTTGAGAAACCTGGAACAAATTCTGTGCGGAGAGTCTATATTTCTTTACAGAGAAAATGTTTATTTTATGCCTGTGTGAAAGACTATTATGTATTAAGGCTGCACAGAGAATATTGCAAAACACTAGGAAAATAAAACATACTGTCAATGGCACACATGATTAATGTGGACCATGAGTCTGGTGATTTATTATCTCTGCATCAGCACATGCAAGGTCTAATTTCATAAAAGCTGAGTGCCATTTTTTTCTTTGCTTAAACTTCCTTTGAGTTATACTTCAGTATCTAACTCTTCACTGTTTTGCTTATATATTTTAAATTATGTATCACAAATTTCATTGAAATACACAAACTTTGCCAGTGACAAGTTGTGAAAAACCTTTGTTTGAAAGACTATTTTCTTCAGCTATGTCATATTTCCAATATGATTGCCACTCTTTTCCAAGATGCTGTTTTCAGTTGCCAGAAAGTTCACATACTGAGGAGGGGAAATATTCTGTGTTATGTATCTGGTTGGGGCTGATATCTATTTGAAGTTTAAGCTCAAGTAGTTCTGCCTTTTTTTGGAATTTGTACAGGAGACTAAATATTCTTTGTTGTTATTGAGAAGACCTGCATGCTTTGTAGAAAGGTTCTTGATGTGTCAGGCAGATTGCTCTTTTGCCAGATGGTGCTTTCCCTAGCCTGGATCTGGTCAGATTGTGCCTTTGAAAAAACTCGATTAGCGCATGCTCAGTAAAACGTTATTTGGAGCCCTGAGCTAATTTTTTCCTAGAGATCTCAGCTTGCACCGAGGGTTCTGTATCCTCTGTCACACTTTTCCAGCTGCCCATACTGTATACTGCCAGTATGAGGCCCACAGAACATCAAGAGCATACTTACTTCCAAGATGAGCATTTTTCAGTACTTGCCCTTACTCAGTATGTAGAGGGGCTTTTCCAGATGAGATGCTAGAACAAATAGTCAGGATAGCTCTTGCCCCTGTTAGGGCAAAGCAGCATAAGAACCTTGTTTAAGAACCATTCCCTCAGGCAAAAAATGCTTTCTCACAGAATTTGAGAGTGGAATGTGCAATTTCCAATCTATACTGTCCTCCATGGCCAGAAAAGGACTTTGAAATACACTGGCAAAATATGTTTCATATTTTCCTTCATTGGCTTATCTAGTTAATGGTCAACAACGTACATGCATAAGCAAGGGCTCTTTTAGCCCCAAATGAGAATCCATGTAGTCTGGAATTTCTATTTTTGCAGTGAAAGAGCAAAGTTCATAACATTACAGGAAATTTAAAACTCCGAAGTTAAGCACTCCATTCTCCCAGATTTGTGATCTGCAGTCATTCCTCCTCTTGCCTTATTTTCTATGACTCTTCCAGATCCTACAACAAATAATTCAGGGATTCTGGAGACAGCAGCCTTATTTAGTGGATAGCTTTCCTGCATTCCCAAGCCATCTGTTCTCTACCCAGAATTTTGCAGAGTCTGTTTAGAAAAACAGACTATACTCACGTGCTTAAAAACAGCAGAATAATATCAGCACAAAGGGGCCAAGTTTCAACAACCTTAGTATTCTTAGCTTCCATCTGAAGATTTTACACTGCAGAGTGTTTGGTTTTCCTTAGCTTAATGTAACTTCATAGATAGAGAAGAGGTTGGAAGATTAATATAAGAAAACCAAAATACTGATGCAGGAATAATCTTACATTGTTTGAAATGGAAATAAACCAGATATCAGAACTAGGGGAATGGTGTGATGTACACAGATTTCTCCTTTTAAATGCTTATTCAATTTCCTTTAAGTTCCATTTTGTTTCCTTTTCCTGCTGGTTATAATTAATGAAGAACTGGTGAGCTGCAATTTTATAGAAAGGCATGGGCTTAATTTTTTAAAGTACTTAGTTTAGAAAATGACCTGTGTAAAAAAGTGTGCCTCTGTTGAAGTCACTGGGCACTGGCTAGTTCCTGGAAGTCTGGGGCTGTGATCTTTGCAGGCACAGCTCCATTGACTCCCCTGAATAAGCCCAAACACTCTCCAACTGTTTTTACTTTCTTTTCTCTCAAAATGGAATTTGGCATGGCTATGTTTCTGATCCTGTGGTACTCTGACACATACTGGTGCAAAGCCCAAGGACTGCAGGTGGGTAGTGTTGTACATAGCCATGTTTGGCATGTACACAGCCAAACAGTGACAGCAATTCTCTGCTAGCAGTTGTTACGCATCCTAATTTGGTGGTCAGCTCTTGAATTGGGCAAGTGTATCTATGACTGTGTTTCATGTGCTCTCTTAACAAAGTTAAGAGAGTGAGCTATTTTCTGGCCTTTATAATATTCTCCTTCCCTACTCTTGAACACTAGCCAGAATCAATGAGACTATCTTTGGAAATACTTAATCTATTCAGCAGTTAGGCTTTGTTATTAGCGAATGGCTAAATGCACATACCCATTGGTATTCTTTGTAATACTAATAGCCTGAATTAGAGAGAGTCTGAAGTTTTGCAGCGTGAAACTCATGGTTTACGGTCCACCTCTTAAAGAAAAGGGCTCAATGGCCTCTTCCTTGGGTGTCTTTTCTGTCTCTCAGGTTCTTCTGAGGCATCATTAACACTATGTATTAGGCAGGTGACATTTGTCTGAAAATAGGGTCTTTTTGGGAAAATATGTGTTTTTGCAGATGAGACAGAGTAGGGAAGTAGCTGGAGATTAGTCTGTGTTCCTTTATATCAAAGTGTAAAATTTTTTCTTTTTTTAATGACTTTGTGTAAGTATTGACATTTGCTTTGGGAATCTAATAACCTTCTGTGAAGATAAAGGGCAATACTCCATGTATTCTGCTTTGATGTTTTTAAAAGGATGTGACTAGTTTTGTGTCAGGATAGATTGACCTCACAGTTCCCATTGCATTTCCATGTGGTAATCTGGACCTTCTCTATTCCGGATTTGTGTGACATTATTATAAAGCAGGCAGGATCCATGACAGTGACACTTTCTCAGGTCTCTCCTGGGATAAGGTAAACAGCCTTGGAGATGCACTGGGGAAACAGTGAGGTAGCGTCATATGGATCACACTTTGTAGAAGCCAGAGGCCTTTTATTTTAGTAAAGGTGTAGATGTCTTTGAAAATGTCTAAGAGGGGAATTGAGACAGTATTTCTTTCCTGAAGAATGTATGAAAGCATGGAGTTGTCTTTGGAGGCTGATAGGCTTTCTCAAAAATATGAGTAATTCAGGACTGTGTTTGTCTTGGCTGGCTGGGGTAAGGATAGAGCTTGTTGCCTAAAGGGGAAAAGGAAGGTATATTCAAAAGGAGATCAGCTGAAGGATGTGGTATGGCAAGAGGGAAAAGGACATGTAGAGGATATGCAATGAAGAACAGATTTTTTGCGTGTGACAAATCATTACACTTTTACATTCCCTGGAATCCCACCTTCTCCAGTTGCCAGGACTTGTGTGTGGGCTCTTTCCATGCCATACTTCATTAATGACCCTTAAGGGGCTAACATTAACACCTGTTTGTGGTTATTTCCTGTCACTGTTTACTCTCCCAGATGGTACAAATACAATATGCCCAGTGTGTTAGGCATTTGGCAGTAATACACCCTTTGCCAGCTAAAGGCCATTCATGATAAATTTGGCAGCTATTTCATGGTCTGAATAATGTACTCAGTCAAAACCAAAAACTTAGATCCTCAAAATAAATAGGAAAGAAATAGCCCGATTTTTTCTCTTTCATTTTATCATTTGTTTCCTTGCACCAAAAGGTAGAACTGAGAAGAATCTTAAAATCTAAAGGAGTGCTAAAACTGAGATGGATGCTCCAATGCAGTGGCATACGGTGTACTCATGTGATCCTGAAACTATTTCATGACCAGAGGATGTGTGGCTTTGTTCTGGTGACTGAAAGCTACAGATATTAGAAGATACTGCTGCAGAGAAGGATGTCGTTTCTGGATCTTGGATTAAGTCTTGCTGTTGCCTGAGAAAAATTTAAAGAAGTAACTGGAGGAGTGATAAACAGTGTTTCTGGAGTGCTCTGAGAAGCCATCCAGTACTGGCCAAAATGTTTTGTGTATGTGTGATGCATGACTTCAGTTTTCAACTCTTTCTGAGCAGGGAACATGTCTTTCTAGGACTGTGATGTACCATGTCCATTTGGAGTTCTAAGAAAATATTTTATATTGAGAAAAATAAGAAGAACATTGTTATTACTTGGCTTTGTCAGAGATAAAAATGTTAAGGACATAGGCATTTGGTGATTTCTAGCCCAACAGGCTAACCCATTGTTCATCTGTTTGCTGAAATAATTCATATATAAAATGCTACATTCTGCACAGGAAAGGTCAGATGGGATTCTTATGCCAAGAGTAGGCGTATAGATGCATTTTTCCAGATGACATTATTTTGAGGCTGAATCCCTGACAGCTGTGCCCTGGTGACAGACATGATGGTAAATCATTTATCTCTGGATTCTACCCAGAGAATATCCAAAGCTGATTATTTTACTAGATCAAGCAGAGCCAAGACTTTGTGGAGTTGTGAATGTAGTCATTTACTCTTGAGGTCCTTACCATGGCACATGTCTGTCTGTCTTTTATGTGTTTGTGTATAAATGCTGATGTCAATTAAGAATGCAAACCACTTTCAGTACAATTAAAGATACAGATTTTGAGTACTGTTTCTTCACTCATAAGATCTTATACATCCAAGTGAATATGAGATTATTTGTTCATCAGCTCTTCCCTCTATGATAAATAATTCGTCAATGATCTAGTCAGGCTCAGTTCTTGTAAGTAGGAAGGCTCTGAGAGAGAAGATAAAAACAAGACAAAACTTGCAGCTGGAGAAAAGCCACTGAATAGTTGGCAACCACTTCTACAGTCCATGTGGATCAGTGAGAAGTCATCTTTCACCAGACTGTCAGAGAAGAGAAGGTTTTTTTAATATAAGAGTATATATCACAAACGGGTGATCCTTTTTACATTCCAGTATGGCCCCTCCATCATCTCCATCTTGCAGGGGAGGGCAGCTTATGGGCAAAGGGTACCAAATTAAGTAACCATTGCCCTCCTCATAATTTTTTAAATCTCATCTCTTTGAACCGATCTTTAGGCATCTGTAGATCTAGGATATGGCTGCAGTATGACAAATGTACTTGTGGTAGAAGGTTTTTCTGTAGGTTTTACCAATCTTCATGTCCAAAACATTTATTTATTTGCTAGAAAAGCAACTTTCTTTTTCATTCTGTGTGGGGCCAGACTCATGCATGCAACACTCTAGTGGCCATATGCAAACTGGTCTTTTAGACAGGCAATTAAGTAACTGCTTAAGCAGATGAAAAGTGTTAGAAAAACAGGCAGAAAGACTCAGGATCTGGCTTCAATAGTAATAATTTTAACTTGAGGCTTCTTCAGGTCCCTTCTATTGGGTAAGATAAAAGAGTTCATTTCTAAATTCAGATATCTTTGCCTGTTTTAGTGTGCTTCTACAATCACCACTCAATACCATTGCCCAACTGAATGGACACACAGGATATGCTTCAGATCCTGGAAATGTCAAGCAGCTGACTCAGGAGTTGACTTTTTCTATCCAGAAGTGACCTCCTGCTTACCTCTAACTCCATATTGATTGCTGAGGTTTGTCTTCTTAAGCGCTTTCGGTATCTGCTTGTATAGTGAAGAGCAAGGTGTGTGTTTTCAGGCCCAGGCTTAGATTCAAAGGAGTTGGAGTGGCTCCCTCTGTGTGTGAAGAAGCTAAGGTGGTTTCTGTTGTTGTTTTTAGTTTGTTTTTTTTTTTAATGGAGGAGGCTTTGTAGTGCAAAGCAAGCCTCTTTCACTGCAATTGTTTGACAACAACTCTTAGAACACATTTAAAGCTTTGAAAGCCTTTGGCATTGGACTAAAAAAATTGGAATCTCCAGCATAGGCTGGGTCACACATTTTCTCAACAACTCAAGAATAGTTTCTCAAGGCATCAAGCAGATTGCCAGAGAGCTTGTTGTCTTTCTGTCCGCTTTATCAATATCACTCACAAAAAATGAAATCATTTGAAATTACATGACAGTTAAAATGCTGATAAATATTGTGATAGAATGGACTTTACGTAGCTTCTCTCACAATTGTGATGACATGGCTGTGCAGGCAGTATTAAGCATGTTTGTACTTGCGTGTGTATATTCACAAAACAACAGGGCTAAGATGTTATTTACAAAATTCAGGCAGAAGACATGTTTGTGAGAGTTATTTCTCTCTTTTTAACTTGGATGAGCATTTGAAAGTGTCCATTTTTGTTATTTTTTACGGGTCTGCTTGGTTCATCTATTCTCTAGCTCAAATAAATCTCTTATCTAACTTTGGAAAAAGTAAACCAGAAGCAAAGAACCTGAGCAGGAAAAAGTGGTGCCATGTCTACTATTCATTGTCCTGAGAAATATCCATAGAGAGCTATGGAAACTCTGTGGGGTTCCAAACTTTTCCTGACAAGTTGACTAACAAAAAATAAATGAGACATCCCTATGTCATCTGAGATCTCTCTCTCTCTCTCTCAAGCATGCCATTGCCAATGTGTGCTCAGGGCAGTCTGCATAGCAGTCACAAGTATTAGGAAGAGAGACGAGAGCACTGATCTTAGTTTTGGGCAGATGGAGCATCTTGAAAGATGCTTTACTTCAGTACAGATGCTATTTAACCTGGACTTTAGCTTGTCAGCTCAGTGCAGGGGATATTTTTCAGTATGAAACCAGGATTTTCCAGTCAAAGCTCATTTGCACAAGTTGGGATCCTTTTTATTTTTAATCAGTGCTGCTGTCTGTTTTCTTGCTCCCATGTAACACACATTTATTATCAGCAGCAAATGGGAACATTTCATTGGTCATATGTTATTTCTAGTTTTAATTATGTCTTCATACTGTTATTGATGTGGATAATATGTTAAGCATGATTTTGTGCCACAGATTGTCATGAAAAGAGATTTCCTTCTGGACAACTTTAGCTTTGCTATAACACTAGACATTTTTTTCTCAAAAATATTAGGAAGATTCATTAAGGATAAGGTTAAAAGAGAGAGAGAAGATCCTGAATTTTCAGTGCCAGGAGATGACTGAAGTGTCTAAAGCAGGATTCTCATACTACTGATAAATTTGGACAGGGGTTGCCATTCTGACTGATTCCAAATGAACTTCTATTATTACTCTTCCTGAGCCATAGATTGCCTTTACAGCCTCTCTGCACTTTTGTGTCCATGTACAACTTCTGTTACGAAATTGCCCTGTCCAAAGAGCAGCCTAGAATTACTCCTAGTTGCAACTATGCTAATGAAATTTAGCTGGAGCATCAGCTACTGGGGTGTTGTTTGTGGTCAGAGGGTTTTACAGGCTTTATTGACATAGATTTGGCCCACTCCAACTAGGGTTCTCCTCAAGCTGTGCCTGACACAACTTGGCAGAACAAAAGGCCCAGAGATAATTCTGAATAAACTTCGTATGTGCCTCACTGTCACAGAAGTGGATTGTTCCCATTCTGTGCCTGGGAATGCCACTGTGTATATGTGTAATTTAGTCAAGAGTGATATCTCCCCAGTCAGGCTCAATGCAACCAACTTCCACAATGTATTTGCAGTGCTGCTGGCCATGGTGTTTGAAATTTGAGGATCTTTTTTCTGCTTCATGTCCTTCCTGTATATGAAGAGGTAACAGCCTTGTGACTGCTGTTATTTGCAATCGTCATACCTTTATGTGCCATGATAGGTCCCCTTTTTTCTTGTTCAAATGAATTAACTAGAAGACTTCAAAGGAAGACAAGACTGGTTTTTGCCACTGTCCTATTGCTTGGCTATTCACAGAACACTTCCAAGCATAAACAGCATGTTCCTGGTGCAAGCTCCCAACAGTACTTGTGCATGTGTAGTCAACCCTACCTGCCTATTTTGATACAGAAACAAGAGAGAATAATCATTGTTATTTAACAATGAATACCTACTATTGTCAGCCTGTAGGGTCAGTTGAATATCCAACACATTTACAAAGGGCCAAATGGCCAATATGTCTACTTTTACATAAATACCTGCCAGAGCACTCTCAACCCTGTCAAAAACCAGGCTACGTATTTAGCTCCTCAGGTGTGGCCTTTATGCATCTGTTTATGAACATCTGGCTTTTCTGAACATTGCTTGTTTACAATAAAATCCTCTGGTACCCTGAGATGCTTCCTAGAGCTCTGGGGGTAACACTCCTTCTTTTTCAATTTTCTCCCTGAAATTTTTCTGGGATTTCAGCCTAAGGAAGAAGGTCTGTAATAAGGTTGCTTGTGGCAGTGAATTGATTAATAAAAGACTGTCAGATCCCTACAAAGACCTGTTCCCCATAGTTGCATGATGTTATGTATATTCATAAGCATGGTATTATACTGAGAGTCTGTATGGTAGAGGCAACTGCCTTCTTTTATCCATCCTTCTCTTCCCTGAAGTCTTCAAGTCTTCAGGCTTCTCTACTTCACCTCTTGTGAGAGTGATGACTTTCAAGTTGTTGTCCTTCTTGCTGAAATTTTTACAGGCATTACATGTTGCCTGCATCTCCTTCTCATCCATGAGGATTTCAAGTAGAAAAGAAACTTTTTTTTTTCACAGAGGTATCTTCTGTGTTTCAAAAAAACCAGCTTAAGCAATTAGACCCTTTAAAATTAAATGGTATTCATTGAAATTAATTTCCTGCCTGCTGATAAAGACCAATCAACTAAAAAAATTTTTTTCTGTATGTAGAAATCAAGGTAATACAGTCTAATTTGCAGGGATGTTAGTGTCATATAACTATGATGTGTCCTTATACCCAGTGAGTATTTTTTTCTTATTTTGTGAATAAAATCTTTTAGCTGGAATTTTGTTTTTCTCCTTCCTGCCTTGAAAATAATCTAAGAGATATGGAAACTGTGTATGGTATTCTTCAGTTTTGCACAACAGAATTTAATAATTTTACTATGGCTTTAGTCTTTGTTTAGCCTTCTTTTCTGTTAAAATGCAATGTTAAAACAGCTGTTTGACTTGCATGAGTTGTGCGTCTACTTTAGTTCAAGACCCTGAACTTGTGTTTAGTTATTCCTAGGGAAGGGAGGCATTCTTTCATAAAATCTATAGGAAGAGACCTATAGCATTTTTTGTTGTATGACTCCTAATAAAAATTGTATATTTACTATAGTGGGGAGGATTTTATTATGTTTAGTCCCATGACTAGTTTTGGGCTTGTTTGGCATTGTGAGCTCATTACCTTTTTTTTTTTTTTAATCTTGGGGCTGATACATTTTTTGAGGCACTTCTTCATTTAGGGCTATGGATATTTTGTCTTTTCTGAAATTTGTTATTCCAGACCAGTATTCTTATTTCCTTCTTCACTGATCAGCTGGCTTAGATAGCATTGGGACAACTGTTTTTCCTCTCTCTTGTAAGGTTTCTCTTTCTTCAAAGTCCCAACATCCCATTTGGTATGCTGTAATATTTCTCTGCTTCATTTTCTCTGTGTGCTGCTTTGCAGTTTTATTAATTTTATTTAGTTGTGAAAACTAGAAAATATTAGAGCTGTCAGCCGTCTTTTGTCTATTTTTTGGTTAGTCTGCAAAACTAGCCATTTCAAGCATGCTCATTTTTTCTTTCACAGTCTATTTATATTCTTCAGTTTACTTTATAATTGCATTGGCAAACTCATATTTTTTGTTTGAAGTTCAGTGGTTCAGCCTGCAAGATGTGTTAGAATTATTTAATATCAGTGGTCATCCTGCAAGATGTGCTAGAATTATTTAATATCACAAAAGTTATGTGTAATTACTTCATATTTTTAACTAAAAATTTAAGTTCTTACTTTTTTGTGTGTTGCATAGGGAGTAAATTAAATAACATAAATGTCACAAGGTTTATGGGACAAAGTCTGCTTTTGTATTCCTTCTGGACCTACTATCCATCATGGGTAATACTCAGTAATTTCTCTGCAAAGATATGAGTGGCTCCACTGTTTGAAATGCAGACTTGGGAGTACTGGATTTCTAATGAAAGATATTTTGGACCAAATTTGACCTGTTTGGACCATTTAATACTGATGGGGTCATGTTAATTGCGAGAATACATACAGTATGTTCTGTGAGTCTTTTCTTTCCACATATCTATTCTTCTTATTTATAGATTATTTTACTGGGAAGTCAATCTTTGAGATCTGTGGGATTAGAAGATTGACTATTAACTTCAAAGAGAACTAAATGCTTTTAAACATTTTTGACATTATTTTGGGAGTGCTTGCAATGGCCAGTGGTCAATACAAATCTTTGACAGCAGAAATTGCTTCAAGTTCTCTGCCTTTTTTAAGGGAGATTTGTAGCTTTCAATTTGTTTTCTCAGCAGAGCAGCTAGGTTCTGTTCTCCGAACTGAGGGTATCAGGATTTGGAAGAACTTGAGAAATATAGATAATTTTGCAGAAGATGTAGAAAAGCTACATCAGAAACCATTAAGAAAAATGATGATTCAGAGATGTCTGTTTTAGCCTAACCCAGATCTATTTGACACAGCACAGCCCAGTGAGAAAGTTCTATGCAAGCTTTTGTACTGTTTAGTGGCTGATGACTCCCCTTGGCTTGTGTTGCGCTTCATTTTTAGCTTGTGGGCAACATTGGCAAGGCAAGTGGGTATTCTACAATCATCATTCCCTGACAGCAAAAAGTCAGTCTGGGCATTTGGAAATGACACAGTAATTCTTGACCCTCACAGCAAATCTCCCAGGGACTTTAGAGAGGCCACTGTCAGCTTCTGTACTGTAAGGCTGCATCTTGATGTGCACTCAGTATCTGCAGTACACAAGATGACTGTCACTGTGCTGTGGCTGTCAGTGTCTGCTCTGTGGTCACTTCCCAAGCTTCAGAGAGAAGACTTTCTCCTGCTTTGTCCCTTTTTACCCAGTACGGGTGGCACATCATTAGAGCTTCTCCCTGTTCTCATCCCCCAAAACCTGTCTATGTGACAATGAAATACTACCTTTTGGAAAACAAGAAGAATTTAGCTGAGGAAAAAAGGTCTTCCTCCTCCTGCACATGAGATCCTAAAAGCACCTAGCGCTGAGGGATCAGCCTTCAGTCAATTTGCTGCAGGCTGCTCAGTGCTTTCTGGCTGGACACCAAGGGACTGCACTCCTGACACAATAACCTTATTTGTGCAGAGGCCCAGCAGCCTTGAGCTTTTCAGCAAGGCCACTGGAGAGCTGTTAAGAAAGGCACTTTGCTGAGCTTGCAGGCAGCTTCTGGGGTGGCAGGAATGAAAGGAAGCTCTACCCCAGAAAATGGAAAATTCCATCTGCTTATCTCTCTCTATTCCCTGAAGTATCATGCCTGAGAGTTGCTTCTCTCATACATTATTTGCAGGTTACACCAATGCTTTCTGGAAGTCTAGAGTCAGCAGACTTGGTTTTCATGTGATGTTTACATACTCTTCTTATCACCTCAGGTATTATTTCACTTCCTTATCTTGAATTTGCTCGGTATATGAAGTTATCTGACCTCTGTTCTTCCTCTCTCCTTCTGCCTTCTTTTCTTGGCAGCTGTAATTTCTACATTTTCTTTCCATAATAAACTTCTGTAATTTAATTTCTTCTTTTGCAGTCCTGTTGTAATTTGTATAGGTTTCTACTTGCCTGGAAAGTAATTACTAAAATTTCAGTTTTCCCTACAGGAAATGTGAGACTGGGCCTATATATCTATCCCTAATGTATAGTATATATTACTGACATTTACATCTGACCTAATGATTTTTAGGATCACAGGACAAAGAAGTTGGGGGTGGAGGGAGGGTGCTTTATTTTTAACTATAACCTCTGGCTTTGTTGCTATGTATTTCTAATTGTCTGGTTTTAAATATCTCTTTCATGTGTTCAATGTGTAACCCAGTTTAATAACTTTTGAAAAAGATTTATTTCTTTTTTCCTAATAAGAAGCTCACCTTTTCCTTTCACACTCTTTTTCTTTACCTACTTTTGCATTATCCAAAAACTCCTTTCTACTGTCATATACTGAAAGATTAGTGTCAATTGAAAAGTTCTGCAGATAGGACCATATGTTTTCAGTGTCTGAAAATTAGGAGCCTGAGCCTATATTCATTATGTGTCAAATGACCTGAGTTTTGTTTGGATTTTTATGTCTGTAAAGGAGGCTCAATTTGCTTTTAGTGTTGGATGTTACATATAGTACATGACCAGAAGAGACTGTTCTGATCTTTCTCAAAATCCCTGCATTTAATATATCCAAGGATCACACTTGTTGACCAGTTGAATTGGAAAGCCATTCACTTGAATAGCCAGCAGGAGCTCAAATCTTTTTCTGCATCTGCTTCCAGTGTAGACTCTCACCATGACCTCTGCCTCATTTTGTTCTTAAATGGATGAATATAGAGCTGACTTTCTTGAACTAAACATTGTTCTTTCCATGTACCCTCCCAAGTGATCCAAATTCAGAGGCAATCTGATCTTGTCATTATTTTGTGTTAGCCCAAATTTTATTTCAGTGCCATCTTTCTAGGCTTCATTACAATTTTACCTGTCGATGTTAATTGTGCAAAAAGCTATTGCAAAAACCACTGTTCCAATTAGGGTGACACTTTATTACATGCTTCTTAGTTTGGCTAGTTGTTGATAATTGTTTTATAAATCTGTCATCGCCTTTGGTGCCAGCAATCTGGAGTGCCCCTGGAGGCTGGAAGGCACCAGTGCCTCCATTTTCTTCATAACAAGATATTGTGAATCTCCAGCCAGATGCTAGTATAGGTGCTACTTCCCAACACTGCTCCACTCTGCTTTCCCTGCCCAACACCCGTTTCTCTGACTGCCCAAGAAGACCCATTTATTAGACCTCTCTTGCAGCATTAATTTTCAATCAGCTCTCCGGTATGGAATTTTCATCATATTCGAAGCTATCTCAATGCATGAAAATGAACACTTCATCCAGACCTCTTGTACAGTTCTTGGATGCAAGTTTTCCATACCTATTTTTAGTTTTGTCCTTCAAAAATAGCATGTTTCAATAGCTGTTTAACCTGACCTTGGTATTTGTGTAGGTTTGTGAAGTTTTGTTATTGTTGTTGTTTTGTTCCTTAATTTCCTTGTGTCAGGAGGGAATTTGGTCTCTGGCTTTTTCTCAGCTATATGATGAAATTATATGGCATAGTTCTGGGATTTGTGTTTTACTTGTGTTTTATTTGTGTTTAACAGTAATTTAATTTTTTTCTGGGTCTAGAATGCCTCTGTTACTGGGATTCTTTTCACTCCTAGCACTCTTAGAAATCTTCTTACTGTCTTGAACTCTCTCTGCCACTGATTTATGTCATTTTGCCATGCTACAAAATTTCTATAAGCCTGGCTTATAGCTTAGTTCCCTACATTGTCCTTATTTAAAGTAGATTTTGTGTACTTTATATTGAACATCGAGTAGGATGAAATTTTTTTTTCAGGTAAAATTTTTAATGCAGTTGTTCTTAACCTTCTAACTGAAGGTCCCCTTCTCTGCCTGCTTCTTCCATTTACAAGGAAAAATTCTGGCAACATGTATTTGGGGTTATACTCTAGGAAACACTGCATGCTGTTTTCTGATATGATTAGTCAGCTGAAATGCACAGAACTTTGTAGTATGAAGAAAATCATTTTGAAAGGGGGTCTGTTTAGTTATGACCAAAATAGGAAGGTGAGGATTTCCCCCTTCCGTCACAGGTAGAGATTTCACCAAGGACCAGGGGGAAATATGGGTAAGCAATACTTAGACATGAAAATGGGGGAGGTAATCAGGCTCAACAGTCAGGTTTTGATTTGTAAGCGACATATATGTGCATGGGGCATGACAAGGCATGACAGGGCTTTTGAAGCCAGAGGCAAATGCAGGCTGCAAAGGTCCTGGGCAGAGCTCTGGAAATAGAGGACTTGACTTTTGAAGGGCAGCCCCAAGCCCCATTATCTATAGATAACTACTGAGCAAATGTGGCCATGGGGAGGCATGGCCAGGGGGTGCAAGAGAAGGGGCTTATCAATTATACTCAACACACAAAGACCCCAGCACAGTGTTTAATTTGGTTGGTTAGTTTTCAAAGGTCAAGAGAATGAAAAAAACAAACTGTGATACCATTATAGCACAAGGCTCAAAACCCCCACACTGTGACAGCAGTGATCTCCCTCCCTGTGGCTTGTGATTTCGTTTAGATGGTCTTCACATAGGTAGGCAATGTGGATGAGATGCACTTTACAGGGCTGAAGTATTGAAGTATCAAGAAGAAATCAAAACTCTGGGAAGCCTTCCTGGAGATGCAAACATACCTACACCAGGTTGTCTTTCTGCTATGCTGATCTTGGAGAGTCTCTGTGTAAGGAGAGCCCATGCAGGGGTCAGGATATGCTGCAATTTACCCAGAAAGTACTTCTGGTAATTTCATTCCCCATAGCACTGAACAACAGCATTGGCTGTCCTGGGAGCTATCCATGGGAAGGGTTATTATTAAACACAGGTTAATTGCTTCTTTTTTTTTCAAGGACTGGTGTAGGGACACTTCCAAGAGTCAGAAACAGTTCAACAAAAAGGATTACAAGTGTCCTATCGGTATTTGCTTTGGCATATGCTGAAGTGAAAAATAAAAATTCTTGGATGTGGTCCAGTTTAATTTTAGGTGAGAGAAAGCTCTATATTCTTCCAGCCTGGCTCTTTTAATCGTATTATGAAAATACTCCTGCAGGTTTCGACAGTTTATGATTAGACTAACTTCTCTGTAAAATATGTCATCCATTTAAGGAGTTTTTTTAAAGGAAGAAATATGGGAATGAACAACTTTGCTTTCTTTCATTCTCTAACGTACAAAAACGTTTTTATTTTAAAGATTTAAAAAGAATTCTTTCTCTCAGGTGGGATCCTCTCTGCCAAACCAGGCACCTCAGCACCATTAAAGACAGGAGCCTTTCCAAATGCTTGGAGTGAGGTTGTGTAGGTGCTACGTCTTTTGTTATATTATAGAAATAACTCTGATGGGAGAGAAAAACTCTTAGGTTTTTTTTCAGAGGAAACGCCTTTACATGAACGCTGATGGGAGCAGGAGGGTCTAATGAAAAAATTACAAATTATAGATATTTTTAAATACATATTTACGATGTGTATTTTAGCAGGATTGTACAAATGTAAACCAATTCATTTGTCGCCCGCAAAGAAATTGTCTGATATTATTTTTAATGGCTATGGGTAGGTAGCAGGAAATTTGTACTACTTATGTGAATCCTAATACATGGAATATTTTCATTACTGTATTCATTTAGAAATTCTGTACTTCTGCTGGAAAAAAGAAATAAGAGGCTGAAGTACCACTAGAATGATTATTTATAACAAGCCTTAAAGTTTTTGCTTCCTGTTCCTTCGCTGGAGGAACTTGAGATTATTTGACTTGCTGCTTTCATTCTGTTTGATTTTCTTGGGGTGTATTGAGTGTAAACCATCAATGCCAGTAGGTCTTCAAACTTTTCCATTTGTTTGAAAAATGTTCATGGTTTTGTAGTGGTATGATTTTTAAAAGATTTAGTTCTGTTTAATGATTTATATCAGTTGTCTTTTTTACCTTTGTCTTTTAAAGTTCTCATAGGTAAGAAAGTGACAGTAAGTCCGCAGAGTGCAAAGAGACATTTTTGTCAGATTTATACACCTACTCCCAGACTTTCTGTGCAAAGAGGATCTTGGCTCTCAAGGACACCTGCAAAGTATTTCCTAAAGTGAGACAGCTATCAAGGCACTAGAAAGGGAGAAGCATCAGTTGGGAGCAAGTAATCCTCCAGTAATGCGATCTGAAAAACTGCTGAATCTGATGCCTCTCTAGCAAGCTGCAGGGTAGCACACTGCTCAGTGCAGTCTTCCCTGACTGTAGTGTGGCAAATAGAAGGACAGTGGTAAGTCAAGATATACAAATATCAAGTGTTTCCAAGGCTTGATGGCTGCACGTGATCAGTAGAAGGATCACAGTTTGCACCAGCTCATGATGTGAACTTGAAAACCTGCTGAGGTTTGGTTTGGCCAACCACTGTTTGAAACAGACATGGGTGAATATATTTTCCAAAAGTGGTTTTTATTTGCCCAAGCAAGAGACAGATGTTTTGAGTTCTTACCAATTAAAGGCTTAGAGTGTAAAAAACTATGAGCCACTGGTTCTGATTTTGACCTTTCCATTCATAAGAGAAAGACTGAGCTCTCTGAGAATGTACTAACACATGGAAACCAATTATTTGCTCTCACTTTAGCTCCACAGACTATCAAAAAGTAAAATAACACAACACACTCTGGCTTCAAGGCGTGTAAAATAAAGCAGTACTGTATACACAGACTGAAGATTATGTTTCAGGAGAAGGGCAGCACTTTAGTATTTGACAATAGTAAGTAAACATTATAGTAAGTTTGACCAAGAAGGACTGTGATTTTTTCATTCACATGGGATGACTAGATGCCATTGTTTCACTAACACTACACCATATGTGGCACTCCAGGATAATCAGCCAAAATGGCATATTTTAGCTGCCATGAAAGATAGGCTACATGGTAGTGTAAATACTAAAGCTTGTAAGTGAGCTGCATACTTTAAGTGGAATGGCCATTTCTGGGTTCCAAGGTCATCAGCTTACTCTGTGAGCAGAGGACTTTGCATGCTGCAGGATGTGGAGGCAAAACTGCTGTCTCTAAGAATTATTGCTGTGTCAGAGAGGAGGTGTAGGACAAGTGAGTTGTGGAAAACTGAAAGGAGGCTTTCCTCTATTCCTGGAAACATCTCTGCCCCATCTCCATCAAAGCATAGGGAAGCTTAGGGTCCAGGATGAGATCCCTCAGAGATCTGTCAAAAACTAGGCAGGCCTGCATTTTGGATGCATCCATAGCCCTGATCTCTGACTTGGGACGGGAAGTAGTATGGATACCCAGAGATCCCAGTCACCAAGAAGCTGTAGGAATATGTGCCTCTATTAGGACTTCACTCTAACAGACACAAAACTGGGCTAAAATATCTAGGCAAAGTACTCTCACCCCTGTAGCTCTCTTTGATGTGCAGAGAATTAAGTGCCCATGGGTCAGCAACATTTCTAAGCAGCCTTACCATGAAGTGCAGCTCTAATGATAGACCAGGGTCATCTGCCTCTCCCAGGCTCCCTGTTCACTTGTGCAAGGTCAGGCAATGAGACAATGCAGCTGCTGGCAGCTTAAATGCCTGGAAAGGAAAGATATGGTGTTTCAACTTTGAATGTCGTTTAGAAGGACATTGTTGACCCCCTTGCTTTAAGCCAACCAACTTGTTTTATTTAGAGAAAATGTTACTGTATTTTTTAAGGAAAAATGTCTTTGCTGACCAAACTTTGCTTGCATTGTGCTTGTGTCTTGCTAACACCAGTAACACTGATGTGCGGAAAGCAATCAGCCCTGGAGTTTTAATAATATGTGAACTGCAGCCTTGCTCTGCAAGTGGATGGGACTGTACTAGTGTCTGCCAAAACTATTCCTGCCAAAACAAACACCAGGAGAGATTTCTTTTCCATATACCAGAGTCTCACTTTAGTGCTTGCTAGGGAACACTTTCCTCCTCCTGCCTTCTGTCAGTGCTGGACAAATAAAGAGGGCACAGCACTACTTGAGGACTGCCTGAAGGGTTGTGGGCTGCAGTCCTTAGTGCAGTGCTCTCTGTATGCTCAGAAAGGGCTTTACTCTTTCATTTCAGGGCTTTTTATAAGACCTTAGGGTTGGGGCCTGCATTCTTCTGCAGTAAGCTCACAAAATTGGATTCCCTTCAGACTTACAAACCTTGGCCACATCCATATTTTATGTGAGCCGCTCTGCACAACTGATTCTTTTGGTGTTTATTTTTCTTGATTTGAAATAATTCTTATTTCCGTATGAGGAAACCTTGCCTGTTAATGACTGCTAGCTGTAGCATGCCATCAACTATTCTCAGGTCTTCTCCCATGGCTCTGTCTCATCTCATCCATCACCCCCAGACATGAGGTCAGAGGTTACATGAAGTGAAGGAAAAAAATTACGCTCGTGAAGAGCTGAATTGTTTTGCTTTAAAATATTGTTCTGAGGTTAGCTATAGAAGCCTCCTTGGCTCAAGTGGTCTTCTCTCCTGTAGGAATGGAGACTCTAAATTTCCTAGTGGTTAAGTCGTAGCTTTGGGCATCCTGATAACAAAAACACATGCTACCATACGGACTGATGGTAATTAGGAGATGCTCTTTGCAGCTGCGTCACTGTATTTATCCGTGTGGTTTTTGGGGGGTGTATGTGTATCTCTCTGTGTGTTTGTAGTTACAAATGCCTGTGAAAGTGATATGAGAACCAGGATCTAGATCTGTTCCTCACAGCCCCTTTGCCCCTCCAAGACAGCACCCATGGCCTTAATCCAAGCCCAGGAGTAATTGGAGAGGAGTTTGTTCTTCTCTCACATCAAGAATGGGGAGCAACCAGGAGCAGCAGTGAGATAATGGTAGGCCTCAGAGTTCCAGATGGATGGGACAGATTATTCCCACAGGCTGATACAAGTTCAAAGTGCTGTTTTCCATTGACCATGAAATTTGCACCTGTAGTTTACTTTTGAGCCCTTATGTTTCAAGGTACTTGGATATTTTACCTTCAGGAAAATCTCCCAGTCCTTCTAGGACATGAAGCTCTGAAGGAGCATTTTGCAACCATGCAAAAAAACCATAGTATTCTGGATACCACCCAGAAACCTTTGCTTGAGTAGCCATTGCTCCTAAGGTGGGGAATAGTCACTTCTCTTTGATTAGACTTGCAGTGATGACCCGGGTGACTATCCTATATTATTTGAGAACATACGCATGAGCCTTCTAGAAATATATGGGACTCACTGTCAAATCTTTGATAAGATTTATCATCCACTACCTTATAGAAAAAGACACTTGTGATGCCTGATGGGATAATAGAATTCCTGTTACGATCTAGCACTTAATCTGTCTGCATTCCCACTTCTGATTTTTCCTTTCTTATTTTTTCCCCATGACATGTAGTAATTGTTTTTTCTTATTAATTTTTTTATCATGCAGGTAGACAAAATGTTTATCTCTGCTAAGCTGATGTAGAATGTAGACACTCACCTAGATTTGATATCACCTGTTTTCGTCTGAATGTTGGAAGACAACCTGAATCAAACTAGACATTGACATCTAATAGTAACTAGTATCAATTTTCTACCTCCCATGGTCTGGTCAGATGTAGAGATGCTTTCATTTGTCATAAGTCACGCTGCTTTCTCGAATGTCTTGGTGCCTCATTTATGAAAATCCAGTTGTAAACATCCTGTCAGTATCAAGGTGCAGAGGAGCAAACACTTGGAAGATGAGCATGCACACTCAGCAGTTGGTGGTCAACTTCTGATTCCACTGAAATTTCTGATGTTCATTAAAGTTTGATTTGAAACAAATAGCCTTGTAAGTTTTTAAAGGAATTGAAAGTTTTCTCAAGCTGAAATTTAGGTTAACAGAGAACAGAGACTGATAGTATTTATACAAGCTGCCAAGTAGAAGGAATTTCTTTTTTTTTTAATGATCCAGACAGGTTCTATCTTCTTTTGAACTGACAGAGTGGCTTTGAGGAGGTGAAGAAGACCTATCGGGTTACCCATACATAAACAAATGCAGAAACATCCTTAAAAGAAAGAAATTACTTCAGTTTATGAGATGAAATTCATAATACATTGTTTTATTGACCCAAATGACTTCTTCAATTATCTCTTTTTTTTAAGAGATAATTTTTTCTTCTTAAGAAACAAGTTTGAGGAAACTAGTTTTGTAAATCTCATGACTGTATGAGGACAGTGAGGAGTATTGCCATGGTACTTTGACACATTATCATCCTAGTAAATGATCCAAGTGTTGAAATTCAGTGTGGAGTGATGGCTTTTGTAAAACTTTGCCATGTGTTTCAGCCCTTCTGGAAAGTACAGCGTTATCTGATGGTATGTTTCTTGGAGAGGAATGAAAGGAGACAAGGGAAAAGAGAATATGGGTTTGTACAAGTAATGATATTTAAACTAAAGCTATAAGTGAAGAAAAGTTTTCTTGTAAGCTTGTACAATTAAGACTCATACTGTTTCTAAATCCTTTTTCTTGCTTTATAATTTTATGATAAAAGGCATTACCATTGGTTTTGCACTTATAGAATAACTCTAGTAGCCACACAGACAACAAAATGTTTTTGTTTATTTACTTGTGAAGCAAATTATGCCCCTCTGCAAACTTCACTGTATAATTTGTGCTGGATTGGTTGCTTACAAGTATGCACATGCTAGTTTAAGTACTTCACTCTCCCTAAATTTTGAATTCCCTTACAAGTGGCTATGACTTTAGTGAAACAGTTGCAGCTCATTGTATCTCCCAAAGTCAGAAGTAATTTGTCATAACAGGGCCCCTCATTCAAATTTGCAGACAGTGCCTATAATAAACAAAACATAGCTGTCAGAATTTAAAGGGATCACATTACAGTAACAAACTGAGTACTTTTGAATGTGGTTCAATAACATTATGGATTTCTCTCCATTTATCATTTGTGGTTCATTTTGTTTCCCAAGTACAGTAGGCAGTTATTGGATGGGCTGGTACACACCATGGGTTCCCTACCAAGAGCACATTCTTTTAAAATGTACCCTTGACATTTTCACTCAGTTTCTGTGTGTTTGCATGCTGCTTTTATATGTATTTTCCTAGCTGCAACATACAGATATTATTCAGCACAGCCACACTTGCAAAAGGACGTGTCATAATTTCTGCTTAGATTTGCACAGGTATCAGCCTCACCCTGCTGAAAAATGCACTGTGTGCCTCCAAATGATGGTGTTGGGAAATCTGACTGAGGCTCTCTACAGGCCCTCAAAGCTAATGCTAAAAACTTGTGGAGTTATCAGTTCATATCAGGTGAAAACAACTTTATTTTGCCCTAGTTGATTATTATGTGTGCTGGTGGTGAGTTCTAAGAGGATCTAGGCAGCTGCTTTTTGTCGATTATACTGTACCTAAATGGGGAAATCTCATCTGGAGGGAAATAGTGTCTATTAAGAAAAACACAATCAAGATTTTACACCAAAAAAAAAAATCTTTCTCATGGTGTGTCGTTGTCTGCCTCATTCAATAGGAGGTTCCACTGGGATGATGGTGTCCTCTTCCAGATCTTGGTACAGGGTTGCTGGTATTCTGGGCTTCCCAGCTAACCTGGAGAGTAAGCCTGCATAGGTGAAAAGACCTTATCTACCCCCTCACACAAAAGGACCCCTCACATGTTATTGTGGGCAAGGGCAGTGGAGTTGTTAAGAGTTTGATCCTGCACTGGGATCAATGGGTTGTGTCCTCAGGAACAAAACCTGGCCTGAGGACTAGTCTGAGTCTCCAAAACCTCAAATGCATCCTTCAGCTTTGCTTTCCTTTCTGTCTTATTCCTCCTTGCTGGTCTTCAGATCCACATTCCTGGGATCCCGTTTTCTGAGCCTCAGAAAAGCCTGTGCAGGGTGTCAAAACTGCTGCTATAGACTTTCTTCCCTGGGGAGTTGGCTTGCTTGAAGGGTTGGATGGGATGGATGCTATGGCTCTCAAGAAGGAGTATTAAACAGCTAAAAATTGAATGCATGAGAGGGTGCTTCTGTATAGTTGCATATGTGCAGGACAGAGATCAATGGTCTTTGTATCTCTTATTTGAGGAAGTATTGCATGGACTCCGCTGATGCTCAGTAGTGCCTTCCCATTGCCCTCGAACACCAATGCCACCTGAGGATCTAGCCCAGCTCTCAAACCTTTTGAATGTTTCTACCACCAGTGCATGAAATAACTTTCCTGCAAACACTGTCAGAAATGTTATGGATGTGTGGGCAAGTCCCGTTTTCAGAGTGTTCACTATTTTCAGTGTTCACTACTAACAAGTGCATCACGTGTGGTGAAGGAGGAAGAGAGAGACAAAAGGGTTTCTCAGATACCAACAATGTTTCTTGGACACCAGATAGGGCTTTCTGGTGTTTTGCCTTTTGCCCTTGTGTAGTTTAGGTTTGCTGTCAATGAAAGTGCTGACATTACTCCAGGAGGGCTTGTTTCCAGTTGTGCCTATGCTGATGGATGAGATTGAAACAGGCCAGCTCAGCTTTATCATGTCCTTCAACAGTGTCTGTAATGAGGCAGGGAGGAACATGCTGGGAATTCAAGGAGCAGAGATTTTTCTCTCTGCTCATTGATGCTTGGTTGAAAATATCAGAGGAAAATAAGGAGCTGTATAAACAGAAAGCCCTTTTAAGGTAGTTACACCACACCTTATTGATACTTTTATCTTCTTATGCTACAGATCTGCAGGAGATACTTATGGCATTAAAAATGAAACTTATGGGAGCAAACATGGAGGGGAGCATTTGTAACATGCTTCATTTTCTATGAAAGCAAACAGTAAGCAGGCAAAGCTACCACTGACAGGATTAAAGATATGCTGGTAGCAGTGCCTGAGTTCAACAGCCTAGGGAAAAAGGCACATAAGATGAAACTTCAGTCATACCAGGTCATCTTCTCTTTAGGACCACTTCTCTCTTTCAGTCTTATGGTTCTTGGGATAGAGAGCCAGTCCTGCTGTAGAGTTTTGTACCGGACTGACAGTATGTCATCTCCCTTTTTCTTCTAGGATCTGTGGTTCCATGTGTTCTCTCTCTCTCTCTTTCTTTTTTTTTTTTTTTTAAACTTATTTCTGAGGATTCTGCACACTCCTATACAGGAACAGACCAGCTCTGAAAACAAAAGTATGTGACCTTTGTTCTTCAGGGCTACAGACATTTTTTGTGTCATGGATGGGGTTGATATCACTATTTGCACATTTTTTGTCACTTTCTTGTATGTGTCCATTCTACCTTTGTTAATTTACGAGGAATAACTTTTTTTTTTTTTTGGTGTTTTGTGGCTTGAAAGAAAATAATGTGTCTCCCACAATACTAGTTTGATATGCACTAGAAACATCCTTTTAGGGATCCTGCGAATCCCCTATTTTACAGCCTTCTTATGTACAGGTACTCTAAGTACCATTGAAATAAATTTCAAAGAAAACCTGCTATGCTGTAGCTCATTTCCTCCTCACTGTATTTGCGTGACCATGGATAAATAGACTTGTTGCTTGTTTTAAAGAAGAATGATGCAGAATTCAAGGGGTAGGTGGTAAGAAAAGTAATTTTAAAGGGTCCTTTCACTGTAAGTCTGGGCACTTGTACAGAAAATACTGTGAAATGTAATCACTGTCCCTTAAAATACTCAGTAATCAGTAGCTCGAGCACAGAATGTATCCCAAATGCTCTTCAAAAGCAAATGGAGGAATAGCTAAATCCCAGTTCTCTCCATTACAGTTACATTTAGGAAGATGCTTTGCCATGTCAAGCCAACCATTCTTAAAATAGAGGACACTTGACTTTCTACTGGTTTCTCTCACATAATTGGAACTAGCACCTGGCTGTTAGTAATGGATGAGAAAGGAAGCTAACACAGATGGAAGAAGGAAAATACTGTGAAGATATTCCAGATGCTATGACCTTATATCCCTTTTTCCCCCCAATTTCTGTCTTTGGGGCACAGTCACCTCCAGAAATCTCTGGAACAGCAAGAATATTCTCCAGGATTTCTTCCAGTTGTTCTTGCTGGTGCCCCCTTTTACCCAGAGGTCAGTGCTGCACATCAGGTCTGTGTCCGTAGGCAGCTGTGTGAATTATACCTAGAAATAAGTATTGCCTCATGGAGGAAGCCTTTTTGTGGAGCAAGCAGCTCTCCATTTGGGCAACACTGGTTGCCAAGTAAGTGTCATTGTGATTTGTAACTCATTACATTGGCTCCCCGTGAAATATGAAGTTGTATTGAATGTCTCAGTGGTAATCTCCAGGATCCTGAAAGGACTTGGCAGAGTCAGACAAGGCAGTGTCTCTCTCATGGGAATGATGTCCTGGAACAGCTGCTTTCCCCAGAAACTATGAAGATGTCATTTTTGAGCCTGAGGGTGAAAGTGAATTCAAGGATGGGGGGCTTTGTAACTTTTGAGATGTTCTCAGTCTTAGGTGGGAAGGCTGGAAATGCCAGCACCTTGTGGTCTGCAGCGCACATCTCCTACTCACAGACTCAGCTCACCAAGGGAAGAGGAAGGGGCCTGATGGATACAGAAGTGAAAGGAAGTGTGGCATAGAGAATTCATGAAAATGTATAGAGAAAATGTAAATGCTTATGAAGGATGGGTATCTACAGTTTGTTACTTCGTTACTTCTCTGTATTTTTTCATCTACAAAGACATCTATTTTCCAGAAGTGCTAAAAGGTCTGGATCACTACAGTGACCTCAAACATTAAAAGTTGAACATCAGGCACACCCTTTGGAAAAGCTCAATCTTACTCTAATTCTGTAGCTTAGCCAGTGTCAAATATGCTTTTTGAAACTGTTTGTCTCCTTCTAGGCAGCAAACTTCTCTGGTACTTTTTTGTTAGTAGGTAGATTCAGGGAAGAAATCCTCATGTTGGTGGACTCAGGATTCAGCTTTCATTCATTTTGTATCCATCTTGTATTCATCTTTCTTCTGTTGACAGAAAAATATTTGCTTGTTGCTATGTGAAGGACTTTTCCACAGAAATTTGACTTCTGAGAAGGTTTGCTGGCCATCTGTGGTCAATCTAGACATCTGGTTGTGCTCCAAGAAGATCAAGTGGAAAGCCAGGTCTCCTGCTCTGCATTTAATTATTGCTAAGAAGTTACAATGGGTGCATTGTGCTGCAACCTTTGCAAGTGTCACTGGTGATTAGACTTTTGCAATACTATTTCAGTAACTCAATATGAGGCTACATCTTAGATTTATCTGTAAAATACCAGTGCAGAATTTGGCAGCTTGGTTTTGGTTTTGTTTCCAGGACACATTTCTCAAAGAACTCATGATGTAAATACTTGCTGTTCATACTTCAAGTTGCTGGAGAGAGTTTTCCTCTAGACAACCTGGGACCTGTCTCTTCGCCAGCTGCCGCTCCTTTTTGTTATGAAATGCCATGGAAGAGGTAGAAAGTATTTGAAAACTTATCTGGAAGTACAAAAGAGGTTAAACCAAGTGTACTTTGCCATGAGAATACCAGCCTTGGTCCTGAACTCTGGATTTGAAAGACTCATTTATTGAACCTAAATATATTCAAAGGGCTGTCAATTTCATAGCCTTTCAAGAGCATAGGGAGATTTGCCAGTGGGGCACCCTCAAAAGAGTGGTAGATGTTTAAGTAATCGCCAGTATAGGGAGGGTCAACATGGCCTTTGTACATCCACACAAACCTTGTAGCACTTTTGAAAGAGGCATAAAGGCACAGGAATAAAAGGTGTTTCACTGGTCAGTTACTGTTATTTTTTCCAGAGACTTTTGAAAGACTTCTTTTTTCACTATTGTCTTTTAAGGAATATAACATGAGACAGAGGATCCTTAAATGGATAATAATTGATAAACAGTAGGAAATGGAATGTATGAATAAATCACCAATTCTTGGAGCAGGGTGATGTCAGCAGGTGGATTAAATGGTGATCTGTGGTGGGACCTTTTATGTTCAGTGAGCAGCAACATAAAAAATTTGCAGATAAAACTGAGTTACTGAAACCCAGAAAGATGAGGGACATCTGTATAGAACTGTAGAAGGATCTATTGGATATCTTACAAGGTAGATAAAAATAAGGTGATAAAAATAGGGGGAAATGGTCTTAAATTAACCTGTTAAATGGTAGCTTCTGAGCTAACCAATATAGCTCAAGATTAAGATAGCGGGTACCCAACAGATCCAAGAAGATACCGGCAAATTTCCTCAAGGTCGAGGAAACATATAAAATAATATGGTATTATGGGAGAAACTATAGAGTGCATCATTTTGCCATTTACTTAAGTCCACAAGTCTGTCAGTTGTTTTAGTTGGAAATTAATTGCTTTATAAGTGAAAAGAGACAGAAGAGGTCAATAAGGGTACAAAGCATCTTCCTAATGAGTTGTCACTAACGATGTCAGGGACACCCTGGGGGTCAGTGGAGTGCATCTGCCCTGTTGTGCTGAGCCTTTCTCAGGCTCAGCTGAGGCTGTGCTGGGGATAACTTCTATCTATTTGTTTTAGAGTTGTCCCAGAGAGCTGCTGTGGAAGGCACTAATTTTTAGTGGATGTGAAGAAAAGGCTGTAAAAATAAACAGAAGTAATTTTGTTGAAAGTATCCACTCCACTACATAGTGGCAGAATCAACCCTTCTGTAAACACATCCAGTTACTTTTCAAAATCTTTTACTTAAAAGCTAGATTTCCACACCATTTCTTAGCCACAGTCTCACTGTTGTAAACAAAGAACATGTAAAACCTAGGAGTACTGACTTCCATATAAACCAGCAAGCTGCAGTAGCAGAAGTGAAGTTTTATCTCTTCTCATAGCAGAAAAAGGGAAAAGCTCAGTGCATGTCTGGTGGACAGAAAAGACAGAGGATGAAGAGCTATTTTCAAGGTAAAGTGCCATCAGTTATACTGCCTAAATCGAAGGTCCCAGATGCAGAGGGAATGCATTTCCCACTCCTTTTCTTTGTTTTTCAGCTCACAGCCTCCCACTTGTTTTTTAAATTAATTTTTGGCAGTAACATAACTCCTGGAATCCTGCCATTTACTGCTTTAAAAATTGCTCTTGAAAAGAGAGAGGGAGGCAGGGAGAAAGCAAAGGGTAGAGGGAGTATGAAAACCTAATGGAGCTGATTGCAAGGATACATAACTAACATTTTTTTCTGCAAAGATAATATATGATTTATTTTTCTGATGAGCCCATTTTTATGTTAGGCCCCATGGGAGAGAATATGACTGTTTAATTAGAGATTACTGGGTATTTCAAAGTAGCAACAGGACAGCAAAGCACAATTAAACATATTGGTATTTTATGGGGTTTCTGTAAAAGAAGACTGTCTGTGTAACACAATCATTCCCTGAATCTTTAAAGCATGAAATGTTTATAGTTAAAAAGACGCAACCATGGAAACACAGTCATATTAAAGTAGGGTAAAGATCCTTCTTATTTTGCATTTGGTGGTTTCATGTTGCTGAAGAAATGGTGCAGCATCCTCATCCTGCCCCAGCAAGATGTGTCATCTGGTCTGTGTTTGTCCCTGATTTGGGCTGGGTCTCAACCTATTTGCATTATTGTCCCATTGCAACATGCCTTCGGTAGGCTGGGATAGGAATAGCTTCTCTACCCACTTCCTCCGTATCCCATGGACCTGCTGCTGCACTCATCTGGTGCCGAGTAGTGCCCTGTGCAAGCTAGGCGACCACCTTGCAGCAAGGCTGGGACTGATGCAGGCTCTTATGGCACTGTTTCCTGGAGAATTCAAAGTCAAACATTTTGGAAGGCTCTCTCTCTGCTTGTGGATCACAGCAAGTTTGAAAAGGATTAATATAAATTAGTTCAAGAGTGGAAGAGGTATTTCTGGTCTTTCTGCACTCTTTCTGCTTCACTGGGGAGACCTTGGAAGGGAGGATGTGTGATGGCACCTTACTGATAAAAGCCAGAAGCATACGTGCCAGCCACTGGGATATAGTGATGGTGGTGTGCTGTGGTGTTAACCATTAAGAAAGGTTAGGGGTGTCATCATCAGTCACTGCACTGTGCTTACCTGGAGTCAAAGTCCCTGTCCTTCCTCATATGCTGTTTCCCATGGTAGGGCTCAGCTGCTGGCCAGGCCCTAGGCAGCTGCCTGCAATGCCATGCTGCTCATCATTCAGCTCCTCAGCTTCCTCTCCTAAAAACAGCCACCTTACAATTAACACTGATGTGAGCTTCCTCTTTATTATTTTCTGCTGTAATTAGTTAATTCAGCTTTTTCTTATTGGTTTAAACTGAAGTCCTGGTTAGGCTCACCAACTTCCATTTGCTTGGAGAGGAAATGCAGAATTTACCTATGTGTAGCACTGAGTAACAAGATAAGTATCTCGTGGTCCGTATTTGTGATGGAAGAGCAAAAAAAAAAAAAAAAAGGGGGGGTGAAATTATTGTTGTTAAAGGATAAAAATGTTTTTTGTCTAAATATATTGCACCACAGACATCCTAATAGTCTCAAGTAGGATATCTTTCAATGGATACTGACAGTTGATTTATTCTTGCTGAGCTGTTTTTGAAGTGACATATGTGTAAAAGAAAATGTGAAAGGTATTATGGCATAATATAAAAGGAACTGTTGTTTTCATAAGTGACCACATGGTTTTAAAATTTGAATATCTCCCTGAAATTTTGAAAAACAATATGTTGCACAAGACCTACTGAAATGATGCTGGGGAGACACAGAAGTAAATCTTACTGTCTACATTGTCCTACAGAAGGGGGAAAGAGACTGTAGGTTATCAGACAGTGCAGCCTCTGCTCAAAACAGCCCTCACCACATTCATCTGCTTCAATTGTGCTGTTCATCTCAAAGAACTAAAGGGTGCATTTTAAGGCAATGGCTTAAATGTGGTATTTAAGTACAGCACTGCAGGCTGTGAAGCAGCACAAACATCCCTTGGAGGTCAGTCAATGGGCAGGTATGGACCACGTGTAACTAGCAAAAATAGGTCATAGCTCATTTTTTTGTGTCTTAGATGCTAATGCTACTGAAAATGTAGCAATTAGAGCTGATAATGGTGAATGAGGACTAGCTTTTTGTCCATCAAAGTTTGTAAATTCATGTTATCTGCCTGGGCTGTAGGAGGGTGGCAAGCTTCCAGCAGATGCAAGCAGTGCACCATAGGAAGAACAGACCTGCATAGTGAAAGTGGTGATGCAAGGGCCACTGACTATGTGCTTGGGAGATTTTCCTTGGACAAGGTATCGAGGGGTGGCTCGATGCATTCGTGACTTCCTGGACTGCATTTGCTGGTCTAGCTTTTCCCCAAAAGGAACCATTTAGTGACCTCTGAGACTGCTCTTGCCATGGTGAATCAATGGGTGGGAAGTGGCTGTGTTCTCTTGACCCTACCTAAAGCGCTAATGTAAAAGGCACCAAAACGTTCAGCTTATTGGGAGTTGAGTGCATGGTCCCAAGGGCAGAGGGATCACAGCAATGCCTGCACCACCCTGTCCCCCATCACATCCTCACATTCACACGTTTAAGAGCCCATCCCCACAACCCAGTGAATAACTGTTTTGCCCCTGGTAAAAAATAGTGGCATTTGTTTCACAACTGCCTGTTTTCTATATGTGTGCAGACTCCTCCTTATCTCTGAGACATTTTTTAAATTCCCAGCATTGTACCCTGCTCTCTTGCTCTCCCAGGCATCTCACATAACTCTGTGCCTCCCTGCCATGCAGTGCTGAGCAACTACTTACTGTATGTCTGAGGGAAGTCTGGAACAATCTTAATAATCTGTCTGAAAAGCAGCTGCTGGTTTCAGCAATTGTTCTAAGAAATGCTTTATAGTTGAGCTGCATCCTGATGTGTCTAATAGTACTGAGGACAGGATAAGTCAGATTTGTATGTCTCTGTATAATACTGTATTGTGAGAGACTTCCACCTTTTCTTCTGCTGCAGATAGAAAGTGCATATTGCTGGAGAAGGCAAGCCTTTCAATTGAGTTCACCAAGTGTGTGTTTTAGTTTTAAGATCATACCAGATGTGCTTCTGAAAATTGAATATTTAAGGGTTTGGGGTTTTTTTACAGAGCTCTATTAAGGGATTAAAAAATATTGCCATCATTAAAATAGGCACAGAAACATTTATTAGGCTGTTGAAATTGCAGGCCCAGATAATTCCACTCTTGCTTTGCCCCAGACACTACTTTCATGTAACTCAGGGAGTTGTCAATGGAAGAGTCACCATGACAACTGGAGTGCAAGGCTGAAATTACAGGCTGGTGTTTCATCTTTAAAAGGAACATAGACAAGCATGTTGGGCATTATGTCCTTTAGTGATTCTTACCATTCAAGTGGGACAAGGACCATGCACCTTGGAGTTTCCTACTAGCACTTTGGATTTGTGATGGCTCTAGTGAGGTAAATATAGATGCATTGAGTCACATCAGTTAAAATCCAAGCCTAAAGTTTAAAAATTGAGTGAGCTCTCTAGAAAGCAGTTTCCTATTTTTCTATTATTTTTAACATTGTGCTGGTAAAAAATACTTGATTAACTAACACTTCCTTTTCACAATTGTGCTTCATAATGAGAATCTCTTTTAAAGAAGAAAAGTTTGTAAAGGGCAAAATGAGTGACTTAAGTGATAGCCTAGCACCTTTGTCTTTCATTACAATATGCTTGTAAAAATCTGCTTTGAGTTGTATCTGTCCTGGGACAAGGCAATGCAGAAGTTTGTAAGGGAAAATCTTATGTTCTACATGGTAGAGAAAAAAAAAAAAAAAACACGAGAAAATCTCTATACACTGAAACTGGAATGCAGAGACTGTTAAACTGGATTATATCCATCATCCATCTAGTCTAGCATCCCACATCTGAGAGCAGTCAGTGCCAGATGCTTCAGATGAAAGTGCAAGAAACTTTCAGACATGGGTTTGTCTTGATTACTGATAGTTATAGTTTTGCTAAAGCTCTGAAGAGTATGTTTTAATAACTCTTCCAAAATGCTTGTCCTTGATGTTTTCAAGGTTTATACAAGCATCTAGCCCTTACTGGTGACCTTAGGGTCTGCTTATGGGAACAAATCCCAAGGTTCAATTCCATTTTGCATGAAACATTTTTTTCTGTGCCATTCTGATCATTCTGTTTCATATAAACCTTCTTGTGAGGGAAGATGAAGAACAGAAGCTCTTTACATAATTTCTTCCTATAAGTCAGTGCTCTATGTGCATTTTATGCTGCCCTGCTTTTTGTCATAGCTATGAAATGAAAACTCTGAACCTTAAAAATAGAAGAGAAAGAAAAGATGCAGGAGGGTAAAATTGCTCATGTTTTTACTAAGTTGAACTATTTGAAGCAGACAAATACTTAAGTATTCTTCTATAATAAAATTTAAATCTGTAAAAGTGAAATACAAAAATGTGAGTCTTTGCTCGGTAGCAGTTTATGAATGATGAACATTTGGCTTCGATTTTTTTTTCCATTTGAGAATCTGACAATGCAGTGGACATCTTGTTGATCAAAACTTGATAGCAATAACTATTTGTTCAGTTTTGCTTCATATGTAAAAAATTCAAGAGGATTTGATTTTGGAGGGGAGAAGAGTTGCTGTAGACCAGAATGTTTGATGTTTTGTTACAAGGAATGTTAGTATTGTGTTTTCCACATTTTTTCAGAATATAAAAATGTTTAGGGTGGGGGAGGCAAAATGGGTGCATATACTTTTTATGTGCTTGGAGGTTGCTTAATCTGTCTTAGCCAAATGGCTTAGAGAATGGCAAAGAATGAGGAGACAATGAGATGTGTGTGGAAGTTCTCACATAGCAGAAGTGTTCTTGATATATCTGCAGATTATTTCTAGAGCATCCAAAAGTTTAAAATGCAATGCCACATACTGTTAAATTATAATGCTTACAACTCCTGTGGCTTGAAAATGAGTTTTTGTTGTTTCAGGGAGAGGAAGGGAGGATGGAGATTTTTATTTTTGGCAGGAAGCCTTTACAGTAAATAGAAGACCAGAGCAACTAGGAAAAGTAACAAAACAAAAGCAGTCAACAAGACAGAACTGAATAAAGAAAAACTTAGATACTTCCCTTTTTTTATCTGACCTTTTTTTCTTGAAATCATGTCAACTACAGTAAACTTTTCTGTAGTTTTGCAAACAGCTCCATAAAACTCAAGCTTGTTTAGATCGATCTGCATATGTTTGTGAAGTTAAGCTATCAACATTTTGTTGTTAGCACTTTGTTGAATATTAAAGTTAATTTGAATTGTGCATACTCCCAAGGGCACTGGCTACATCCTGGACTGGGTAGTGAAGCCATTTTGGCAGATGACAACACTGCTTTTTGAAACAGGAAAGGAAGGATCACTAAAGGTGCTGAGCACCTGATATGAAAAAACAAAAATCTGGAATTTAAAATCTGGAAATTGAATTGCAATCCTAGAAGCCTGTAATTGGTTTTCTCCATGTTGTTTGTATTTGTGTGAAGTCAAATTCCACATATTTTTATTGCCTTTATTTCAGCTTAGGCTCTGCTTGATCACAGCTTGGCTTTCATCCAAGTATGCATATTTTGAGGGACACAAACCTTATATTTGTTGTCCAGATTCTATTGACCCATGCAATATTCAGCCCTGATTTCAATGTTAAAAGCCCATGTCAGTCCCACTAAGAAAGCAGGTAAAAAACATGCTATTTCATACCTCTTCCCTCATGATATTGTTGTATTAAACCAGCTTTAGCTACTGGGAGCATTTGTATTAAAAAATGGAAATGTTAACAATATGGTAAGTAATAGTTTCATGGGGGTACGAAGAATATTTGAAATGAAGTGAATAGTTAGCTTCATTTTTGCACACTGTGGAAAGGATATATAAACTGTTTTGACATGTCCAGATGCTTGTTTTAGAATCACTGTCTTTCCAGACATTACTCAATCCACCTGACACTGGAGAAGTAGGATTTGTCACTAGTTCCTGACATAATGTGTTTTCATGCTGAGTTCAGAAACTCTTAACTCTATTAATGTTGAGTCATTCATGCTAAAAATATATTTTTTTCCACAGTCCAATCTATTCCAGTAGACATTACTCAAGGGAGACTGTGCAACATGATACAAATGGAATTGGTTGGGAGTGGAGCCATTAAGAGATCCCTCCATCAGTAATTTTTAACCACTCCGCCTTGAGGAGAGCCTTGCTGTTTCAGACATTTACAGTTCTGTCATTGTTAAGAAACAATTTTCTATGCTGGTGTATGGGACTTTATTAGAGGTTATTAGTGAATAAAGATTGTATTCCTGCTCTCCCTCAAAACTGTACATGTGTGCTCTTTTAACAAATTGTATTTAAAGTGATTTAGATCAGATCCAGTGAAGGCAATTTTTGATTTCCAGGAAGTCAATCTTGTCTTACTATGGAAAAGCTTTCCTTATTGTGCTGCTAAGTCATGGAGAAGCTGATGCTGTCCCTGTGCCAGCAGAGGGAGTTGGACAAGACCATCATCACACGTGATCTAACACTGGCACAGGAGGATTATTGCCTGCAGACAAGAGGCTTCTTCCAGTTGACTAAAGAAGGTCTCATCTGCCTCTTCATTACCAGATGCTTCACAGCCAACACCACCAGAATATTGCTCACACTGGTTTATTGACTTATCCTAATTTATGAACTCTTTGCTGGAGACCATGTGTCATCACCACTATCCCCTGCTGTTCCCTGTTTAAAGCTTTCTGCTCAAGGTTGGTCTGCCTGTATCATATGACATCACAATATGAATGTTGCAATCATAGTTTTGACTACAGTTAAATCAGGCTGAGGTAAGCCCTGGATTTAATTTTTGCTCCTAACACAAAACTCTACTCTGCTTTATATTTACGCTCATTTGAGCCTACTATGCTCATTTCTTAATGAAGGGAGATGTAAAGATACATAATGTTCATTTAAAAACCCATTACTTAACCAACAAAAGATGTTGACCTCTGAGGTGAGTCAGTGGGACTGTTGATGTCAATGACCCTTATGCTGTAAAATCCTAATGCTTGGGTGGATTTTACATCCCTTCTGATGGTTAGAGAGAGCACTGTAAATTTATTGATACTGAAATTGGTCAGATAGAAACTTCCCAACTGAGTTTTGAGTATTAGAAAACAGTCATTCTTTATTGCAGCATTCGGGTCACTTAGAGGATCCTTCCTCTAACTGAGTGTGCTGAGCATCAGGTAAACAGAATTTTATCATACATGCTGATTACATATTTATTAGCTATTCCCACTTCCTTCACCTTATTTGACATAGTCATACCCCTTATTAGAAGTCCTTATATGATTCATTGGGGTCTGTCCTCAATATCCAGTGTCATTTTTAGGTGTCTGTTCCTCAGTCCCTGCATTTGAGTAAGCTCAATATAATTGTTTTGCATAACTTCTGCTTTGTCAGCCTTGCAGAGCTGAGCTGGCACCCTGCTTGTATTTTGCATGATTTCTGTTCCCCTAGGTTGCATCCTTTATCTATGTCTCCAAGGCTGTACTGTTCTGTTCCTCTGTCCTTGATAAGAGTAAAATATTGTTCTGTTCCACTGCCCTTATCAAGTGAATAAAATGCTGTTCTTTTTTAGTCTTCTTATCAGTATGGGCATGTAGGAAGAGGGATAGGATTTCCCTCAAACAACTATATCACTGTAGAAATTATTTATCTTTCATTTAATGTGAGGATTTCAGCTTATTCAGATGTAGGACTTTGTGAAGTCATTTTCTCTTCTTTATTTCTTCTTTTTGTCCCCTGAACAAAGAGGCTTCAAAGTCACAAGTCGTGAAATAAATGTATCTGACTTTCTCACCCTCTGCTGTCTCTGGAAAAAAGTGTTGCAAGGGCATTCTTCAGTATTTCACCTTTTCATGGTTTGACATCCCCTCCATTTTAATCTCCTTAATCTTCATTTGATTTTGCAACCACTTCCTGATAAGGCAAAGAATTCCCTTCCCTTCCCTTCCCTT
>VWYE01029495.1:83563-135602 GCA_013398995.1 Alaudala cheleensis
TAAACCCTTGCTCTACCCTTTGGTAGTTCATCAGTGATGTCTCAGCAGGTCCTGAGAGTGAATAAGGGTACAGGTGGGAACAAATATTAACTTGCGCAGTTACATTAGCTGCTGTTTAGCCATGGTTCAGGTTTCACACACAAAAAAGCAGGCTGTAATCCACACATCTGGGTGTCTCAGGCCAGCACAACCAGACAGGCTGCAAGAGATAGAGCTGGCTAATGTAGGGGGGAGACAGGGCATTAAGAGGAGCAGACATCAGTAGCAAGGAGGAGAAGGGAAGGATCACAGGACTTGAAGGGTGATGGTGCGAGAGGGGATAGGAGCTGTGGATCCGTCTCTGTGGGAGAACAGGTGCAGACTTGCACATGTGGGATGGCAGAGCACAGAGCATGTGGATTCATCTGGGAGACCTGAACTATTCTGAAGCCAGGCCCTGAGTTCCACATCCTTTATGATGCTATACCATATTATCTACCAGTGTTCAATCCCTATGTGGCATTTAACCCACAGATCTGAAAGCAAGCCCTTGAATGAGGTACCGAGGTTGAATTATCCAAAAAGGTTGAAGGGAGGTAAAACAGCTCACCTCTGAAGCAGAGTAAGGTTCAGCCTCCAGCCACCCACTGCCTGACCACATCTAGGCACAGCTCTGTGGCTATGGTGACTAAGGGCCCCAGGAACAGCCCTCAGAGGTGTAACCATTTGATTCCTATTCCTCCACTCCCCTGCTAGCATTTACTCCTGGACAGAACTGGAGGTAGAGCGTTGGGCTAGTTCAGTACATAGGTAGGAGCTCTGTCCTTGTTGGGTCTTTGTACTCTGAGTGATTTAACTGCAGTCATAGAGGAGACTTATGCACAGCTGCCATCAGCTTAAGGATTTCTGCTGCTTGCCATGTGTATCTCCTGAAGTCCTGCCCTGGTGCACTCCATGAGACTGAGGGATGCCAGACACAAGGAATCTCACTCAGCATGTGACACTGTGACACTGGTACAATAGAACCCCTTTTCTTGGTGGAATCTCCATCTCTGGGAAGATATTTGCCATGAAATAGCTGTTTCTTCCCATCTGTTAAGGAAACGTATCAGTCTGACCATTCAGAAGCCACTCTTGCAACCACAGTCCCAAGGCCACAGACTGTCACTGCTGAGATTGCAGCCCCTTCAGAGCAGGCAGCTCCAGTGACCTGACAAAAGCCCCACATAATTCCCTGCACACCCCACTCCCACACAATCAGACCAGGTTTCCTTACCTGTTTGAGCCCAGGTTTTTCATGGGGGAGTCTCAGATGTCCCATCCCACAAAGCAGTAACATCCACAGTGTAGCAAACACAGCTCAAGCTGGTACCTCCAAGGACAACCCAAAGAAAAGGAACTACTGAGCTTTTGTGCCCTCACAGGCCAAGCACAGAAAGTCTCAGGTCTTCCTCCTGAGTTTCAGCTCCTGCTGTGTTTCTGAGTGTCTGGTCACCTGATGGGCACCGCAGGTCCCTGTGCCCTTAGTTATACAAAGACACATCACCAGTTCACAGTTTTTGCCTCAGGCTCAATCTGCACCTTTTCACTGCAGCTGTGCACTGAGATAGCTGCACTATGTGTATATTCCTCTACACCATCAAGAAAAACTAAGGTGTGAAGCGAACATGGCATAAGCTATCCCATCCCATAAGCTATCAAGGGCAGGGCTTTCAGACATACATGAAAAACCACCTCTAGTCCCCAACACAGCTGGTTCATGTGTGTACACTTCTATCACCTATCTAGGTATATTTATTTTTGCCTGATGATATACTGCTGTGTCTCTTACATGTGCTGGAAGCTGCAAACAATGTAAAAAATAATGAGAGTCTGTGAAGAGTTGTCTTCCAACATATGTGCACTCTTCCTTTCTCCTGTGGTTCTCATAGGGCTTTAAAAAAGCCCCTCCAGTGGTGGCTTCCTCCATTCTCTTTATCTTTTATGATTACTTCCTGGAGATTCAAAGGGACAAAGAGATGATTGTCAGCATAGGTCAGCATAGGGCAAACAAGACTGTATATGTGTTTATTAAGGGATAATAAAAATCCTAATCCATTTTCCAATTATTTGTCTCATTTCTAGAAGATTATCCTGTTCTGAAGGAGCTTGTGCCACAAATGCATGAGAAGGTGGTGGGTAGCACATTTGTTATCCTTCAGCTACAAATGACAACTTGAGATGCAGCAAGAGTCCCTCAAGAACTCTGTTTTTACCTCATTGTCCTGAAGTGCTGAAGTGTCAGCAGCTCTGAAGAAGGACTGCCATATCCTCCTGTGCCAGCTGTTGCTTGTCCTGGGTTAGGGTTCTATCCAGGTCTGTGGACCATGGATATCTGTTGGCCTTGCCGCTTGGGATAAGGGCAGCTCTGACTGCGCTGAATTCCTCAAAGAGAGACAGGAGTCCTAGGGCCATGAACAAATACCACCTTGATGGCTTCACATCCTCAGACCATATATGAGTACCATATATAAATACCCTGCTTGTGAGATTTGTGGTCTGGAATTTTATATACATTACTATTTGCTAGTCATCCCACTTTTCCCTTGTGCTGTCTGCTCCCTCCCAACTAAAATTAATCTCCCCAGTAGCAGGAACCTGAAAAATTGTGAGGGCAGTTAAGACACTCAGTTGCCCTTGGTAGAGTAAACCCCTCAGAAGCATGTGTAAGTAGAAGACAGCTACATGGCAGATGTTTATATATATGCACACATACACATATACACACACTCTCCCTCTTTGTAATGTCTTGACACGTGGAGAGCAGCTACACATGCAGCACACTTTGTATTGTACATCAACTTCAAACATAGCCCAAATCAACCGTGGAAATGGCAGCAATTATGGTAAGCTGAAACCAAACAAACTACAGCAACCTAATAGTTTCAATGGCAGGAAAAAAGTCCCTCATCACCCAGCTGCAGGAGCTGATAGGAAGACAAGCCTCAAGGCAGCTTATGGTTTCCTGGCTGTCATCAGCTATCAGCTCAGATACTTGATATAATGAATAATCAATGTTTGAACTGATGGTAGTGACCTTAAAATGTACTGGGGAGGGGGAAGTTTACCCAGTATGCACTGGGCAGTGGGAATTGTGGTTGGAATACATTTACATGTATTTAAATGTTTGTACTATGGGGTGGTATCCAAATACAGCAAAAATAAAGGTCTTAGTCACTAAATGGTGGAAATACAGAGAGATATGAAACCAGGGAAAGGGGTCTGTAGAAGACAGCAGCAGTTTAAGTACATGTACCTGGCAATCTGTCCATCTGAGGCCTGTATTTATTTATTTATGGATGGCAAAAAAAGCCAGTGAGAAGCATGGGTGGACGTTTTCAACAGGTAACTAAAAAATAGTGTTGAAGTTGTCTGCTTAGCAGTACTTAAAAATCATAGGTAGAAAGGCCCTCAAGGAAGGGCCTTGCTTCCTCCTGCCCCAGAGGGTTTATATGGTGTGGTGATGGCAGGAAGGAGCTGGCCAGCTCCAGCTGCCTCCACATTTGTGCTGCTCTGTGCTCCAGCAGGGAAGATGGGCATCTTTCACTGACCATTCTCAAGACCTCCCATGGGGTTAGGTCTGTATGCAGAAAGTGGGAAGAGCCCCAGGGGTTGAAAGGAGGGAATTGACTAGCTTTCCAGGCTCCCACTGCATCTGTTGCAGGCATCCAGCTTTGAGGAACCTGACAGGAATGTGCTGAAGTTTTTGCCAAGATTTCTTTGAAACTGTATTCCTGAGTTGCTTTGTCCTTTTTAGCTGGCCTGGTCACTTGCAAAAGTTGGACTTTAGGGAAAGAAAAATTAATCCCACTGTGCAGATGTTACAGTTAACATGCAAGAGAAGCTTTTGTAGAATTGCAGATGCATGAAGTGACAAAAGCAGAGAGGTACCAGCTTTGGGAAGGGCTTTTGTCATGCATCTCTGCTCTCCCCTCCAGCACTGCAGTCCTTTAACTGCAAAATGACCTCTTTGGAAATTTGGAACATGGACAGATTTTTTGCTAAGAGACCGCCAGTCACTTATCCCTCTTCTGGCTCTTTATTTTAGGTTAAATTTAAAGGAAATAACTTGAGGTTTGGAAACAAATATCTCTAGGGAGCAGGTCAGCAGTATGGTATGGAATGAAGCCAATAGTTGTAGAGTTCGTCAAATCTGAATTGAAGTAGGTAAAGAAAAGATAGGGAAACCAAACCAAACCTTTTCTATATACGCTGCTAATGCTCTGTTTTTGTACTGCATTGTGTCTCACAGGGCAGTGTGCAGCCACATAGAAGAGGTCTAAGGTTAGTAGACAAATACAGCTATGTTTTTAGGCCCATGGATGGATACATCTGCTTACTGAGTGCCCTTCTACCTGTTTTACATCTCTGTGATTTGGGGTATTTTACTTCTCAGGAAACAAAAAGGGATCCTGTTCCTCACATTTACCATGGGGCTGGCAAGTTCGTAAGCCTGTACTAAAGTACCATGGAACATCTGGTGCAGTGTAAAGTTAAAGTTTGCACTTCTGCTTGCTCAAATGTAGCTTTTTCATGTGCCTGGCTGCTTTCTCAGGTCTTCTTTCTCAGGGCTGGTGGGGATGGTTTGTACCAGTACTGAGAGATACTCTGTTTTAGAGAGACACAAGGCTACAGCCTTTATTTTTTCCTTTCTGCTCTCTCTCTACCATCATAAAAATGTTTCCTATCCTTACCTAGTGGTAACATTAGTTTGTGATGTGGGTCAAGAAGGCTGACAAATCAAGGTCCTCTTTAAATCCCCAAACCACAGCAGGAGCACCAGTGGAAAACCACACTGCTCTTCTGCTTCACTTACGCCTGACCAGTCTTGGTTGGGATTAAATATACAGCCCAGATTTTGCTTTACTCAGACCTCTTTCGAGCAGGAGTGTCTTCACATTTCCAGTAGTGGTAGTGATTATTTGATGAGGACCACAGACCCTTGGCAAAGGGGCTGCACCTGCACTTGCCAAACCTTCTGTTGTATTACACTGAAGTGAGGTTTTTATGCTGCAGTCATGAAGGTACTGATTTACAGAGAGGCTCTGGAATGACCAATCTGCAGAGCAGGTCTGCCTGGTAATTTTAAAGGACGAAAAAAAATTTGAAACAGGAAATTAGGAATATGCACAACTGAAATTCCTCTCTGCTCCCTTGAGCTGCCTTAATAGCTCTGTTTTACCTCTGTATGACCACTCTTGGCTTTCTCTATGAGTGGTGTTATTCCGTCAGAAAGAAGATGGCAGGTTACCCCAGACAACCACAAATGAATAAGAAAACAGAATGCTGTAATTTTTTTTTTCACTTTCTTAAGCCCATCTGCTCAAATATGTCAATTCTCTGGTGCAAGGGAGTTCAGTCATTCTGTATCTGGCAGGTAAAAGTCATAAAACATAGAAGGCCTCAGACAAACCACAGCCTCTGCTTCTATGAAGAACAAACAAAGCAGAATGATACAAACTGTTTGCAGTAGGCACGTGGAGAGAGAGCAGCAGCTCTTATCCAGAGAAACAGCTTCCTTATCCAGAGAAACAAGGCTTGAGATGAATTTGCAGGGAAATGCGCCAGAGGAGGCAGGGAGTGATGTTGGGGAAGCTGAGTACTCGTTATCTTAATGATGCACCAAGCCTGGAACATTTAAAAAATAGATGTAATCTTTGGAAAAACCACAGAACAGACAAAAATATATGTGCTTATCTTCCAATCTGGTCAAAAGAGACAAGTAATTCATGGCACTTCTTCAGAAGTATTATTTTTCTCTGTAAAATAGAATGCTACAATTCTGGTGAAAAGTGCCCATGAAAACCAAGTGCTACCAGAATGCTATTTTTGTGAAAGAAAGCCTGTTGCTTACTTAACGGAAATCTCATGTTTTCACAGAATTTGTGGGCTTGGCAGATCTTTCATGAAGTAAATATTTACCTTTCTTACCACAAAGTGTCAACACTGCTTCGGGCCTAGCTGTTACCTGGAATATAGTTCATTTTTATTATCTCTATCAATTTCAAAAAGTAAGAAATGACCACAATTTCAAATTAAATTCAGTAATAAAAATGAATTAATGGACATCTATGTCCAGGCAGCTCACACTAGTCTTCAACACTGAGCTACTTAGTACACTCATAAGTCTGTCATTAAGTCCCTAAGTGTATGTATCACATCTAAATGTTCCTTTCAATTCCAAAGCACAGGATAAGGCACTATTTTTAGAGTCCAGATTTGTCAATGCAGACTTTATTGAACTATCAGTCAGGTAAAGCAACCAACAGTAAAAGAAAACTTCTGGCACACACTTCTGTGGATAAGCATGTGGTAACTGTGATTTGTGGTGACAGGGTTTATATTAGATGTAAAGAGATGGAAGCCACAAATATGCCTAGATCACCTACAGGTTTAGTGAATTTTAACAGGAATAACTATTATCCTCAAATTCCTATCTGTTGCAAATCACCTGGGCTTTTCTTATTAATGCCTTTGATACTCATAATTCTCCTAGTTAAAACATTTAGGCAGCCAGTTAGAAGGCAGAAATGATAACAAGTGATTTAGGTTGCCCACATGAATAACAAAAAGAGAGCAAATTAAATTAACATTTTCCAAATAGCTCGAAGCATGGATGTAATTCTGCCAAGCTATTTAGTACATACTTGCAAATAATACATTTGGGGAAAGGCACATCTGGATTCTAAGTAATTTGCGGGGGAAAAAAAGCGTAAGCAACAAGTTTATAATATAATTTAGGGGCTTAATGATGCAGATAAGCATCTAGTGGGAGATTTATGCTGTGTTCTTTTGAAAAATCCAACAAGATGTCCAATGTACAACTTTAGGTTGCTAAACAATTTTGAGATTTGGTCTTAGTTTCAAAATAACTACACATTTGCAACAAAAGCCCTGACCTGGACGAGTGTGTGGCTGCACACTTTTTGCCAGTCCATGCAGGTGTGGGCTGCAATGTGACACACGTTCTGTGCCAGAGAGGTTCATATCCCTGCAGTTAGAGCAAGACCACACTAAATGATTAATAATGGCTTGTCAGAAAAATATAAATCAATTCCTCCACAACAGCACTGGGGTTTTGAATTGAAGGGGGAACCTGTAACCCTTTATGTTTTGCAATCTTACGTAGAGAACACTTCAAATTACTATAGCAGGGCTATACATTAGGGGGAAAAACAGGAAAAGGTTTTGTATTCTGTTTATATTAAAAAGGGAAAAAAGAAATAAAAAGAGAGGGCTTTCTGGGTTTGCGGAAGATAAATTAGGAGAGAAATTATTCTATAATATAGATATGCTAAGAAACTGAAGGGGTGCAAGAAGAGCATCACTAGAAGAATAAATTATTTCCTTCAGTTGGAGGAGCCTGATCTTGTCCTGGAAAGAAAGGAATCTTTCTTACAGCTAATTAATTCCAGTCCTTATTGTAGAGGTTGGTGTTAAAATTTTTTCACAAACAGAAATACCTCAAGAACACAACTTCTACAGAAAATCCTACATAATTCTTAACAGGAGTTGACTGCATATGGAAACAGTTGTTTGGTGGTGCAGATCCTGATTATTTCAGCATTGCTTCAGCTAATCCTTGACATGCAGTTAAGGTAACCTGAACCATGCCATTTAAAATCAAAATAACTATCAATGCAGACTTTTATCTTTGCTGACAATGCCATCATAAAGAAAGAACCAAGACAGAAAGATCCAAACATTTGCTTTCCTTAACAGTTAGCTTCTTTCAGAAAGCTTCTTCTGTAAGAGAGAATTCACATAAGGGCACACATACTTTTCTAGCCTCGTGGGCTTTTTGTTGATTTTTTTTTCTGTTTTGTTTGTTTTGTTGGGATTTTTGTTTGTTTGGGTTTTTGTTTTGGTTTGGTTTTGGGACTTTTGTGGATTTTTTGTGGTTTTTGTTTGCTTATTTTTTTCCTTTTGTTTTGGGTTTTATTTTGGCTGCAATTTTTATTGTTATTTTTTTTAATTAAAGAAACCTTTCTCCTGCAACATAAATCGATGTTTTCCCTAGCCAGCTTCTCTGGAAATCTTGTCGTTTCCCTGATCAAGTCTACCAACACCCTCTGGGCTGTTGGCTGAGCCACCACTTCCTCCCACTCAGTGCCAGTGTTGTCCAGCGTGATCAGTAAGGGCTGGGCTGATCAGTGGGATGGAGGTGCAGTTGCAGCACATGAACATCTGGAAGTCATTCCTGGCTGGATGGCCCGTGAACACACCAGGCAGACAGGATCCTGTAACGTCTCTCCTGTCTCAGCCTTAGCTGCCTCCGATGGCAAGATAACGACAGCACTACTGTGAGTGAAAGTGTTTATGTGTTTATGTGACCGCAGGTATGAGCTTTTTTTTTTTGCTGCTGATTTCTTACACACTCTGCAGACACCAAGTGAGCAGGGGATAGGGCAGGCCCTGGGAAGTGTGATGGGTGGTGTACTAACCACCATCTTCAGGACCATCATGACTTCCTTTTCTCCTGCCTGTTGTAGCAGACCTGTCATCATTAGGGCTTTCTTCCCGGAAAACAGCTTTGATCTAGAGCATATTTACAAGGAGAAAGGTGTCAGCTGGCACCATCTAGCCAAGTGGATTGATCTCTTAGGGGCTTTTCTCTTCAAATTAGTTTTTGAGTAAGATTAGTGTCTCTTGAGGTAACTCACCAAGCGTTTTGAAGTCATTGCAAAAATTTAAAAGCTACAGAAAACCTTACCAAGGTTCACATATATATAAGCATTTGCCTATCTGTGCAGTTCCACTGGAGCAGTGAACATGGGAAGTACATTCAGCATGAAACCAGAATCCCACAGCATATGTAGTGGAGCTGCCTAAGTAGACAGTAATAGTCCTCACAAACAACCAGCAAAACACTTCTCTTGCCAGTCCTCCAGGAGAGGAAGGAATTTGGATATGCCTTTTGGAAGGGATTACTAAACAGTGTCTTGAGAGCAGCACTGAAAAAATTATTACTGAGCAGGTTTTGAAGGCTGTAGTTTGGTGGCATACTGAGATGTCCTTTTAGCGTATGATTAGGGTTCATGACCCTTGTGACCACAGCCACTGAGCAGATTACAGACTTCAGCACCTTTGTCCTTTAAAATACCTTTCAGGAACCACTGCCATTACTCCTTCTGTTCCATGCAGTGACCATACTGTTTGGCTGCTGTGTAAATGTAGCCTGGAGCCAGGGGCAGAACCTCATTTGTCCATTGCACCATCTTAGCAGGTATCTCCAGGGTCACCCCAGCATAGCCCAGGAGGAGCAATGGGAAGAGAAGCCAGGTACCTGCTGCTATCTTAATCTGGACACTTGACAGGACTGATTAGGTGCCTTGTATAAGGAACCAGGAGCATACCTGGAGGTAGGAGGTCCAGCTGTGTTCTGGAGCTTGCAAAACAGCCTTGGTCCACTTCAAGATCAGCTAGCCCAGCTGCAATGTGGAGCACTACAGAAATGTGTCCCAGAGGCACAGAAAAGAATGAGAGGGACTAGTTGGAATCATTACAAGGAGCTCAGTTTAGAAACTGGCCTGGCATATTTTCACAATTTAAAAAAAAAGTCAGTTATTGAAGAAACCTGTATTCTAATTTTCCTGAGGATTCGGCTAACCATATTGTGCTAGCTTTTTAAATGATTACAGGTAATCATGTAATTACACAGAAATGTGCTGATTACTTTTTTGTTAGCTAGTTAACTGTCTATTGATATTACCTAGAGAGGTGACCAGATTATAATGGGTTGAATGAAATTTATTGATGGTTTGAAATAAAGAAGTTGAAACACAGATAAACCTGCTAGTAGCCATGAGAGAACAAAATAAAATAATTTCTATTTTTGAACTAAATATCTACCTTTCAGCATTAGCTTTCATACTTTTCCTTTTCTAATCAATAAAAAATGGACAGATATTAGATTGAAACTACTCCATCTGTTTTGTCAGCAAATAAACAGATTGTTATTCCAGATTAATTATTTTCTATTCTAATTGAAGTTAGATTATACAAATAGATTATATAAATAACAGAAAAATAACTTTCTCCCTTTAAAAACACTCATAAACATCCAAGTGTGTGCATGAACAATGACAGATAACAGATATTAAAAAAATATTTTAAATGTTTTGTAAATTTGTAAACAATTTCACTGGCAGTAGAAACACGGAAATGCTTTTTTAATGTCCTACTGTAACTGGTAATGTAAAAACCAAAGGTATGAATCAAAATAATATATCTCATGATGTGTTGACATCTGCTGTTATTTTAGGTATCTATTTCAGGCACTTTGCTTATTAGGACAAGTCTTTTACAACAGTTTTTGAACTAAATTCCCATAATCCCTACTTTACTCCTATTAAGAGCCTAAATAAACCTTTCTAGTTATCATTTAAAGGAGATATTTTGTTTCTTTTCTGCCAAAGAAAATGTTTGCAACTTCCCCTTAAAGGGATGTGAGATTGATACAAGCCTTCTTGTCTGATCTACGGATGTGTTTGTTCTCCTGTTTTTAGATGGTGATCAACAAGAGGCATTGGCCCACAAACAATTGTGCCTAAACCCACATGCTAGATTTATTTTATTTAAATAATTTTAGTAATTAAAGAAAGGCTTTTATAACATATAATTTAATGTTGTTGAACATTATGGGATTCTTAAGTCTAAGTTGTTAAATCAGTTGTTGAAGTGGTTCTCCAAGCTTTCATTCAAGATGTCCACAAGCTAGAAGATTCATTTCAGCACGTCAAGATTTCAGAGGATAGCAATGTATTTATACCCTAAAGCGTGTTTATTTAAAGCCCACTGATAATAAAGTCAGTAAAAATGTGGTATAACAATGCACTTAATTCAAGTACTACATCCTGGATCCAGAACAGAAATTGTGGCTTGGTACTTCAGAGATGTTCAAGTGATGGTCCTAATTTTCAAAAGCATATTTTTAAACTGCAATCTATTCAGAAGAAGAGGATGAGTGTAAGTGAGAAATTTCATATGAAAAGGCCATCCAGGGAAGTGCTCAAGTCACCATCTCTAGAAACATTCAAAAGATGTATAGAAGTGACACTTAGAGACATGGTTTGGTGGTGGACTTGGCAAGTTTAAATCTGCAGTTGTACTCAATGATCTTAAAGGTCTTTTCCAATCTAAATTAATTTGTAATTCTATATTTCATAGGATGCTTCCTGAAAATCAGGATGAGAAAGATGAGACAGTGAGAAAGTGGTATCAGAAAATCAATTGAAAAGTTTTTTTGTAGGCATTATGGAAATGTCTATATACATGAGTTTTTTTCTATGGTTTTTCTTTGATTCTCAGTGTTTTACAAACCAACAGAATATTTGAACTAGGAATGAAAAAACATTACTTGTTCTCATTTGACCATCATGGGAGAGAATCCTTCTGAAAAATAGTACAGGATTATAATGTAACTGAAGAATTTATTACAATGTGATAGAGACATAAAGGATGAAACAATGCCTCTCCCAAAGCTTCAATCCAGTGACCTTGTTGCTCCAGGCATTGAGGTGACAGGCTCCATTGCCAAGTCCTTCCTTACTGTGCTGGTTTCACCACCTGAAACCAGCACCCTTACCTTCCTGGTGGATGTTTTAAGATCTCATTCACTTGCTATGCTCTGAGAAAGTGGTGGCTCCTGCAGCTGTGTCTCCTTGGGTGTCCCTGTCAGAAAGGTCAGAGAGAGCTACCACTGGAAAACCTTTGTAAGTATTCATTTTTTCCTTTAGGCCCCGAGCTTCCTTCTCTCCTAAAGGAAGCTACACACCAAGGAAGGTATAGGAAAGGATGCTGAATGCCTGAGAAGATGGATTCATGTCATGAAACTGCTGCACACAAAAAGGCAAAAAGGGACTTGAAGTTGGGCAGGGAGAGATATGAAGTGCCTGTGACACTAAATATAGTATAGTCAAGAGCAAAGAAGCAACTAAGAGAGAGGTCAGCTTAACTTGGGCTGCAGTCCCAGTTCAGCCAACATGACTGTGCAAAGACAAGGATTCAGAGAGAGTAGCAACAGAGACTGTACCCTCGTGGCATTTTGCTACAGCTGATCTCTGAAAACAGCTTTGAGTCTTGCTTGTGTACCCATAAAATTGCTGCAAGGATCACACTGAATTTGAGACTGTCTGGTTCTTTGCTGCACCTTTTTGCCTGGTAAAGATAAACCCTTAAAACTGAGCAGTTGTCTCAAAATATTATCACAAATCAATTTTGCAGTTTGTTTGCCCTCATATGTTCTGCCTAGTGTGCGCAACAGCAGCTGATGAAAGAACTGGTAAGGCAGAAACAAAGGCACAGTTTGTTGCATGTAGCCTAGCAACTATTAAAGCTATTGTGGATGAAGGTGATGAGCTACCTGTGTTTAAAGGAGACTTAAGGGCATGTTAATGCTGAACCTCCAGGAAAAAGATCTTGTTTAACAAAGATATTACCTTTAATACATTGAATAAGCATAGATTTAGTTGTAAAATTTTTTTATTGACTGAGGATTTGGTTTACAGAATGACATATTTTTGTTGTCATAATCCTTCTTTCAAGTTTAACAGCAACCACAAAATGGCATTATGGAATTAAAATTATTTTTTTATTTTTCAGACCTAATAAAAAGCCAAATTTCTGTCTGTTTAAGTGGGTATAGATTATATTTTACAGAAAATGCATTAGACTTAAGGAAGAATTGCAAATTCTTCATTCTCATGCTGAAATTTTGTCTTCCTATCTTGTGTTATCTGAATCCTTTTTCCAACTGATTTCGCACTGAGATGAAAGCCAATACCAGAGGACAGGTTTTCAGGTTTTTCAGTGAAACAGTGTGTGTACAGATGTTACAGCAGCAGTGAGGGAGGATGGATCTATCTCTATGGTTACACAATGCTCATTATTGCACGGCACTGCACTCTCTGTAACATATTGAGGTAGCAGTTGTGGGCTAAGCGAACTCCTAAGGATGGGCAAACATTTTAGCCATCTTAGCAAGAGGCTAAACCTTCTGTATTTCTCTACATTTTATTGAGCCAGCCTCAGCAGCTAATCCTTCACCAGCATTTCCAACATGCCAGGTAAGTTGAGTATGGTGTGTGGAGGGTGATAAAAATCCATTATATGAACAACACAGGCTAGAGGAGAAAACCCCACCCTTAGAACAGAAGTGAGCTTGAAGATGAGTAGCTGGTTTTAACTTTATTTTTTTTCTGTTTTTGAGAATCTGGAAGAAGAGTGCTTTTCTCCCTGCCCATGTTTATGAATGTGTGAAAATATTATAGTTGCCATGTCAAGGACAGTGAGAAGCATCTGAGTTATAGAAAAATCACAAAACAAGGCTGTACCATGTCACACAGTTCAGTTAACCTGGGCATCGTTGTCTGGATCACTTCTTAAAGCAACTGAAACTTCTCACTGGGGATTTTATTACCAATGGTAATGGAAATTCTATGTAAATATTTTATATACTAAAATCTATTAAAAATAAAAAGAAAACCACCTTACTCTGATTCTCCCAAGTGTATTGTCATTGCTATAGCAAAACTTTTCTGACCTCATGAAGAAGAGAAGGAGGAAATAGGTCTGCTCAGTGGATGAGTGACCCAAATGCTTCATATTCATCAAACACATGGCGCTCCATGAGGACCATTACAATTGCCATTAAGAACAGTTTTTGCAGATGGGATTTTCCCTGGCTTACAACACAGTTTCTGTGTTGAATACTGCTAGGATCGCTGCCCCACCCTGTCAGCTGGCTGTCCCTACTCCTTTCAGTGCTAGTCTGCTTGCTTAAGCAGTTTCAATTTTGCCAGCATTTTGCTTGTGGCAGCCAATATTTGCTTGCAAAAGTTCAAACTTTTGCTAATGGTGCTGGAGCCTGTCTGTGTTGCACTGATTGGAAATTTCCAGGCTGTGGATAGACCTTTACAGGCCCCAAACAGCTGCAGCTCATAACTGAACTGCATTTGCTGCTGGTCTGGCTTGTCACTGGCAAGGAGGAGAATATTAAAATCCTATAAAGATACTATCAAATTGGGAAATACTACACAGTGTGCTTTTGTTTCTTTTAAGGATGAAGAAAACAGATGAGAGAGGACTTAAGCTCCCTTTGTGCATATATGCAGAACGGAAAGAAATTAGATTTAACTGACCCCTTGATGATAGTACCAGATATTTGACTATATTTAATCACATATAGAAAAGACAGTTGCACTTTTCAACAGCTGCTGTTGCTCTGAGCTTCAAGGGGCTAGTGAAAAGATTAAATCTGGGAAGGGATTTAGTCCCTCTCTCTCCCTCCCCCACCAAAATCTGCATTTTTCATGACTTTTGGAGTTCCATGGGGAAAATAAAACAAAACGAAACACGTTGTTGACTGTGTTCAAAACTTTACTGCTGTTTCAATTATGTCATGGCAGTTAAGGTAGAAGCAGATGGCCAGGAAAGAAAGTGGGCCCTGCAGGTGTGAGAGCATGCATCATCAGCTTTGGGATCCCACATCAGTGGGGCTCATCTTTGCCCAGCCATAGAGAAAAGGTCTCATTGACTTCACAGTGAGGGAAGTCTGAATAAGACTCAATAGTAGCATGGTGTTTTATTCTTTTTCAGTTTCAGCCCAGTTTCAGGAAGACGGCTGACCACAAGACTTGATATCTGGCAAAGCTTTTAGCAGTCACAGTACACAGAGAGCAAGGTGGGATGATTAATGGACTGAATTCTCTCCAGCCCTTAAGGAGATTATTTCTGAATGGGTTCACATCCTGGTGTCAAAGAGGAGAGCTCTGAGCTGCCCAGATGTGCCAAACCCATGTAGGACGTTAGGGATGTGGTGCATGTAAAGACTGCCTTTCTAACAAAACATGTTGAAGGATAATTTCTGATTTTGACTTAAGCTTCTTTATATTCCTGATAATTCCCTAAAAGTGTCCACTTCACAGTGTGACTGACTGATTTAGAAATATAAAAGAAAATTTATAACTTTACCAGGATGTGTTTGATACTGTCATCAGTATTTTAATTAAAATGTTAATTAAATAATTACTTATGTTGGTCCTGTTTCACCAATAACCTTCAAAATTGATTACATAAATTCTTAGGCTACCATTTAAAAATTATTAAAATCTAAAACTAATCCTCTGGAGGGGAAACAGATAGAATATTTCAGCAACTACTGCTATACTTTACTCGTGTGTTAAGTCATCAGTTTTAAATATCCAGATTGGAAGGTGTTGTATGACTGTCTTGGCTTGGAAGACAGGTATCTGCCAAGGGAGTTGGGAACCTCCCTTTGTATGGAGAATATGACCCCTTTCGGTCTGAATCATTGAAAGTTGGAAGTAATGGCCTTTCAGGCAAAGACATGGGACAAGGAATACCAGTTCTTTACTAGTGTGTGTATGTATAACCAGGCAAACAGATGATGGCAATGCCAGCACAACAGACAGGAGCAGAAAACCCAAAGAACCTCTTCCTGCTCTTTGGTGCCCTCCCCACTGGGGTGGGTACGGGCACAGCCGCCAGGGGGCGCTGGTGGCTCCCGGCGGGCAGGGCGCCGGCAGGGGGCGCTGTGGCGTGGCTCCCTCAGGCGGGAATGGCGGGCAGGCTGAGCAAAAGGGACGGAGAGGGGACTTCCTTTACAAACCCGCAGGGACAGCAGATCCTGCTGCCCCCTCTGGACAGCAAAAGGCGCTGTAGCAGGGGTGGGACCTTGGAGAAGCAGCTGGAACATCAGGCTGGGCTCACCCATGGCAGAAGAAGCAGGACCAGGCTGGGCTCTGGCGGCAGCAGAAAATTCCCACCCCAAGCACAGCTCCGACTGTCCTTCTCAGAAGCCGAGAGAGCAAGAGAGCTAGGAGTTGCCCCAGCCCCCTTTTTGTAGCCCAGTTCTCATGGTATCTCTGCCTCTCTGTGAGGAAACCCTCAGACAGGGGAAATGCAACCAGGTGGCCTCCTCCCCTGTGCTTGGAGAGTTGTTTTCTCTCTCCTGAGCAGCGGTTGTTCTAGTTTCTTAGCGACAAAATGAGAGAAAAATTCCCTAAGAGAAAGAAAACATCAGGAAACATCCTTACCTCCAACAATGACGTGGATCAGTATGAGTAAAAATAGCCTTTTTTAAAAGGTTATTGAAAGTATCAGGTATCTGAAAATCCAACTTCACAAGGAAAAGCAATTTGCGCAAGCCCTAAACTACAAATGCAAGGAGTAAGGGAGGGTGTCTGGTTTCCCTTGTTGGATGCATGTGTCATCCATGTTACCAGCAATTGTGCATGGGGAGTATCTTTTTTAATTTTAAGCTTCAAAATGCACAAAAGGAAGGAAGCAGCTCAAATTACTTTCCCACCATAACACTGAGAAGGCCCAATGGTCAGTGAGATGGAGCAGCCAGTGTCTCAGCCTTAGGGCTTCTAGGTAAAGCTACAGAGCATTTACTTCCCTCTAGAACTCACAAACTTGCTGTATTGCAAGTATTAAATCACCATTCAAGTTGTTAAGCTAGTTAAATGCTCTTTTTAAAGTGATCACTGAGAATATTTGTCTACAAACATGGGTTATTCAGAGACACATCACTTATTCTTGCATAAAGGCATAGGCACAAGCAGCTTTGCTTCTTTCGAAAATGAACTTTGTGATTTAATTTGTGCTCATAAGTTTGCATGTAAAATAGATGCAGTTGCACACAGATACTGATACGCAGCAAAATAACTTGACATGAAACATGTGGTCAAGAAACCTCCCAGTGATATTCTCATGCAAATATTTTTATGCATGTCTACATGTGCTCAAGAGGCATTTTGTCCTGGACTGTGTAATTACTTCTGTAATTAGGTTTTTATATAAACCACAATTCAAACCTTTATTCTTTCACAAATCCACTTTGATTTTTACTTTTATAATCATGAGATCTTCATAATTATAAATAAAGTGCAGGGGCATTAGGAAAAAAAGAATATTTAATGATCTCAAAATAAACTGGCAAAATAATATTGGTTCAAGAAATATCTTATGACAGCAATGCATGATTCAGTTCTGGTGCTAATTATCACAGGAAGTTCCTGAGGCCAAGAGCATGCCAAGACCATTTAAAAAGACTGGATATTAATGCAAATAAAAACCACCCCAAATGGTTGTTGTTGGTTATTGTCAAAATTGGAAGAGTGTTTGATCTCTTTTTACCCAGCTTAAAACAATCTCTCTTGTAAGGGCGAAAGGTGGGTCTTATGTTTGGAAAATGCAGCCTAAAGATGAAGTGTTTGGTTGCTTTCCACATCATCTGCTAGGAAAACATATTTATTTTTCTATGAACAGCTTCCCCAGGCCACCCCATAAGACTGATTGTCCTGCTTTCCTTCAATCACAAAAATTCCACTCCTGAAGCAAAGAGAATCAATAATGGCTATTCTTTCAGTTTTATCAAATGCTTCAACACAATGCATTACATAGTAAAAGTAAAAGCATGGGAAGCTTACTAAGCTCTATTTATGCAAGCTCTACATAAATCAGTTCTGAAAGTCAAGATCATAGTAATGTTTAGTGTTGAACAGAAAGGTTTATTTTTTTGTTTTGTTTATTTTGGTTTTGTGCAGGTATTTAAAAAAAGTCTGCAGAGTTCTGAATAAAATGCAATAGCTATGAACACCCCATGTGTAGATCTGAATATTGGTTGCAGTCTGAAGTTTCAGGAAGGAAGAGAAAATATTTGTAAGGCTTGATTTGAGATCCCAAACCTATATATCTGACTATATATTGCTCAGTTTCCATCTAGGGGTGGTGGGGAGGAGTGGGTGCTGTGAGCAATTGAATGACTGGGGCCTGGCTGTAGGCTCTGCAAGCTTTGCGGTGCCGCAGGGTGGTGGTGAATCCTCCTGTGCTGCTTCCTGCCTTCGCTGCATGCCAACATAAATAAAACACTCCCACATGTTGTCTACAAGAAAAGAAAGGCTGTCCTTCCCTCACTGTGACTGTTCTTGTGGCCCTGTACCTGGAGAACCATAGTGAAGCATGAAGACTGTTCTTGTGTCCCATCTTGAGCATTGGGGCAGCTTGTTTCATGGTTTAGTTAACTCATATTTCATCCAAGTTCTACATAAACAATATGAAATTATACAAATCTCCTACCTAATTGTACTAGACAAGCCATATTTGTTGGAACTTGATGGTAAATGGAAGTACTGGACAAAATAAAGATAGTTATTTGGTGAGTGATTTTTTGTGGTGAATGACTGAATTCCTTCAGTAGTGCTTTCATTAAAAAATGTGCAGCAAGATTTACATTTTTAATGATTGATCTTTGCTTCCATGCCAATGCTCATTTTCTGTGTTTTTCCTGTTAATTTTTCTTTTTTTTTTCCTGTCTTCTTCATCACAAAAGTTTTCCTATGAGCAAAAATATGATGGATGTGCTCTGACTGGGAATATGCAAAAGGCAAAAAGGTAACCACAATTCAGTATAATTCGATATAAGAAAAAGCTTACTGAAGTTCAAAGAATTCAGTTAAGTTCTAATTGACATTCCTAAAACTTACTTTATTTTTGTCACCTGCTCTCTCATGTTGTTACAAGGCAATTTAGATCCAGGATATCCATCTCTGGTGAGCAGAAATTCCTGGCATTAGTGGCTATGCCTTTATTGGAATTCTTAAATTTATACATTCACAAATGAGATGGAGTCTTGGTTTCAGAAATGGACTGTTTCATTAGTATTTACATGTCTGAACCAGAACATGGAGGAACAAAGAGGCGAGCATACATTTTATGTTTCCACCTTCAGCTTTGTTCCTGGAAGCCATCAAATATTGTCTCCTCATGCTATTCATGTGATGATCTAAAGACAACCTAAGTAGATATGAGCCCATAGGAACATACTGAGGGCTGTGTGATCACAGCTTAGAGAAAGCACAGCATGGGGCAAATTGGAGCACCACTGTCTGAGATGGCTTCTCCCTAACGTTTCTTGTTTACAGGAAGGAACTTCTCTGATCTGCTGCTTCATAAGAGTACAATGCTAGAGAAAAGACCCTTTCTGCAGCTGAGTGCCTTGGATGCTTACAGAAAGCTTCAAAAAGCACCAGAATTGATTCAACTTTTGTACAGAAGACTTCAGTCTCAGACCTAAAAACATTACATGGTGGAGGACATAACGCTGCCTATAACCACATGAGCTGAGCCATACTAGTTGCTTTGGCTGTCAGATGAAGCTTTTGAGGTATTTTGTTGCTGTTGTTTCCCACCTCGGGTATCAGCATGTGGCCTTGAAGACCTTTCCCACTGCTTTGAGAAAGGCTGGAAAGCTGTGCTAGGATCACTAGAAAAAACACAGTGCCATTACAGAACAAGACCTGACACGAAAATATGAGGCTGTGAAAGCCTGTAATTTGCAAGGCTGTAATATGCACTAACATAGTGAAAGAGAGAGCAGCTTAGATGCTATGGTGGTAATGTGCACTTACTGTATTTCTCCGGTCTGGAAAGAGGCTACAACACTTTATTTTGACCAGGGATAACATGCATATTTGAGAGTGACTATGAAAAAAAATTTAGCTTGAGATGTCAAGCTTGAGATGCATATTTGAGAGTGACTATAAAAGAAAATATAGCTTGAGATGTCAAGCAGTCCAACATGCAACAGAAAGATGTTAACATCTGCTGAAGGTATCATTTTTTCTTATGTGAAAATTACATCTCAGATTGTAGCAGCAATCTTTGCAGGAGTTGCACTATTTCTGAAGAAAAACACCACCTAAGGCAGAACATTGTCTGTTTATTTAAAACAAAATTAGGAATCAACAATGTATTATTCAGAGTATTCAGTGTATCCTGAGAATCTTGTGTGTTTCTTTAACTGCTATAAATACAGATTCAGCTTGCCACACACAGAGAACTTAATCTGAATCTTGTCAAATGAGTACATTATTTACATTTCATCCCATCTTAAAATGTGACTGTCTCTTTTGAGCTTCTAAGTGTGGTAGCAATACCACACCAACACAGGCATGTGCTACTACATTGTGGACCGTATCCTTTCCTGACTGCAGTGGTGTCAATGGGAAACCTGTTCCTATTATCAAGTGGTATTTGGACCTTCCTCAAAACAAAAACCAGGATCAGTCTTATATTAAAAAAAAATCAAGTTGTCACCCTGCATCAATTAATTAAGTTTACTCACTTCTTGCTCTTTCCCATTTTCTTCATGAGTAACCTAAAATCACACATATAATTATCTGAAAGTAATTCTGAAAATAATTTTAGCAATCCTTCCCCCCTTTTATGACTGGAATCTTGTCCCAAGTCTATGGCTCCGTCTCAGCGTGTGGAGCATATATATTAATAACATTTTTAGCTAGACTCGGTGGCTTTTATTTTTTTTCACAGATATACAAAATGAAGAAGTCTGTTTGTTTCCATCTCTATTTTTTTTCCAAGTGTAAACTAAACAACTGCTTTTACATCTCTTGCTGGTTAGCAGCCAATGTAAATGCTTATCCTAGGAGAACAAGCCCATTTCCTGCCGTTAAGGCTTTTTTGTTTATCCTAGAGCTACTCACTGCCACTGCCTGCCCCTGACAGACTATTAACCCCTGTTTTTAGCAGGAATACCAGATGTGGGTTTCTTAAGCAAATTATTGGTTATTTCACCACATGTCGTTTTTACATTTAAGTGCTTCCAGCCTCTCAGAACATTCCACAGAAACAACATCACATTTTCCTTTCAACCTGTTAATTAGCATAATTATTTATCAGCCTGAAACCACAGCTAGATTTTGTTAAGCAGCAGACAGATATGCACTGGATAGTGGCCCAAGAGACTAGAAGGAGTGATGAGAGGAGGGAGGCTGTGGGAAGGCATGTTGTTTGCATTTGTCTCCACCACCTCCTCTGAAGACCTCTTCAGCTGATATGACACATCCCTCTTTCATGCTGCAGGCAGAGGAGGTTTCAGGGTTGATTTCCTGCCAAGTTCTACCCAGTTGTAACAGGGAGATCTGGCTCCAGATGATCACCCCAGAAAGAGGTGATATGAGAAATATGCACCCTCTGCTATCTCTGGCGAAGTCCAATCCTCCCTTTGGATTGATATGTTCCTTGTGTATTTATCTAAACTCCCTCAATAAAAAGAATTACAAGATTGCAACATTTGTAAAACATCTAGGATATAGTTTCTTCAGTCAGCATGTAAGATAACCAAGAGGGTCTTTGTCCACCCTTCTGCAAGCAACTTTCATCCTTAGGTCAAAAAAATACCTTGCAGAATAATATATTGGAAGAAGCAGGTCCAAACTACTCATTAGATCCAAGGATAGATGATATGAACAATTGATTGATGCATTTAAAATGCTCAGGTAACCCCTTATGCAGAAGGTCTGAATGTGGGCAAACTAAGCCTCTCTTGCCCTGGGCCCCATATGAGTTTAGTGCTAGAAGTGTTTCCATAGGACCCTCTACGGGGTGGATTGCACTCAACTTTTGAAAGGTTAGGCACAGTAATTTTCTACCTGAATGTGTCTAGGCTGCTTTTATAGATCCAGCAAGTCCTGTACTTCTGCCAGCAGCTGTACTGTGGTTTGTGCATACCTGGTAATTGACAGGATTTAATGTAAAAATTATTAATGGTGGTATGGAATAGTTATGGATTTCTAAGTGGCTACATTTGGCTATGAGCTGCAGTGGATTCTTTTTTTTTTTTTCAGCCAGACTTCAGAAAAGTATTACTTGGCAAATGAACTAGAATATTCTGTGACCGCAGTTCAAATATGCTGGTTTTCCTAAAAATGTTCAGGACATCCAATTATATTCCCAAGCCTTCCAGTTCATTTGCAAGACTGGAGATATAGTAAAAAGTATCCAAAGACTAGATTTCTTTGATCATATGCTTCCATAAAGTGATCTGTAAACTCAATTCACTTGGGCTGTCAACAGAATTTCTAACTGTGTTTGCCAGTCTTTTTTTCATAGCGACCTCTTCCTAGCTATTTCATTATATCTTGTATTTTATCTTGTATCTTTGTATGCACATGAAAAAGAATTGAAGGGTTTTTTTTCCCAAGAAAAAACTACAGCTCTGATATTGTTACTCATCATGTAACAAAACTGTCTAGGCTTATGTTTTAATACACTTAAATAAAAAAATGTTAATAATATTTGTTATTCAAGATCATTCTAGTGAATGCTGGTATTCACTGCAATATTTCAACTAGGAAGGACAAATTCACTTTGATTTTCTTTCTATTTGTTTTCTCCACACCAACAAAAGATTTTAAGTCTTTTTAAGAATTAAAATCCTATTCCAAAAAATCTCTTCTCTAAAACCTTTCAGAACCAGTGAAAAAATAACTATGATGATTTCAAGTCCTTCTACTCAGATGCCATTTTCTTTTGAGGGGGCGGAGGGTTTTTGTGGATTTTAGAAAGTGGAAAGCCGAAGCAATTTAGACTAGAAACTCAATAAAAGAGCAGCTGGTGGCCAGCCCTAAATATCTTTCAACTCTTGTTTTTCCAGAGAGATGTTTGATCAGTAAGTAGGGTTGAAAAGTTTGAAGGAAGCACTACATTATTTGATACAGTACAAATTACTATCCTAATTAATACTCCCATTTATTTGTGGCAGGTCCTGAAATGTAGTTGATAACATTTAACTCTTGTTTCTCTCTAAGAAACCAGACAGGTGACCTGCGCAGCCTTGAGCTTACTGGGGAAGCTGTCTTCAATGCCAATGGAGGGGGCTATTCCTTGACCCCCATTTCTGAGTCAGTGCAATATTGTTTTGGATATCTTCTGCTTTGTCAACCTTGCAGAGCTGAGCTGGCACCCTCATTGTGTTTTACATTACTTCTGTTTGCCTAAGTTATAGCCTTTATCTATTTCTCCAAGGCTGTGCTGTTCTGTTCCTCTGTCCTTGATCAAAGTAAAATATTGTTCTGTTCTACCATCCTTATCAAGAAAATAAAATGCTGTTGGTTTAATTTTACTGTCCTTATCACCTCAAAGCTATTTAAATTTGGGGGTTTGTGTGTGTGCTCTTCATTTATTATTTGACCCAATCTCTGCTGGAATGACAGAGAGCAACTTTGCAGCAGCAGCTGTAATGAAGGACAGTGGTTGCACTGGTGGGTTTGTTGCTGATGCAGTCATTCAAGCCCTGAGCCCCAGCCACTCTGCCAGCTCTGACACCCTCCCCATCCATCCCTTTGCTGCATGTGGCAGGGGCACTTCTTCATGGCCAGTTATCAAGCCATGGTGGTTTCCAGGTGGTTATGCAGCTGAAGTAAAGGCTTTGCTCTTGAGAAATCTGAACTCATGCTTGGTTAAAGAGACCTGTGGTTGCCAAACTGGTATTTATATGCTAGATCTCAAGTGAGTTCTTACTTCTTATATTCTTACCAATGTCTTCTGCAGCACTTTCCCAGCAGAGGAGAGCAAACAGGCAAGGCTGGGTGTGCTACATGTCCTGGTTATCTATGTGCCAGAATCCTAATGGCACAAAGATAACCTAATGGCAATCCTAACAGCCAACTTTTTATTTGTGAGCCCACAAGAGACCTGATTTTAGCATTGCACAACACCTTTTAATTTATCCAGGAAAGCAGTGAATGAATTGCATGAATTTTTAATTTATTACTATTTTAAAATTCAGATCTAGAGATGTTTAAAGAAATAAGGAAAACAGACAGCTCTGAACATGGTTGCATACCTGGTTGGACAGGTATGGCAGGACAGATTGGATGTTGGACATGGCAGAGAGCAGTGGATGTTGGTGTGCCTTGACTTCAGCAAGGCTTCTGACACTGTCTCCCATAACATCCTTGTAAGTAAGCTCAGGAAATGTGTGTTAGAGGAAGGGATGGTGAGGTGGATCAGGAACTGGCTAAATGCAGAGCTCAGAGGGTTGTGATCAGCAGAGCAGAATCCACCTGGAGACCAACAGCCAGTGGCATTTTCTGGGACCAATACTGGGACTATTCTTGTTCAATGTGTTTATTAACGACCCAGAGGAAGGGACAGAATGTACCCTCAGCATGTTTGCTGATGGCACTGAACTGACGGAGTAGCTGATCCACCTGAAGACTCTGCTGCCATTCCGTGGGACCTTGATAGGCTGGAGAGTTGGGCAGAGAGAAATTTAATGAGTTCAACAAGGGCAGGTGTTGGGTCCTGCACCTGGGGAGGAACAACCCCAAGTGCCAGTACAGGTCAGGGGTTGCTCCTACAGAGCAGCTCTTGGAGAAGGACCTGGAACTCTTGGTGGATCACAAGCTGTCCATGAGCTGGCAGTGCCCTCATGGCCAGGAGGGCCCAGGGTATCCTGAGGTGCATTGGGAAGAGCGTGGCCAGAAAGTTGAGGGAGTTGCGCCTGTACTTGGCACTGGTGAGGCCACACCTGGAGTGCTGTGTCCAGTTCTGGGCTCCTCAGTAAAAGAGGGACAAGAAGCTACTGGAGAGGGTCTAGCAGAGGGTCACAAAGATGATTTGAGATCTGGAGCATCTCTCTTGTGAGGAGAGACTGCAGGAGCTGGGTCTGTTTAGTCTGGAGAAGACTGATAGGGAATCTCATTAACACATAGAAATATCTTAAAGGTGGGTGCCAAGAGGATGGTACCAGACTCTTTTCAGTGGTGCCAGTGACAGGACAAGGACCAATAGCCATCAACTAAAATACAGGAAGTTGCACCATTACATGAGGGAGAATTTTTTTACATTGAGGGTGGCAGAGCACTGGAACAGGCTGCCAATTTGAGTACAGAGAGGTGTGATGTCAGGGTGCAAGCTCTGACTGGCAGCACTTTTCTGTTAAAAACCCTTAGGGGAAGATGTGCTTTATGCCAGCAAATTCATGCATCTGCCAGAACTATCCCTTCACTCAAAATATGTTTTTGGCTCTTCTTTTCAAGCACAGTAATTGTCTCTGTGTTGGACATGATTTAGTATACTTCCACTCATGTAGGTAATGAATTCATTAAATAATTTTCCATGAAACTTTTTCTGATATTTTCTGTAGACCTGTGGAGTTACAGTAGTGAGTGCTCAGAGTGACACATTCGAGTCAGGGCTTCTTACATACAATATTGTCTAGGTTTATTTTATTATATTGCAATATATTATGCTATATTTTCTTTTCTCGACAGAGACAGGAAGTAAAGCTTAGACACTGAGGATGAAAAACTACCCAGGCTAAGAAGCATGGCTTTGCTGTATTGTATCATGGCTCTGTCACAAGACATCCCTTGTGATCTACAGGCCTGTGGTATGTTTTTAGAGCGGAAATATTTGCAATATTTAAATTCAAAGTTAAATATTCAGATTAATGTAAAGAGGTCTCCTTACAGCAAACATCAGGATCATTCTGATTTTCTTTATCAGAAATGTCACAAAAATGTCTCCATTTTGTAACCCTAGACAGAATAACTGAATGACCCCAAAAAGCTGCAATATTTCACCTTATCAGCTCTAGTTGTGTGACATGAAGCATTGAGGTATTTTGGATTAATGGAAACACTTAAAAATAATATTTTTATGACCCATGTGAAGAAAAATTTGGTTCACAATGAGTTGCACTTAAAAGTTGGAAGTTTTCACACCTTTGCTCTAATACTAGTGTGTAGTATTCATGAAAAGACCATATACTTAAGGAGGAACTGATGGAAAATCTCATCTGAATTTTTTGTTAGACCACTTAACCTTTTTCACAGTACTTCAGAAGCTTTGCTGCTAACCAAATCCAGAAGGTACAGAACAAAAGGATATAGCAAGTAAGTTCTCTTATAGCCAGTTTCAGTGGCATCACTCATTTTGGGGTTGGATATGGGCTGGTTCTTATTTTTCTCTGAATAGCTCAAGACTTCACAGGAAATTTGACACTACTCTATACAGAGATATAAGAACTAAACCAGTTTCCCATGGAAAAAAAAAAATTAGGAGCACTGCTACCTAGAATCCTTAGGAAAGTAGAAGCTTGTTGGCCAAAGACAAGACATGAGAGATTTCCGCCAGAAAAAAAGTATCAATACATTTTTTTTCAATTCAAACACAACTTCAAACTCATCTAGGGTTTAGAAATCTTTTAGAAAATTTGTGGTCTATCTGGGCAAACCAGAACAAAGTCAAAACAGATTTTAGGATGTGATAAAAAGTCATTGTGGATTTAAAGGAGTGATATCTTTGTTATCTTTTTTACAGTATAGTAGTATTTTCTAGGATAAGCTGGTCTGTCATGCTTAATTACATTTTCTTAGAACATAAAACCGTTCAAATTATGCTTAAATGGGAGATATTTAGAGACAAGCCAGTAAACTCAATAGAATAGCCTATAAAATCATCTGAATCGATTCAGAGTTGCCTATCAGTAATTTGGAGCAGAGGTTGAGTACAGCTGGCTACAACCTATGCAAAGTGACATTGTGGGAACATGGGAAAAAAAAGTCTCACCAAATCAATAGAATGACTCAGAAAATATTACCATTGAATTATGATTCTCTAACAAGGCTGCTCACTCTAAAAGAAATTCTCTCTAGCCAGAAACAGTGTTTTTCATTTAATTCCTCTTGCAATGACCTCAACGTTAAAACAGGTTTCTGAGGTAGAAACCCAGGATATATCTTGAGGTCACTTTTTTTTCTGTAGGACTTGTACAGCCTTTTCTTTGTGTATATACCTTTTTTTTTTTTTAACTTTAATGTATTTTCAGGAAGTGATATCATATGAACATGCTGGTAAAATTAGCCTGAGGCTTTTACTACACTTATATACAACAAAAGAAATCTTTGTCAGTAATTACTTGCAAACGTATTATTGGTCCCTTGTAATTGTGTAGCCAATGATTATGGCAGAAAAACAATAATTTTATGTAGTTATGATTAAATATCAGTACAACCCTCATATTATCAATAATCAGTGTAATAAAGCTGGCTTATTGTTCTAGCATTAAAAGGTCCCAGTATATACTTGAAGATTTTGTTAGCTGGAGCCGTGTTTCAGCTTAATATCATTTCTGGTAATACTGAGATAATAAAAAATTACTGGCTTTCATATGATGCACATATGCTGGAATGGACAGTCTCTGGTTTTTATGTTGTCTCATTAGTAAAGCTGGCTTCTTCAAAAACGACTTGGATTTTAATAAATCTCAGTGCCTGTGTGTATTCTTTTATCCAGAGAACTTTCAAAAGATATCTGGCACATACAGTGTATCGCCTTTTTTTTTTTTCCAGTCAAGTGCAATGGTATTTTATTCACCGGACTGTATAAAAGAGGCTACTTTGAAACAAATACGTGCTGTGTGTAAGACAAATAGTGTTGGTTAAAGTAAACTGATTTTTTTGGGAACCTCAGTTTGTGAGCTTGAATTTTATGTTCCTGTATTTCTTTTTCTGTAATACAAGGACATTTTCTGGTAGAGGGTAACACCCAATTTTGATAAATTTAGCCCTACACTGAAAGTTTTTACAAATTCCCAGGGCAAATCTAGGTTTATTTTTTGTGGGGATGTTAACAGATGATTTAATTTACACTTGCCATGCTTTACAATGCTCAAAGAGGACTGATGGTGAGTTCAGTAGCACAGACCAGCTTTTCCATAGAGACCAGTCCCTGAGCCGAGCTGCCCTGCCGCTGAAGCCTTTCCCATGCCCAGAAGCTGCCAGCACAAGCTCTACTACGAGGCACCTCTCTGGGCTTCCAAGCACAAGAGCTGCTGGTAGCTGGGCTGTCCTCACCAGCAGCGCCCACAGAAGGTTTGCAACAGGCAACTCCTGTAAATGGACATGAGCCCCTGCAGCCTGTGCAGCTTGTCTGGCAAGCCTCTGCCAGATCCCAAAAGAAATAACACTGCCTAATGAGTTGGGCACAAGCCCCACCACTCCACTCCTGCTTAATTTAAAACTTGTCTTCTGCCACCACACTGGTGTTTGGCCATGGTACTAGCCTGTGTCTGTTCTTCCAACAGGTTAAGTAGGCATAATAAAGTACTTGTATCAGCTTGAGAAGGAGGCATATGAAGCAGAGACTGTCATTTGTAGTGACAGTAAAGAAAGCATAAAAATGATAAAATATAATTCCACCTGTCTTTTGTGACTTCAGTGGAGCCAGGAGTTCACTTTGCCCATCTCCCCACATAATATACCACAGAGTTGCTTGCAGGAAGAGACCCAGGGTAGGAAATGACATCTGCAGAGTTCCTCAGTAAGACTGACTGCAGAGGAAGCTCTCCAAACCAGCAATTCCACCCCAGGAAGGCTTTTCCTTCCTGGCAGATCCTTGCCCAGGGGAAACAAGAGAGATACATGCCCGAAGGCAGCCATGTGCAGGTAGGGATCTAAATTGGAATAGTCTGTATTACTGGATCACTGCTATAATTTAAGAAAAAAGTAGTGTCTCTACATCATTTGACAGTTTCTTCCTTCTCAACCTACTGCTCACTTTAGTAGCATGAATCAACATGCATGCAAACAGAAGTTTGCCTGGCAAAATTTGTTCACAGTACTATATTCCATATAGGAATATCATGTCAATCAGAAGAATATTACTGTCTTGTTATTTTTATTTATTGTGAGAAAGTTTCAGTACTTTCATTTAGGTCCCCTCCAAAACATTCTCAACCTTGAAAGCCACTGCTTCCTTTTATATTCTATAGCAAAATGAAAGGAAGTAATGAGGAAGGCATGCAAGAATGTTGCAGTTAATAACTCTACACACATGTTGAAAATTAAATGTACACTTCATGATTTCCTGGATGTGGGCCAGAGAAGGCAGCTTACAGGACGAAGTCACTAATGAGTGTAGTGTACAGCTCACAGCACATTGCAGGGATCTTTTTTCCTCTGCTGTAAAGCAGCCTTAAATGAAAAGACTGGAGTCTTCCTTCAGCACAGTAGTGTTTTGCGTAAAAGGAATGTGTAATCTTTGAAAGGGTTTTATGTCATGACTCTTGAAAAGAGTCACAGGGACTCTGATAATAGCAGTGAACTGACTTGCTCTGATCTCATGGGCAAACACAGGTAACACCTATATCCTGTAAAGAAAAGGAACAAATGGAGATCCAGCTATGCTTGTCAATACTGTACTGCTTTTCAGTGTTTCTGCATTTTTTGGTTTTATTGTATAAGTAAATTGTCACACAAATGGCCACTTCTCCTGTCGTCCTTTGTTGGGCAATAAAAATAGAGAAAATTAGCCTATCCTTTCCAGAAACATTGTAAACAGTTAACGAGGAAATACGGGCATTTTTTGCTCAAATGGAAACCTAGTCAGCTTAGAGGTTCCTTCTGGTTGATAAGAAAAAGTAAAATAGTTTTTTTCATTTAATTTGTTCTCTCCCCAGGACAAAAAACAAAAACAAAAAACCAACCAACCAACCAAGAAACCCCACCGAAACAAACAAACAAAAAACCCCACAAAATAACCACAAAACGTGCCCCCCCCCAACAACCAAAAAAAACCCCAACAACAAAACAACCAAAACCACACAGTATTTTTGATTTGGATTTAATTTGCTTTCCCTGGATTACTATTTCAATGCGTTATGGATTACGTGAAGCATGAGAATTTGAGAACCTGTGTTAATGAGAAGAGGCCAGGATTAATCTTGCTCACTGCATTTTTGGGTTATTCCTTTGTGCATAGCCATTCTCATCCACCACAGACTGTAGGCCCACAGAACATAACACATGGTAAGGAACATTAGATCATGTACACAATGCTTTCATGCAGAAAGAGAAAACAGCACATAATGAAAATATATGAGGTTTATGTTACATTTTGCACCCATCTGTTGATTTCAGGTACATTAACCAGTTCAACCAAATCCTAACTAGGATCAAGCAGTGGGAAGGTCACAGTGAGCAGCTGAAGAGTTGAAGCTAGACTCAAGTTCAGGCAGCTCTGCAATACACACCAAATACAATGCACAAAAGTAAGATTAATGGGAAAACAGGAACAGAGAGGAAGCATGTCTATGATTTGTAATTTAAGCAAATACAAGTGGACCATGTCCCTGACAACAAAAAATCACGTAGCTTCTATTTACAGTGCCTGTATGGAAATTGCCTCTGAAAAAGCCAGTCCCAGAAGCAGAGGAGCAGCCATGACACAGAACACAACCCCTAAGACAAAAAAATCAAAGTGCTGCCCTGCAGTCTTGATGAGCACAGACCTGTATTTGTTCAACTGCAATGCCCTATCACCTGCCTCAAGGAAACCTATCTTTGTCTGTACAATTTAACTTCCTTCTCCTGTAATCCTAAGAATTCAGAGAAGTGAGGGGTAGTCTTACATAAAACAAAGGTCTTCAGACTACAACCAAATTTTTAAATAAAAAGTACTCCCAGGAAATTCTCTGTGATTAGCAGGAAGAGGCTGCAGAGCAAGTGATGTTCTAGTTTTCTCTTAGTCTGATCTATCAGACTGGAAATCAGCATAATTACATGTTAATGAAACATCTCAGCCTGTAGTTGCAAGGCCAGGGCAATGCACTTCTGCTGTATCAATACTCCTTTTTGAATTATTTTCCCACCATTCCCCATCCAATTGCTCAAGCGCTTATTTTGAAATAAGCCAGCATATATGTTTGTTGTCTTGAAATCCAGTGCTTCAATTCACAGGTTTCTTTATTCTCCTCTTCTGCTAATGCCATTTGTGTCAGGGACTAGCCTGGGGACAGTGATCAACTCTGGTAGCTGAAAGCCTCACTCTGGCTTTGAGGCTGGTGGCTTAGGTGCCAAGCATGGACCAATTGCAGCCTTGGCACTGTTCCCTGGATGAAGTGGGAAAGTACTGCAACTTCAGAAACTTTGTTTCCCTTCCAAAAGCTAAAGATAAGACAGAGGAAAAAATTAAATGCAAAGGAAAAAAATAGTGAAGGAAAACTGTAGGGGAAATAGGTTGGGTATTTATATTTAATACCCTTTATAGAGGGTTGATGTGGGAATAGAAATAGCTGTAATTTTCTGGACATAGGAATGTTTGGCTTTCTTTGTGGTGTAACCTGCTGTAGGACAGGTAGTGTAGCTGCAGCTACAGAATGGGTCAAGCTTTGCCCTTTGTGATATTTTCCCAGCTTTGTTACGGGCTCTTTCTTCTCCTCTTTACAGTCAGTTTCAAAATGCAAGCAGCAGTTCACATTTTCTCACCTGTCCTTTAGCCAGGTCAGTCCTTGGCTGTCAAGTGGCACTGGAGAAGGAGCTTTCAGCAAGTGTTTAAAATCACCCATTAATGTCTTTGTTTTCTTGTATTTTGATGGCAGGCTAGCTGTTTCTCAAGACCCCCCAGAACTGCATGAAGGAGGTGCTACAGTGATGATGTAATTGCTGAGGGAGGAGACAAAAGGGGAAGACTTAATTCTCTAATATTGCCCTTACATGTGGCTTTCACAGTGTTTAATTTTTCTTTTTTTTTTTCCTGGCTTTAAATATTTTGAAATCATAAACAAATAAAGATTAGAAAAGTCAAACAATCTGAGTCTTCCTCTGTGTTAACATAATGGACACTTTCATAATATAAAAGTTTATTTCTAAATAAGGCAAAGATGAGTCCCGACCACATTAGCTGGAGCAATAAAAAGAAAAAAGAAATCATTGCTGTTGTTGTCACTGGTATGTTGTAGGGAATTTTATTACCCTCTAGCAGGGATTTGAGGCAAGAAACAGCTTCTGAGACATGCAACTGAAATTGGTCAGCAGCATAATGCTAGGCCCCCATGAGCTGTCATTGTAAGAATGAGTTAAAGCTCTTCTCCCTGAGTCAGGCAGAAGTACATCCTTCCCTCTGAAAGTGGTCATAGGCAACTTGAAATTGATGCCCATGGACCCAAAATTTAATAGCTGGTCCCCATTTCAGTCCTCCTTTTGTCCTTTTTTGACTAATCCTTTTTCTCAAGATCTTTTCCCATGTATTACCACACTTGCTTTTCCTGGGGTGAGGGGAAGATCCTGTTCAATGCAATTGCAATCACCATAATAATCATACCGAATTCAAATTATACTGTCCACCTGGATCAGCCAGAGATACAGATAGGGTAGAATGGTTCTTTGTAGCCCAACTTCTGTTTCTCTGTATCCAACACATCACTGCTTCTAGGTATTTTTTTTCATGGCTCTCTTTAAGAGAGAAAATAACCTCTCTTTAAGATTCCTCCAAGGCCTTCTGAAGAACACAGATGTCACCTTAATGATAAATGTTTTATTGTGGCAAATATCAGTTACTAGATGTAAAAAAAACCCCAAACAATAGCATTCTTCTCTCTGGTGCTTGCACAGCAACGTGCAGAACCGATCTGTACGTACTGATCTTTATACTGTTCCGCATACCCTGGCACTATTTTTCACAAACACCACAGAAACATTTTCCATTAATAATCATTGGTAAAGCATGGTTGCTTTGATTATGTGAGAACATTTTTCCACAGATGGCAGATGAAGTAAGAGGAAATAATATCCTACTTTCCAAATCACAGAACCCTGAACCTCCTGAGGGGGTGGAGCTGTGGCATTTGTCCCAGCCATGGGAGACTGTCTGTGGAGCTCCCTTGTTTGAATGTCGGCAATGCATTATTGATTAGCACCTGCTCCCCATGCTCAAGTGGAACATTGTGAGTTTATAGATCATAATGTTTCCTCAGGTGCAAGAACTGAGGTGGTGTGCTTGCACAGTTATTGTTAAGCTGGGAATGAAATTAATTCAAATGACTTGTGAATCTCCAGGGAGGCAGGAAATGGGAAGTACCAATTTCCATGAGGTAGAGTACACTTGGCCAAAATGGGTTCTTGGTTTCACCTCAGACTTTTTATCAGTTCCAGCACCCTGCAGAGATGGGAGAGGAGTCAGGATCTGTCCCAGGGTCTATTTGTCTCAGCTTGTGTCCCAGTATGAAATGACATTTGCTTCCCTTGTTTTTCTCCCCCTGCAAATTTTCTCCTCTTCTGTTTTAATTCCAGCTAACTTATTTTTGGCCTGTGTACAGTGGGAAGCTATCCAGACTTTTTGCACAGACTTTATTCTCTACACTGGCAATCACAGCTGTCATGACTTCATAACTATGAAACAGTACTGCAGGCGGGGGTAACAGGCCCTGAATTGTATTCGTCTGGCAGGAGATATAAAGTGGCAAATGCAACCTGTGTAATTCTTGACCACATGCTGTGTTATTGCAGAAAAACACTTTTATCATGCACACAAATCACTTTTCTTTTTTTTTTTCCTTATTTAATTTTCCTTTAGCTCAGAAGGTCAGTATTTTCAACACACTCTAACCACTAAAAAAAAAATATGCTCAAAATAAAGTTCATAAATAAGAACTGGTTACACTGACTTGGGCTGAATACATGTAATAAATACATGGTCCTCTAAAGGCCATGGCAAAACTCCCACTGACTTCATTTGGGCCAGGAGTTTGTTCCTAACCTTCATTTTCTCTGCATTAAATGTGACGTTGGTACTATACTTGGAGGAAGGACACATGAAGACCTACTTATACAGCAGTATTATTATAATTTCCTGTTTTCAGTGGAAGCTGTCAGAAAAGAATAATTTGAAGAAATTACAGTTAAATGTACTGCTGGTTTTTTTCCTTACAGTTTCCAGGACATTAGCCTATGATCAAAGTTATAATAACCAATAATGGCAAAAGAGTCAGAAGTATTCCACCCACAGTAATTAACTGTAGCACCACAGGGGACAAACTGAACACTGAAATACTTTTTATTTGCTGACATGCTAGAGCCCAGAGTTAACCAAGAATGAGCAGTTTTCAAATTATTAAAGTGAATGTATTGATCAAAAATAAGTATTTCTGCTTTTTCATTTGTATAGCTATAGTCAGCCAAAAAAACTCTACTTAAAATAATTTTGCTGTTGCAATGACATGAATGATCATCCGTAGACAAAAGTCCCTCGTAATATTTCTTTTAAATATTCATTTCAGATTACAACTCCCTTGACTGAGGAAACATTTTGCAGCTATAATGTGCTGATTGTACAGTTGCTGAAGAACACACATAACAGCAAGGCTGAGGTTTTACAGGCTCCACAGTAATGTCCAAGGTATTAAACATCAAGCAACAGCAGGCTTTTTTTGCCTAACCTGAGAGCTCTCCAGGGAGAAGGCATAAAATATAGCCCTTTACAACATGTCATCCACTGAGTTTTTGGATTACATTCTACATGATTAACACTGATGTCTAATATCTACTAACAGTTAGTGCAGATCTAACCAGTGTAAGATGGCTTCAGTTCCTTTGGTATGAACACAGAGTGAATCAACTTAGACGGGTAATACTTGTGAAGCCAGACCTAAGATTATTTACCAATACTAAAATCAAGTACTCCTGTTTGGCTATTTTTTAAGAACTTACTAGAAGAATCACCAACAACACAGACCATAATGGAAAATCCCTTACTAGGCAGAAACAACAGAAGTAAAGCACAAAGAGCAGACTTGAGAATTCAGAGGCTGCAAAAGATGCTTTGGTTCAGATCATAGCCAGGAAATTCAGTCACTAGTGCAAAGAACAGAAATGAGAATGAATGGAAGAATACAGTCCATTATTTCCTTTATCTTCGGCTTATAAATTGCTCATCTGGGATCAACAAGCAAGTTCTCTAGAGAAATCACAGACTATGTCTTGCAATATTGGGGTGGTAAAGGTAAGCACAGTAAGATGTCGCAGAATCAACCATGCTGGAAAAGACCTCCAAGATCAAGTCCAACTTAGACCCAACATCACCTTGTCACCTAAACTACAGCACTGAGCGCCACATCCAGTCTTTCTCAGACACTTCCATGACCTCTCTGGGCAGCCTATTCCAATGCCCGGTCACCCCTTCTGTGAAGAACTTCTTCCTAATGTCCAACCTAATCCTCCCCAGTCGCAGCTTAAGCCTGTGTCCTCTGGTTGTCTGAAAGAAGAGACTGATCCCCACCTGGCTGCATCCTCCTTTCAAATAATTGTAGAGAGTGAGAAGGTCTCCCCTGAATCTCCTCTTCTCCAGGCTAAACACCTCTAGCTCCCTCAGCAGCTCCAGTCCTGCTGTAGGACTTCACCAGTCTTGCTGCCCTACTCTGGACATGCTCCAGCATCTCAACAGCCTGCATAAACTGAGGGGTGCAGAACTGGACACAACGCTCAATGTATGGCCTCACCAGTGCTGAGTTCAGGGGAAGAATCATGTCCCTGCTCCTCCTGGCCACACCATTCCTGATCCAGGCCAGGATGTCCTTGGCCTTCTTGGCCACCAGGGTACACAACTGGCTCATGTTCAGCTGTCACCAGTGCCCCCAGATCCCTTTCTGCCTGGGCACAGTCCAGCCACACCATCCCCAGCCTATAAAGCTACAAGGGTTATAGTGGCTAAAGCACAGGGGTCAGCACTTGGTCTTGTTGAACCTGATATCATTGGATTTGGCCCATCTATCCAGCCTGTCCAGACCCCTTTGCAGAGCCCTCCTACCCTCCAGCAGATTGACATTCACACCTAGCTTGGTGTCATCTGCACATTTGCTAATGGTAGACTTGATCCCCTCACCTCTATACTCCCCTGAAGGACAGATTACCCAAATGTTCTGCAGTTCAGTGTGTGAAAAACAGTTTCTTCTCAAAACATTCCTCTCAAATGGGCTTTGGATACTGCACACCATGGTCTGGACTCAGGACCATGTACATTTTCCATAACAACAAGCCTGTGTGGAATTTCTTTACTCAATTAGGAGCACTGACTCTTGACAAAGAGAGTTTTCTGCTGCCAATCCTGTTTTTATTTAATCAGTCCCGAGAAAACAAAAAGCTAGACTGGTTGCCTTGACAAGAGCAAATCTTGTCTTAACTGTTGCACATGCACTTATTCCAACAAAACCGTGTTTCAAGTTTCTGTACATCAGCCAGCTGATTTCCTTCCTTCTTTCCCATAGACTGCAGTGTGGTTTAAGAAACATTATCTGGAACTCATGTCTGCAGCACTGGTGTCTGCAGCCACTATTGGTGGGCTGAGAAATTTATATTGAAGCAACCAGATACCTCACCCTTCACACTCTCTTACGAGACACAGACCCTGTGGCACCTTTTGCTGTGGAAGACGGGGAGGTCATTTGAAAAAACCAGCTTCACCAAGGGCAAGTCCTGCCTGACCAATGCAGCAGTCTTCTGTGATGGAATGACTGCATCAATGGATAAGGGAAGCATTACACATGTAATTTATCTGGACTTCTGTAAAACCTATGACATGTTCCCCAACAACATCCTTCTCTCTAAATAGGAGAGGGAAGGAATTGATAGGTGGACTATTAGATAGATAAGAAAGTGATTATGTGACATCCAGAGGGTAGTGGTCAATGGCTCAGAGTCCAAATGGGCATAAGTGACAAGTGGAGTCCCTCGGGGGTTTGTATTAAGACCTGTGTTATTTAATATCTTAATTAATGATATAGACATAAGGATCAAGTGCATCCTCAGCAAATCTGCAGGTGACACCAAGCTGAGTGGTGCTGTTGACACAACTGAAGGACAGGATCCCATCCAGAGGGACCTGGACAAGCTCAAGAAGTGGATCCATGGAAATGTCATGAGGTTTAACAAGACGAAGACCAAGGTGCTGCACCTGGTTCAAGGCAACCCCCAGTACCAGCACAGGCTGGGGGATGAACAGATGGAGAGCAGCTCTCAGGCTGAGAGTCTCAGAAGGACTTGGGAGCTCTGGTGGGTGAGAGGCTGGACATGACCCAGCCATGGGCTCTCCCAGCCCAGAGAGCCAAATGTGTCCTGGGCTGCATCCAAAGCAGCATGGGGAGCAGGGGAGGGAGGGGATTCTGCCCCTCACCTGGAGCCCTGCATCCAGCTCTGGGGTCCCAGCACAGGAAGGACATGGAACTGTTGGGAGTGAGTCCAGAGGAGGGTCACTAAGATGATTGGAGGGATGGAGCACTTCCTCTACAAGGAAAGACTAGGAGAATTGGGATTGTCCAGCCTGGAAAGAGAAGCCTGGAGGAGATGGGTGGCCTAAACTGTGATCTTCCAGTACCTGAAGGGAGCCTACAAGAAGGATGAAGAGAGACTTTTTACAAGAGCATGTAGAGACAGGACAAGGGGAAATGGCTTCAGACTAAAGAGAGTAGGTTTAGATTAAATATTAGGAAGAAATTCTTAACAGTGAGGATGGTGAATACTGGCACAGGTTGCCCAGAGAAGTTGTGGATGACCCATTCCTGGAAGTGTTCAAGGCAAGGCTGGATGGGGCTTGAGCAACCTGGTCCAGTGAGAAGTGTCTCTGCCCATGGCAGGGGAGATTTGAAACTAGACGAACCTTTCCAACTATAAGGTTGCTTCCAACCCAAGCTGTTTTATGATTCCATGTCAACTCTGTGCCCTCTACTTCATACCCAGACTCTTGATGAAAATGTCATCCATATATACTTCTGTAAACCCTTTGATACACTCCCCTGGTGATATTCTTGCTGCTTAATTGGAGAGATATGAGTTTGACAAGCTCCATAACAAATAATGTTGAAATCTTGATCATCAAAAATTGCATAAGAGAGTGAGAGAGGAAGACTGGAAGAAAGGACAACCCAAAAGACAGATTGCATTCAAAGTATAAGGAAGAGTTTATTCTTTTAGCAAACAGTGGTGATGACCATTTTCTGGATGTGGATGGGGTAAAACTCCCTCATTTGTGTATTTTGAAGTTTTTTTTCTATTAGGTAACTGTGTCATCCCTTTCCTTTTTTACAACAGAATTAGATGTGGAAAAATGTCTTCCTCATCTTCCCAACCACCTGACTATTCCTAAAACTCCTTCTCCCTTGTCTGCAATCTGGGTTTTATTCCAGCATTTTACTGTATTCTGTTTGAAGTAAAAAACCAGAGATCACCAGTCTCCAGTTTATTTCCTCCTCCTAATGTAGCAGTTGATTGCTGGTAGTTCAAATCTCCCATTACTGCCACTTGGCCTCTTTTACATGCTTTTTGTTATTTGTACAGTCATTTCGCAGAAGATAAATCACAAATTAGTAAACCCACAGCACTGATAGCACAGTGTTCTTTACTGGATCATCAGCATGAGAAACAAGATATATGTCTGTAGGTCTGTCCCTGTGCTGCTTCTGCAGCCTTGCTAGCAGAAGGATTCAGCAGTGGGAGGAAGCCATTCGGAGGTCTGCCTTAATGTATTGATTATCTATTTAGTATTACTTTGCATTTACTGGCACATAGCTCTAAAGGTATGATAGGTAATACCCCACCTCCTGTCCCCTAATTTTTAATACATTTTCATATCTTTTAAGTTGCATTTTGTTTGGTGCCTGTTTCCAGGCACTGGCTTCTGAAAAGACAACTTTTATAGTAGAAATGCTGTTGGCATTCCAATGAGGAAAGGCTGAAAGAGTTAAAGTTGTTCAGCCTGGAAGACTGAAGGCTCCAGGGAGGCCTGGTTGTGACTGTTCAGAAGGAGTTTTATGGAAAAGACAGGGACAGGCTTTTTAGCAAGGCCTGGAGAAATATGACAGGGGGTGATGGTTTTAAACTGACACAGGGTAGATTTGGACTACAAAAAACGATGAAATTTTTTACAATAAAGTGAGCTTTTTAATTTGATACAGTACCATCAAGGATAATGTGTAAAAAAAATCCATGAATAAAAAAACCTGTATGTTCTGTCAAGAAAAATTTTCTGTTACTTGTAATGTATAGCTCTATGCTGTAATACAAGAAGACAGCTTCCCAGCAACATTAATGTTTTCAGCAAAACTGCTTGTCATCAAGTTTCGCTTAGTTTAATTTTGTTTCAAAATTCTCATTTGTTGTGCCGCTTGGCTTTTCCTATCTCTCCTACCAGCTTCCAGACACTCCAAAACTGTAACAAGGTGCTGTTGCCTGTAAGGTTCCAGGTTGCCTTAAGTTCAGCTGCTCTCTCTGCTGATCAAGAGCACCCTGTAAGAGATACTAATACAGTTAAAAGCCCAATGATTCCACTGGGAAGAATTTGGTAGGTATTGTGGGAAAGTCAGTCCGGCAGCATTCCACAGAGGTATGCACATGACTAGAATCCTCAGAGGGAGCCCAGATATATTGGAAAGCCTCCCTATATACATGGCCTTGTTGTAATTAAAATGTGGCTTGTCTAGATTTAATTCCATATATCACACCAGCCTCAGAGAGGGGAAAAAAAAAAAAGCTCTGAATCAAACAATATAACATTTGCAGAGAAAGCAAAAAAGGCCCAATACAACTCAATGGTAAGTACACAGGGTTCCTGGGATGGGGTATTATAAAAATGATTTAGGGAAAGTAGGATGTTTTTGAAAGGATCACAATTATATATTTTTCACATATCTAATTATTTCTCAACTTTATAAGAGCCTGGAAAGAAGCAAAAGACTAAATTCGAAACCCCAAAATTTCTGTGGTTTTAGCTCTGCAGAAGCTTCTGTGAATACAGAGATGGGAGAAGGCCCTATGTGCACCCAACATCTTTTATTCACGAAATACTTTCTTAGGGAGGCAGAAGACATTACTGATTACTAGTATGAATATTTGTTCTGTAATAACACTACACAGAAATTACTTGCCTGATGCTGCACAAGAAACTGGATTGACTCTCTGCACACATCCAATTTGAATTTAGGCTAGGCTGGGTGGAGAGAATAAGGATCAGACAAGGAGGGTATTACGAAGGGCAAAGCGCTTGTATTGAGCTATGCCATATACATCTTCAACTTTTTGTGTCACTAAATATTGAGAATGGGGTGACATTAACTTTTGGAGGTGGAAAACATAATCACTGGGCTTTACATGTGAAGTCTGTACTGCTGGGTTGGTCTGCTGTTGCTGTCTGTGGAACTGGGAAAGTTCCATGGGTGTTACAGCTGATGAGGTCCTACTGGACACCAGCATTCCTGTGTCTGGGGCATAACCACAAGCACAGGGCTGGTCTGTAGATTCAGAGCAAGACATAGACATATAAGGCATAGCACAGCCAAAAGGACTTGGTGGTCATTTCATCCCAGGGTGCAGAAACTTTGCAAAAGAATAGGTGATTGTACATTAAATTCCCAATGAACTAATCTATTTACTAATAAAAGTACATTTCTTATTCCTTCATGATAATGTAAGAGCCACATAATATTGTACCCATGGATAAAAAGCAACTGCTTCCTGTCCAAGGCTGGTGTCCTGTGTTGCTCTAAAAGATCTGATCATGAATGTGATATGGTAACATGAAGATATAAGGTCTCCTGTGAGACAGCCCTCAAATATTTTTCTTAAGAGCTCATCTCAGCAAGTTACAATCACCTAAAAATCTTAACACATAGTACTTGGAGAAGGTAGGGTATGCTCTATGGTGTTTGCCTCAGGGCCGACACCTTCCTTAATGGAGATATTTTGTAACCAGACATCCAAAAGTAAAAAGAAATTATTATGCACAACCATGGGGTGTATAACTTCCTAATGCAATAGTTTTGTTTTAATTTAAAACTGCTCTAAGTAGGAGAAAGGTTACATAAATAAGTAGGAAAGATGTGCCTCAGTGGGAGAGTAGAAACTGTTTTGATCTCTAAGGTATTTTCCAAGCTGAGATTCTTTTTCACAGTATCATTTTGACTTCTTTTTTTCCCCCAAGAGCATGTTAAAAGAATGACAATTTTACAGTCAGAATATAAAATCATGAGAATATTCTCAGTGGGAATCTGTGGATAGACTCTAACCTGGGAAAGAAAATATTTATATCCTGGTACAAACAGGTGTAATCCCCAAAGGCTCTTTGCACTCAGCAGTACTGTTCAGTGTTCAGTTACATGCACACTGTGTATACCCTGCACAAATGTGGTTTTATTATGACTTCATTCATCTTTGGGGCATACAATATACAGCATATGTGCACGGTGGATTGCGTAGTATCTGTGCACTTCAGTGTGCTCTAAAAGTAGCTGAGTGTTGTCTGGCTAAAGACAGATATGTGTGGGTATGTGGAAGACTGAGTTTGGTCTTAATAACCTAAAAGTAATAAGCCAGTTTCATGGAGGAAGTGGTGGCTCTACCTTGTGATTCCTGATATTAAATAGATTAAAAATATTATAAACCTTGCCACCTACCAAACCTACAAATTCCTATTGCTTGCAGCCTCCTCTCTGAGCTAGCCCATTTCACTATTTAAAGATACACAGAGATCATGGATAATAGCCCAGCTAATAAAAGTGGAGAAGAACAATGCCATACTGAGCAGTTTCTACCTTTTCTTTCTGACCCAGACCAGCCACCACTCCACCAGTCCTGTGACCAGCCCTGTGACCAAAAAAGTGCCACCCCGATGGTGAACAACTGCACATGAGTAGGTCAGGACACAGAGAGCTCAGCTGCTCCTCTCATTCCATGGCCTTTCACCTCTAGTGTCCCTGCTGTGCCCAAGGCCCTGCTTCTTTGCAGTACCTTGCTGGCCTTGTTGCTGCCATATTAACACTTCTGTGTTCTTGGTTACCTTCTTGAGGTTGATATGCTTCCTCCTCCTGCTTCTGCCCATCCTCAAGAGAGTTACTTCTTTGTAGTTGTATCAGCACTTCTCGGAGCCAGCGCTGGTATGCTTGGAGGAGTTTGGGTGGCTGGAGAGCAGGGCTGGTGCCAGCTTACCAGTGCTTGAGCTCAGATGTAGCATGAGACAGTCTCTCTGTGACTGACCTCTCTCTCAGGCTGGGGCTCTTCAACTTAGAGAAGGTTGTGTGGAGACCTTTGGAGCAATACACTCAAGAAACGCTGATGGATTTCCATGGCCCTGCAGTAGGCCATGTGGGGCACCTAAGCAAGTCTGGTTTCTTGATGCTCAGTGAAAACAGCACCAGTATGAGTAATACATGTTGGAGGTTCAACTGTCTCAGTTCAACTCAACAGGCAGAACAAAAGTGCTGCCTACTTTCAAATTTCAGACTAAGTTGGCAGAAAAGCAGAATCACATGCTACAGCACTGTGTGCATCTGTCCAGGAACATTGTCTAGTACCTAACCTGCACTGCTTTGTGCTTTTGTGCTTTGATAACAATATTTTTTTAAAAATGCTGTAAAAGTTTTCTTGATTTTTACATTTGCTTTTTTCAAATCTTCCTTTTTTTTTCTCTCCAGAACTATTCCAATGCAAAGACAACAAACATCGAGCCCTCAGCAAAGACAGATACTTGGCATATAACAGGTAACTGGAGGGAGGACAGTGCTCTGAAGCAGACCTCAAAGCAAAGCAATCTTCAGGAAGGAAATGAGTAGCCCTGCTAATGTCACACCTTGCTCAGAACAAAATTCATCCCCCTTGAGAAACTGATTCCATTACAGGACATGTGCCACAGCATTGGCTGAGCTGCAAAACCCATAAAACCTAACATAATGAGATTTAAGGGCAAGGGCTTCCACCAGGGACAGGAACTTGCCCACCAACATATAACATGGTTGTAACATGCCCACCAACAGGTAACATGTTACACAGCCTGGTGTTCTCCTTCCTCTACATGCAAACCTTTTGACCCTATGATGCTTGTTGTGGTTTGTCACTGGCCCAATGCCAGGCACTCCTTCACCCTCCCCTGCCACAGCTGGGCAAAGGAGGGAAAAGGTAAAAAAAAAAGTTAACAAAGGGTTCCTGAGTGAGATCAGGACAGGGAGAAATATTTCAATGGCAAAACAGGCTCAACTGCAGTTGCAAAGTGGAATTTACTACTGACAGAACCAGAGAAGGATTATGAAAAGTAAAATAAACCCTTAAAAACACCTTTTTCCCCCCAGTCCCTCCCTCCTTCTCACCGACAGCACAGAGAGACATGGCATGGGGGTTTGGTCAGGTCATCACTGAGATTTTCTTCCTCTGCTCTGGGAGAGGAGTCCTTCCCCTGTGAGACTGTGGGGTCCCTCCCATGGGAGACAGTTCTCCGTGAACCTTTCCAGCATGGTTCCACTCTCACAAGCAGCAGTCCTGCTAAAACTGCTGCAGTGTAGGTCCCTACCACAGGCACACAGTCCTCCCCAAAACTGCTGTGGTGGGGGTCTCTACTTCCATGGGATGCAGTCCTCCAAGGACAAGCTGCTCCAGCCTGGAAGCAGGGACCCACTCTCTCCACCAGGTCTCCCACCGGATCACAGCCACCTCCAGGCATCCACCCACTCTGGCGTGGGCACCTCCCACATGGGCTGTGGATGGATCTCTGTATCCCCTGTAGATCCCCATGGGCTGAAGGGGCACAGCTGCTTCACCACGGTCTAACCACGGCCTGCAGAGCAATCTCAGCTCCTGTGCCTGGGGCACCTCCTGCCCCTCCTTCTCCACTGACCTTGGTGTCTCTATGTTGTTTCCCTCACATGTTCTTACCTCCTCCTCTTCTCTGACTTAGAGCAAAACCCTGTGACTTAGTTTTGATTCTGTTCTTAAATGTGTCCTCACAGAGTTGTTACCAACCTCTCTCGTTGGCCCAGCTTTGGCCAGCAGTGTGTCCATATTCAGAGCCATCAGGGATTTGCTCTACTGGATGCGGTGAAAGCTTCCCACAGGAGCCACCTCTGATCCCTGTTACCTACACCCAGGCCGTGCCAAAGCAATACAGTGCTGAGGGTTTGAATCCTGTTTCTTCAGGGTGTGCTGTAAGTGTTACAAGTAGCAAAACCAGGATTTTTGAGTGCAATGCTAGGGACAAAATGTATCAGGCTTTAGTCTACTCTCCCACCTGTTTTCCCTGGGTGCAACCCACTCATGCTACCCATGTTCTTCCACCTGGCCTTTCAGCAGCTGATTAAATTGAGTATAATTAAAATATGGCATCTTATCTTACTGCAGCTGTGTTCCAGCTGCAAACATTTTCTGTGTCCCTTCCTGCATGTGGCAGTTTAGACTCAGAGAAGAATGGTGTCTAACAAGGCAAAATACAAGCAGGTTCCTCAGAGGAAATTGCTGCCTGAACCCTGCTGTGAAAAACCATTTGGTTGCTAGAAGCAGTCAGGATGTTGTCACTAAGGAGGCTGTTGGTTGAGATGAAATGATTTGCCAGCCTTTGGTAAACAAAAGGTCTCTGTGTCCTTCTGACTCACTGCGGAAGTGTCCTTTACAGCCAAGGAATGTACGTTCTGAGGATGAAAATTCTCTCCTAAATCTGACTTATCTGATGGCTGCACAATAACTTACCATACACTGTTGAAACGGAAAATACCAAATATAAATGCAGACCTTGGACAAAACTCAGCTGTCATCCTATGTGTGGGTAGCAGCCTGACACCTGGGAAATCACATTCATTGGGATAAAGAAGATACCAAAACAAACAGCACCCCCAATTTTGGACTTTTACTGCAGGTTTTTAAAATAAACATTTATTTCAGATGGGCACAACAGCAGCACCAGCATCTGGATGCAAGTCTGGCTCACATAGAAGCCCCAAAGGCTCATTTTAAGAAAATCAGTTTTTAAAAAGGGACAAAAAAAAAATCAATTTTTAAAAAAAGATTAAAAAATCTCCATACACACAGAAATACAGATATTTATACATATTTAATTAAATCAATAGATCATACTAAGTGTTTACAGAAGCATTCTTTAGCTACCCCTAACTGGTAGGGTTGTACTCCTTGCTGCAGTTATTTGCAGGGCTGCTGATGTGACTTTGTACTGGAGGTTGTGAGTGGTGACAGCAAGTCCATGTGACATCATATGTGATGGCTGGCTGCATAGATCACAATTCTCTGAGGAACTGACCCAAAGAATCTGGCATGCACCACATGTAACACCATTCTTGGGGACGAGTCCACTAAACTGGCTTAAATAATATAAGAAATGGAAAATGACTCTGGCAATTGCTGATATCATTCTTCCCTCTCTCCCCCCACCAGTTGTCAAAAGCTAACAGAGACACCTCAAAATCCCTTACGATAGCAAATCCTCAGTTTTATTGCTTTCCAGTTCCAGTTGTTCAGTGGAAACAAGAGAGCTGGAAATTGATTCACAAACCAGAACTAATTTGAAAATGGTTTTACTTTTTTTTCCCTGAGGTTTTTATGTTTTGTGCAATTGCTTGTATTCTGGAATTTAACACTGAATTCTTTCAAATTGCACAGACAGCACTGTATAGCCTTGGTTTTGTGTTCTTTGAATGTTATGCCTAAATTTTTCCTAACTGTTTTGTCAGTGGTTTTGAGTTGGTTTCTACAACTGCACTCTTCATTTTGCTTGTCCAGAATTTATGTGCTGTTTTTTGTGGTCTCAGATGTGTGCATTCTAGCTGTATTAGCACATACCCACATGATCAAGCAGACATGCTCTCAAAACATTTAATCCCAGCATAAATGCAATCTGAAGTTACAAATCAAAAACTGGTTGCAATGATCTTGCGTAAAAAAGTTTTTATGACAAAATCCAAACACTGTAAAAGTGACAAGAACTTTTATGTTTAATACACTGAACAAAGGGCCCTCATTGAAAAGTACTTACTTTAGAGGGACATAGACATTGTTAGCTATAATATAAATGAGGGCTATCCACAAAAGATTAGACATTCTGATTTGTTCAGTGCTGCATTCAGATTTAAGCTTTAAAAAAAAAAATCTACCCCCAGTTTTCATGTCATGCAAGCCTATTTTAAGAATTTGAGAGACCCTTAAGCAATGTATACATTTTCTGCAGAAGAGAAAAGTTTTTTTAGGAAGTGTGCTTTAAAATACATTTTATTTTAAGACACAGAATAGTGTCATTGACTAAAAATTTCAACAGGGTATCTAAAAGGTGAAGTGGAAAGCAAGAAATGTTTGATTAAGAAGTATAAAAAGAGAATTTGATACCAGATTTCTCAAGACTTGTAGTCTCTCAGACTGCTCTAATTTGAGAGGAAAATAAGAAATGAAAATTAATACTTCACTTGAGAAAAGAGAGCAAAAACGTCCTGAAATGAACCATTCAAAAGTCTTTTTTTCAATTACTCATGGATTAGAAACTAATCTGAGAAACTGATTTCTTTACATTCAGTAATTAAAGCCAAGTTCTTGTTCTTCAGAGAGTGTTACATCTCCATGTGAAATGTCAGGCGTTTCCCAGACTCATTTGTGGTTGTGATCTTTGAAATATTATAAAATTTTTGTTTCTTCTTCCTTGGCTTCTTGTGTGGTAAGTAGCACTGATGTCTCTGACTTCCAATATGGAGAAGATCCAAGCACATTCATGTATAAATTTGGCATATTTTTAAGAATATAATTTTTTTTCATTTTTTGGTGTACTACAAGCTGTAGGTTTTCCCAGAAAAAAACCATATTGTTTAGAATCCAGTGTTCAGTAGCATGATGCTGGAGCATTATATATTATTTTTCAAGATAATTTATGATGGATGAGGACCGTAAAGAGAGTATCCCTCAAAGCCACATGGACATGTGTATCCTTCCAAATACAATTCCCTTCCAAACTAAGCAAGGATTAGTTAAAAATGTTTTGGAACCACAAAATATTATTTTTAAGAGGTAGCTCATGATTGAGATAGATTAAGACTAAACACGGCTGGGATCAGCCAAAACCACACAGAGTTTAATTTGTTCACATACTTATGTCTGGAGAAGAATTTGAGGGCCTTCAGCAGCCAAGGTCCTGAAATCCTCCAGCATATTTTGCAGTAAAATGATAGGTTGTTGGTTTTGCTTTGCTTTGTTGTTTTTTTAATGGACTTGTCTTTTTAAAACTTGTGCCTTCCTCCCTCCCACACACATCAGCAGAACAGTTCAGTGTCCCTGCAGGTCACCGAGTCCCAAAGCATTGCCCAACACTTTTTAAAAGGCAAGAATGATTCAGCTGAGGGATGCTCCTCAGCCTTGTGACTAAGGTCACATTCACCAAGTGGCTCCTCTCCCACGCTGCCTCTCATTCCCAGGGGCACAGAGCACTGGAGCAGTGTTTCCATGGACGTGTATTAGCACAACTCAGGAAGGGAGGTACGAATGAGAACCAGCATATGTGTCTGTGGATATGTGTCAATGATGAAATTTATGGGAACAGATCATGATTATTTCTTAAGGCAAGAGTTTCTCTGTATATCCCAGTGGGAATCACTGTTTATTTACTTAAATTTCTTTCCAACTGTACCCATTTTAAGTGTGAAATGGTGACTTTTTCACAGTAAAAGCAACAACACCAAACAAACAGCTTTGATGAACTCCAAGACCCACAGTCCAAAGATGTTTATTCCTTTTACTGCTACCATGTGATGAATCAATGACATTCATCATTCCATTGACAGATCTGAAAAAAATAGCAATATGCCTATAACTTAAAAATATAAAATGTCTGGCAGTGTAAGGCTGCATCTATTTCAGGAAGTCCTCCTACCTGTTGGCCTGATTTCACTTCAATGGAACAAGGTTGATTAACCTGGGCTGTCATCGTGGTAGCCCAGGTCACTCAATAAGCCTGACATTACTTTTACCTTTCACAAATGTGTTTTAAAATTGTGACTGTGATTTTTCTCTGTAGTGTTCAAATTACTTAAAAAGCTAAAAACAAACTATCCATATGCATGTGCATATGCATACATGTGTACATACATATGCATACACACATATATGTGAGGAGAGAAGAGACAGAGGGAGGGAGAGAGAAAGTGAGTGTGTGTGAGAGACAGAGCAAGAGAGTCAGTAATGCCTTGCTGTGCCCTATGCTAGCTAAAATGAAGGGACCCAACTTTTAGGACTCACTCAATGATAGAGAACAAGATCTAGATCCAACTTCACTGGCAAAAGCAGTAATTTAAAAAACCCCAATCTTTGAATATTTAACTTGGCCAGTGGTTTTAAAAGGTTCATGTCTTTGTAAAAGCAAGGCCAATATATGATACAAGAAATATTTATATGTATTCCCTAACCAGATACTGGATTTGCTTTGGATTCAGCTTTCCTTACTGTTTTTCTTGAACGCTGACTGCACCTTGTGATAGCTGTGAGAAGGTTTCTCAGAAGACCGAACAGCTTCTAGCATGGCACGTTCTGCTGATGTCATTTCATTTTTGCCAATAACAAGGCAGAAAATATATGCTGTAAATGCAGCCAATTTATTTGATCTCCAAGGACACTGACAGAAAAATTTAATTACAGCAAAGGAAATTTTAAGAGAAATCTCTGAAAACAGAAGATAATTTTCCCTCCACTAATGGAAGGAGAGAGTGTTACTGATTTACATTGGGGAAGGTGAGGTATAAAATTTTTCTTAAATCTTGCAAGAAAGAAATCTTTGAAATCAAATGTCCTGTGAAAGGTTAGATTCTTCCAAGAAAGGCAGAAAAAATAAAAAGGAAATAAGAAGCTGATTGATTTCATTCCTGAGTCTCACTATGCACTAGTGGGCAGAACAGGCCTGGTGTGGATAGGGCATCCACATTCTTCTTCAAGGCATCACCTCTGTTTACTTCACTCAAGTTCAGCAAACTGGCACCAGAACTTTGGTTCATAAAGACTGAGACAATGGCAATCAGAGTTCAGAGAAAATCAGAGTTCAGAGTTGGAGAGAAAAATACGATTAAAAACTTACTTGGGACTTAAAAGTGAGTTGTTTCTTTTGCACACAGGAAATTGTTATTAGGAGGAATTTTGGTGTAATGCATGTCCTGTGTTCCATATAATATGTGAAATAAATGTAACATTGTGTACAGTAACCCTTGTCCTTTGAGAGAATATGGTTTGACAGTTTATCCATTTCCATTCCAATTCCAGGGTAGGATTACATCAATGCTGGCTCCTCCTCCTTGGAGTCTACCCCATATCGATTCCCTTGTAACTTGTACAGTCTCCATCCCACAACCCTGTGGCTGTCCTTCCCTGTTTTCCAGCAGAAAATTGTCCCAGAGCCTTGTGCCACCAGGCTTAGATATAGCCATACTTGTTATCTCACATTAATCCTTTTGTTGGCATTAATTCTGTACCTTAAACTACTCTTTGGATGTCATATGCAGCAGTTTCCAAGCATATTTTAATGACCCCAGCCTTCTCATGCCTTGTTACTCCAGATTTTTTTGTGAGGCCACAGACTCAGTCTTACTTGGAACTGATCTGCCACCACCCCATTCTATAGCTAGTTCTGCCTTGCTTGAAGTGTGACTTGAATTCATGTCCCTTTGATCTGGTGTGAATGGAAGTGTAGCCAGCTCTACTAGATACTGAAATCTAGACCCATATGCTCTTTTCTTGTGTTTCTTGTCTTGTTATGACTGAAAGGCAGTGAAGCTTTCCTCTTCCAAGTATTTTTTCCATTGATCATTAAAGTAGCTTTGTTCCAGCTAGCCTATCTCTTGTGCATGTCAAACTTTCCTTAGGCCAGGCACTGCCCATGTTCATGCTTTAAAAAACAACAAATGTACTTTGGCATGAAGCAAAGACATAAATAATGATGTATAAATTCAGATGCACTGATTAGTTTGTGAGTAACACATTCCATCACCAGTGCATGAACTGAAGGAACGCAGCCAGGAAATCCAGATTACAGTCACAAGGAGGAGGCTCAATTATTCTAGTCTTAGCATGTGTAACTGTAACACCATTAAACACAGCATTATCCAACCCCTTTTAAAAGTCTGTGTAAAAGTTAAAGAAAACTGAAAATACCTCTACACTTAGAAGAAAAATAAAAGCCATTTCAGGTCGATCATGTGAAGTTTTTGGGAATTACTGAGTTCCTCAAAGGCCTTCTCCACCCCCTCCATCTTAACAAGGCACCTTGTCTAGGATGCCAAAACTGCATGTACTAAGCATGAGGGAAAGGAACCTTTTTGGTTTCTTTTGCTAAATCTTTGCAGTAAGTCTGGAGAAGTAATTGACATTTAGCCAGTGTCCTAAATACTCCTGTAATAAATGCCTTGGCAATACCACAGCTAGACAAACGTTAAAATAATGAGTGATACAGAGGCAGCTGTGCAACACTTTTTCCCATTAAAAAATACTGCTTTCAGTTGCTTATCACTTTGCCAAACAATTAGAGTTGAAATGTTGACTGTCTGCTATGAGGTTGATTTTTTCTGGGAAAAATTCTGCTAGAATGGAAACATTTCTGAAAATGAAATTGCAAGATGTGAAAGGGAGGGAAAATCAGCTGTTTGCCTATGTTAAAAAAACTTACTCCAGACTTTTACTGAGTTGTTTTTCACTCTGGAACTGGGATTTATAATCATGCCAAAATAGGGTTATTTGATACCAAAGGCATTCAACATGGGATTCCAAGATCATGCCTTTAGAATAAATCCAGAGCAATGAACCCCATCTGATGCCTTGGTCAGATGATTAAATACTTCAGAAGGGATTTGGAAGGACCTGAAGTTTTGAGACAATAACTACTTTGAGATTTCATCTGTGACAACAGTCACTTCCATGAAACCTGAATTTCAGTCTCAACTTGTTCTCAAATGTGAACTTGGCCAAAATAATTCGTGAAAGAATACAAATCTGAGCAACATCTTTCAGATCTGTGTTCAGTCAAAATGGAGCCAACTTAGCTCTTTGTTACTGAGAACAAAGATAAAATGTGATACTTACTTTGACTGGAAATGAGAGATCTATAGGCCTCCAGCCAAAAGATCTAGAATGATACTGTTCTGGTAGTGAAAGATACCCCGATCAACACAGCACCTTGGGAAGAAAATCTAGTCCTTCTCCAGCAGCGTAGAATGTGGGAATTTGCCCTAATGATCTCAAAATTCATCATGCACAATGTATCCAAAACCCTCAAATGAAAGCCACAGAATGACAGGGGAAACTGAGAAGCTCTGGGATCCCTGGAGACACCAAGTCTGCTCTGCTGCAGCACATCATGCTGATCATTACAGTGTGTTCATCTTTCACTCTTTCTAATCCTTCCCAAGCCTAAAGGCTTGAATGCGCTTCTCTGTTTTTCCTCCCTTTCAAGGCCAGGAGTCCTGTGAAATCTTCATTCAGCAGGTATTGCAAATTTTAGGCAAATTGTATTATTATTAGTAGCAGTAATAGTAACACACATAGTAATACACTGTAACACAATGGTAACAGAGACTTATTTTGACAGTGATACTCATGGCCTGGTATGAGCTGTCAGACCCACTGTGCCAGGCAACAAAGACAATTACAAGCCCATACCCTACAATGTACTGTGACATGCTGGGTCCTCAAGGTCCCAGCATAAACCCAGTCTTGCTGGGCTGGGATGCAAAACAGGGGCAAGAAAGGGCAGGCCACAGTGCAGTACAGCACACTTTAGAAATGTGTGGGCTTTAGAAAATGCCAAAACACATTGAAGAGAAGAGTTGGGTGGCAAGAGAGAGCTGTGGAGGTAACCGGGCAGAACCACACAGCAAAAATACAACCTGTGCCCCTAGAAAGCTGAGCACGTGAGAGGAAGGGAAGTTCATCCCACAGAGGAAATTATGTGAGTGGCTTAAGTCTCACAGAACACATAGAAATGGGATCAACATCAACCCCAAAATTTTGTGGGATATCCTGCTCCAGATGGATCCCTACAAATCTATGGAGCCTGGTGGGATTCATCAGAGAATTCTCAAAAGTCTGGCTTATGTAATCACAAAACCTCTCTTAATGATTTTTGGGTAGTCTTGGGAATCCAGAGGGATCCCAGATGACTGGAAGCTGGCAAACATTGTCCTTGTTTTTGAGACAGACAAGGAGGAGCCCAGAAACTACAGGCCTGCCAGTCTCCCTTCAGTGCCTGGTAAAATTATGGAGAAGATTGTTCTGGGGGTACTGGAAGACACCTGAATAAATGCATCATGTAGTGGATGAGCAACTGGGTTATGAGTAGGGCACAGAGGGGGTGACATCAGACTGGGGACTGGGGACCTGTCACTGGAAAGGTTCCACAGGGCTCCATCTTGGCCCTCTGCTCTTCATCATCTTCATAAATGACCTGGGCACAGGACTGGAAGGGATACTGAGCAAATTCACAGAGGACACAAAACTGGGAGGAGCTGTTGACTCCCTTGAGGGCAGGGAGGCCCTGCAGAGAGACCCTGACAAATCAGGGGTCTGGACAATCACCAAGCATATGAATTTCAACAGGGTAAAGTGCTGGATTCTGCATCTGGAATGTATGGACAGACTGG
>VWYE01029509.1:0-21281 GCA_013398995.1 Alaudala cheleensis
TGATAAATATGATCTTGAGTTCTGTTTAGAAAACTATTAACTGTCTTCTCATCTGGCATCCTGATATAATAACCAGAATGAAATAAATCCTACACAGGAATCCACACTGTCTGAATCCAGACAGGACCCTGCAGTCACTCACAGGAAATTGGTGCAGTCTTAACAATGCCCAGACCCTGCCCCAATTCTGAATTAAAATTCTGATCAATAATGGAAGCCCAGCTGACACAAGAACTTGTCTTTATTAACTCCTTTCTAATTGTCAAATATTTTATTGTATCATTAGATAACATTTCACTATGTTTTGACTGGATGCTTATGGATTTATCATGTGTACCTTACATGTGCTATTAATTTTTTTCCTTTAAAAATGTGTTTAATTAATAAATTATGAGGGGAAAGGTAATATCTCCAGATGTAGTATAGAATTAAACCTACCAGACATATCCCAATGTGCTGTGCATGCTCTGCAGATGGCAGGATGTGTATTACAAGGTTCTGTGCTGTAGAAGGAAGGGCTGTGTGTTTGTTTGGGCTCTGCTGTCTCCAAACCTTGCTCCAGGTGCAGATCCCTCCTCAGCAGCCCAGTGCTGGTCACATCACTGCAGGATGTCTCAATCAATTCCTAGGAACTGATTGTTATTTCCAAATACCACTTGCTCTTTTTCAGCATGATAATGATGTAAAGCTGAGTCTTTCTTTTCTCTCTGTCAGCTGGAAATAGAACCCATTTCCTTGATTCTATTAAGTTTGCATTGCTCTCTTTCACTTTCTTTCTACGTTTTCTAAATGCTCAGCCACCAGCAAAGTGTAAATTGGAAGTGCAGGCTCGGTTTTAATTTGCAACATAGGTGTTCTATTTAAAGAAAACAGTTGATTTCTTTGCCCTGACCATTTTTTCTGGACAGGATTTTAATTTGAAAAGGCATACAAGTTCAGTGAAGGAAAGAAAAAGGGTTCAGACGAGAGGTCTCCCTGTCATAAAGTTTTCATTTTCTTTCCATCCATTCTTATGAAAATTTGGAGGTCTCTTTGGTATTTATAAAGTTTTGTTTACATTTGTAATGAAAAGGAAGTTAATACATGAGATTATTTAACGACTCTTCAATTTTTCCCAGCCTCTATTACATCTAGAATGTTGGCCATCATCGTGGTGCTTCACTGGTCAAACCAGGAAAAAGCTGTTAAGTCTGTAAGGGCTACGTATTGGCAGGCAGGACAATGACAGAAAAGAGTTTTCCTCTCAGAAAATAGGATCATTTGAGGAAAAAAACCCCAAGTTTAGCAAACAGCAGACACAAAACAAAACAAAAAGCCTGAAATGACTATGGTATTGAATATTTGTCAAGCTGTTTATAAGCAGTTCATACAGAGGTTTCAAAGGTGATGTCAGCCCACTCCAGCATTGACCAGTGACTCAATCTGTGTTTTGTTTAAAAGAATAAGTGATTAGCTTGAGTCTTTGCTGTTTCGGTTTTGTGTTATTTGTAAGCAGGCAAAAAATTATTTTTAGAAAAATCACTTATTAGTGACAAGAACAATCTGTACTGTAATATCTTGCTCAATTTAAAGTTATTGTGACAACTGGTTGTATTGTTAATATTTATGTAACAGTGTAGCATTTAGTTTTAGGAAGGCTTGAGCATTTAAAATGGGAGTAATACAGTAACAAATACAGTAACAAGAAATGTTAGTTACTTGTAACTACACATCAGCCAGCACATTGCTTAAATACCTTTCCAAAATAGCTCTGGTAATTCGCTTCTCCTGCTCTGAAACAAACACCTTTCTGTTCTCACAACAGTGAAGGACTGAGAAGCCAAATGTCCATTTCTCTGTGGAAAATAAGCAAAGCAACTAAAGAAGAAAAATAAATCTATCTCCAAATCTTTTTTGCATAATTCTTGCCAACTTCAAAGTCCTGGAAATACAAAAAAACACCGTAATAAATCTAGTGTAGTGATTGGAAGTACGATGTGCAGAACAGCATGAGATCTGAGGCTAATTTAAATAAGGTTAATATTGTGGTGGTTAAAACAGCATGTGAGAGTTGTTTTCTGTAGCTTATGTCCTGTTTTCATTCTCATTCCATGCCAAGCCAAGTCTCCTGATGAACATAACTGAGAAGTTATTTGTGCCAGTATTCACAATTTCTTCTAACAGAAACTAAGTGCCAGTTCTTCTGGAATATGAGGAGAAATAATTCATAATGCCTTTGTCAGAGTGTTGGAATGCATACATATGTATTATAGCAGGAAGTGGAGTTGCAGAAATTGAAAAATTGTCTTAAGTACCAAGAGACTCATAAATGTCAGGAAGAAAATTCAATTGTCTCCAGCATCAGATTTGAGAAAACCCACAGCAAATTTGCCATTGTGCCTAGAGATCAAAGGGTGTCCTTGTCATTTTTCAGAATTAATCACAGGATCTTGACACACTTCTAAAATAATTCTATAAGAAGAGTGAAACTTCGCCAAAATTTCACATTGAAACATTACAAGCCTGAATTTAAACTGTAGCTGTCATTACAGAGGAGTTGAATGGGATTTCACTGTGTCAGTAGATTGATTGACTGACTGGCTTGGCAGTGCATGGGCAGTGTTGTGATAACAAAAGTGTCTGTCACAAAAAGCTACAACAGAAAGGGGAGAAGACAAGATTAGGAGGCTAAGGTAGGATAAGTACTAAAGCTGGGATAAATACAATTCTAGACCCAGAGGAGTCTTCTAGGTTGTTTTGGTGTGGTTTGGTTTTTGGTGTAATCATGAGAGTTGCTCCAGTACAGGGAAGCACATTTTGAAGAAAATTAATACATAATTTTATATATAAAAATACAAAAGGGAAAAATGCTGGGGAGGAGAGAATATATAAAATGACCTTAAGATAGTCAACTGAGAGAGAAGAAGAAGAGCAATCCAATAGCCTTTGCAAGAGAAAGTTCATTCAGGACCACACAAATTTCTCTTTACTATGCTTTACAGCCATAGTTTTGTAAATTATAAACCAATTGATAAAAAAAAAAATTATGTATTTTTCTCTAATACCACAAATAACAAGTTCTGGTATGTCAACAACATACCATAATAATAATTAACATTTTTCTGATCATTAAAATAAAATTTCCTCAACTGTTAAATCCATTTATGTAGAAACAAGACACAGTCCTGAAAATGGAAGTCTGTTACAGATAGCTTTTGACCATAACTAGAGGTAAAACATAGTGATTTCTCTATTTACTGGATTATTGGCTGAGCTCTTATTTCAGCAAAACACATTAATTCATTCTTTACTTGAAATCTCAGGGGTTGTTTTGGTGTTTTCTGGTTTATTTTGTTTTTGAGAGAAAGAGAGAGAGCAAGCCCATCTTTGTTGTCCGTGACCTGGTAAATGGAATGGGCAGGACACAGAACAGCTCCATGCTATTTGCATCCTCAATCTGTGTATTGTTCTTGGTGACATGAACAGCAAAAGAAAAAAGATCACAATTGTTAAAATTATCACTAGATGTTTCTCATCTCTCAGATTTCCCAGCTGTAGTCTTTGTGTTCTCTTTTTCTCTTGTGTTTTTAGGAATAAAAGTGATACTAACTACAACTCCCACTTCTTTGGGTTCCGAGTCTTGCTTACCTTTACTGTGCTGCTGATAATTTCCCCCCACAACTATACAGAGATGTTCACATGCATAATGAAAGGATAATTATAAACTTCACAACGAATTTTGGTTTCTAAGGCTAAGTATTTTCAGAGCCAGGAGCTACTTGGAGTGCTTTATGATTACATTTACCAACAGCATGACAACATACACTTCAGTGGATTCAAAGGAAAACATAATCAGGTAGCCAAAGGAGAACAATTATCTTTCATACTAATTGGCAAGTTCCTTTTAACCTTTAATTAACTGTGAATTTTCAATAGGTCTGAATACTCCTGTTAGGTTTCTTGCTGGTAGAAGGTCATGGAAATATCCTTTCTCTTGATTGCACAGATGCAGTATAAATAAAATATAGGTGCATATACAATATATAAGGTCATAATCCTCATCTGCACTTTGAAGTGCATAAAGTACAAAAATCTTACACTGCTGAAAGCACTGGTGCTGCCAGGAGTTTTTACTTGTAGCTTCAAAAGAAAATTCAAATGGATTTTGCATTCTCAGTTTGTTTCTCTTGGCACATTTTTGATACAATCAGCAGCAGTTACTTGAAAGGCTCAGAACTGATTAGCATAGAGCCTAATACACTTCCTTCAGATGCCTTCCTAGAGAATATTCCCTGCAGAGCAGAGGTTAAGATGCACAGAAGAAACAAAACGCTGCTCTCCTGAGTGCTGAGTTATTCAGCATTCTGGAGGCTGCTTCCTTTAAGATGTGCTACTCCCTTTTGGTGGGTGGTTCATTAGCAAAACCACTAGAAAATCCAAAGATTTCTGCCATATTATCTCTGCAACCAGATATTTCACACTGCAGTGTGTTCATGTGTATTTGTCACGTAGACTGATGTATTCTAAATAAATAAAACATCTAGGAAATAGTGGCTGGGAAAAGGAGTTAGAAAAGAAAAGGTTTGGATCAAAACCCCTTGTGACAAATTTTGCAGGAGTACAGGCACTATTAACAAGCAACCTCAGACCAGTCCAGTCACAGGGGTTGCACTGATTTGTTTCCTGATAAATTAAACAGGTAACAAAGCAATCTCCATTATGTGTGGGATGAGCAGCTTCTTGTTCCCAGCCTTGGGCAGCTTCCAGCAGAAAGGCAGTGGGGAATCCTGGCACTGGTTTCTGAGTCCACAGTATCCACCTTGCCTTGTGACCAGGATTTTCTCTTCCTGATGCTTTTTGCTTTCATGTTATAGATGCAACTGACTGCATTTAACTCTCTCTGTTATAGGTACATACTGGTCAAACTCATTTTTATATAATTCTAAACCTTTTTCCTAGTCAGATGCTACCTCTGAGATGCCTTGTTTCTTGTTTGAAACATCATTCACACCTGCATTTTTGTTATCTTGCACCAAATAGTTTTCAGTATCCCACTAGAGCAATCAGATGACCAGAGCTTTCCAGGAGTGGATTTTCTGCTTGCTTGAGGCATAAGGAAGAAAGAGAATATGTGCAATGTGTTGTCCAAATTCCTGTTCTTCACAGAATGACCCAGACATCTGGGGGCAGGAGAGCTTGTCCAGTGTAAAACACAGCAGAATGCTGTTCTGCAAAGGAAAATTAGAAGTCATGATAACCTTGGCTTCCTCTTGTCTTTCTAAACACATCCAGAGTTTTACCTCTTCTTACTCTGATCTCAGGTACTGTGTGCATAACCTAGCAGAATTAACTGATGGAGCCCTTTCACCTCACTATACATGATAAAAACCTATTTCCATACAGAAAGAGCATTTACTAGGCAGTACAGGAACTTGCTGGCAAACTGGTTCCTAAATTGCTGCTGTGGAAAAATTTCTGTTACATTCCTACTATATGCTGAATTGTGTCAGTGGCAGTGTTAACAATAATTTTAAAGAATTTTGTAGGATATTTAGGTTTTGCAAAGTATCATAATGCCTCTATAAATTCATGGATTTTTTTTTTAATTCTGATAATGCCTTATCAACAATAGAGAAACAAATTTTTTTTAATAAAATAGGGTTGTACCAACATTGGAACTTGGCTGTGTAGTGTAAAAGAAAGACACAGACCTTAGCAAATCTGGTATTACTGACTGGATGCTACTTTTGTTTAAAATATAATTTACTCAGAAAGTCATAATGGGACTGTTTATGATCAGTCTGCTCTTCCTTTGGAATCAAGGCTATTTTTTGCAAAGTGTTTTAGTTTAGTAAGGGACAAAAGGTTCACAAATGTCATCTGTGGAATCTGCATCTCAGACCTGCTAAAATAAAGTGATGACAGCTGATGCTGTTTGCCATCATCATCATGCCAATAGCATCTATAATAAAGGTAATAGATGTGGAGTAATCCCAGTAGAGCATTTGTTGGGATATAAAGAAAAAAGTGATTCTATCAAGAGAAATACAACCTGTGACAAAATTCCACACGGAGTGAGTTTTGCTCATAGGTGAATGAAGCACTGTGCCTTGCAAATAGCATATCTTCTCAGCAGTGGATTAGGAAGGAACAGTCATTCTCACTGGAACCCTGGAGAGGGGAAAATAAAACATTTTCAGAAATTGCTAAATTTGCTCTCCTGGATTTCATTTGATATAACGGGCCAGATCATTTTGGCTGTTCTCACACTGATGATTGTCTTTCCCTACGAGTAGTTCCACTCAAAATATAACATTATTCACTTAGGCAAAAAGTGTTTTCAAATTTCCAGATAGATACACAAGTAGGAAGATTTGTCACCACTTACCAGCATTATTTTAGAGCCTTTCCTTTGAAGAGTGGAAGATGCTGTAGGATTCTGACCAGTATGAACCTCTTTATCCGTAGTTGTACTTCTTTTTCAAACTCACAGCTTTTCAAGAAAACCCCAGAGCTAGTGAAGAGAACACTGTCACCAGGGCAGAGTGTGGCTGATTGTGTGGTGGTTCAGAGGCACACGAGTGTGGCTGGCAGAGCTCTGCACTGGCCCTGAGGGAAAAGCTTTGCCTAACCTTTGCCAGCCTGTGTGGGTGTGTTAATTGTGTTGCTTTGCTGCATTGGAAAGGCTCAGACCATGCTGGAATGCCCAACACACTTTTCCCCTGGACATTTAGTAAAATAGGACTATATAGAACAAGTTCATTCTCTCCCAAGAACAGGACTGTGTGCCCCTTATTAAATTCTTGCAAGGAGATAGAGCATGCTTCCTTGAGGGACTGATAAGCTGTGTTTCTAATGATTAATTCTGTTTGTATAGATCTGAGAACAAATGGTTTTATTTGTAACCTAGAGCAGTGATATCATTATAATAGGTCAATTTTTTTTTACTTTCTTCCCAGATAAAAAAATTTCAAATTGTAAAAATCATCATTTTATCTCAAAAATAGTTTTACTTATGAAATCAAAGGTAAGTCCGTAAGCAAAATGTAATACAGCCTAAAGGAAAGAACTGGATCTAATGTAGCAATTAGACTAATTTCATAACACCTCGTTGTGGGGGAAAGGAAAAGAAACCTTTAAAAATTAAGGATACATTTTTTTTAAAATGTTGCTTTACCTTTCCCTTTTGGAGAAGTGATTATACTTTTGCTGCAGGAAGCATCAAACACCAGGTCAGAAACCACCAGGAGGCTGGGTTTGCTTTTCTTCTAGTCTGTTTTTAAGAGTTTGAGTGTTGGGAACTAATCAAGTGATCATTAGAGCTGTTTTCTTTGCATGTCACTCTAAAACAGTGGCTGAGAGTGCTACAAAATGCAGGTGCAGTCTGAAAATTAATGAATTATGAGGGTTGGCAGTGATGGTTTGTGAGGTTTCGTTTGCTTGTTTTGCCTGTGTTCATCTGCTTTGTCACTGCTTGCTTCCTGTGTCAGAAGCATTCTCCCTCGTTGTTTCTTTCCAAAGAATCCTCTCAGTCAGTGTAGAACTTCCTCAGTTTTCTTTGGAAGGAGCCCATTTCTGTTATGTAAAAGTAGCATTTGTCCTGGAGGTAAAGATAACTGAAAGATGCTAATTGCTAGATGGGAAGCACCTTTATTTTAGCAAAGTACATTTTGTTCTTCACGGGTATTTCTTACACACAAAGATAAAACAAGACCAGTGTTCCCACTGTTACTTGAGTCTCACATGGTTGATCAGATCTAGGACATCAATCGCTGTATTTTTGTATTTCTATTCTGTTTCATCAGCTCTACAAAGCTCAGTACAATTTCAAACCCTAGAATTTGTTACAAAAGCCAGGTCTGGTTGTCACGAGGCTGCTGCTGTAAAACCCCCATGGCAAGTGTCAGTGCAGGGAGAGGGACAAAGGGACATTGCCCCAAACTGAACCAGGCTCTGGCAGTACTCTCAAAACTCTCACCTTTAACTGTGCAAAACTTCTCTTTGAAAAGGTGCCAAGTTATTCCTACAGTCTGAGGATTTTACTGACCACTACTTAAGCACACCAGGACATGCAATTCATGACCTTTTTCTTTATCATCCCATCTGGCCATGCTTGAACTGCAAGCACCAGCAGCACTTGTCAGCAGCTGAGCCTGGCAGTCCCTGAAGTTTTCACCCAAACTCAATATTATGCCTGTAATAAGCAAACACAAAGCACAGAAGTCATTGGAGGAAATAAGATGTTGACATGTTCAATTTCTGATAAAAATGAGTTGTTTGTTTATAAAGACGACCAACAATATTTGGAGGAGACTGAGTGTTACTGTATGTTTTGAAGGTTATGAAGTTCTGCTAAATTTTCCTGAGCTCAAAGGCAGACAGAAAGGTCACCAGCATTGGCAAATGGCTTTTCTTCTGCTTCACAAGCACTGAGAATTTGGAGAAATAGACTGATTCATTCTCCTGCTTTCATTGCAGGGTTTTCTCTTTTACCTATGAAGGGAAAAAATAGTGGGTTTACAAATTAAGGATTTGGTACAAATAGTAAGGAAAATGAATTAAATGTATTTTGTAACATAAATCTACTGTAGCCAGTAATGCTAATTATTCAAAGCAAAGTAAACAAGCATCTTAGATCAAACAGGTGAATAAATCCAAGAATGTGAGAGCAGCGTTTCCTGAACCTGACTGTCTTCCATTCCTGTTTCCTGCAGCTTTGTCCTCTTCTGCTGCACAAGTGGCTTGGTGCTTTGAGGTTTTTTTTTTTTGGTTGGATGGTTGGGTTTTTTTTTTCCTTTTTTCTCCCCCAAGAGTAAGAAATATTACTATAATACACTATGTAATGTTGTTTTCAAAGAATATTTTCAGAATGATGTTTTCAGAATTTCAAGGTTGTGCATTTCTGCAACTTTCCCTAAGCCTCCATGTGCTTCCCCTTGCTTGGAATTCCTGATTGAGGGTAGACACAATTTCATTTCTTCTCTTACAGGGTTGCCTGTCACAGGTGATAGTTTATAAATGTTATTTTTCAGCAGACCACAGGAACTTGATAACTGTGTTGAACAGTTAAAGCTGGTCAGACACGGTTCAGTTTGGTCTCACTTTCCATTTATAGCTGTAGTAAATCTCCCAACAAGGGCCAGTGATGGCAGAATATTGTAAAAGTGTTGAAGATTTGTTTGCATAAAGACCAAAATCAAAGAGACTTTGGGTGCTGTGACCTTCTCAAGACTTTCCTTTTCATATTTCATTTCTCCCTATCTATGGACAATTTTGAACCAACACTTTTTTCTTGCAATGTTTTCTCACTGTCATTGGACAGTACAAAAAGCTGTCAGGTGGTTTGATCAGCTGAACTACACTGCTTTTGAGGGTGTTATTTATATATTTGACTATATCTTGTTGAACTAATAGTCTTTATCTAAGTGCTTTGAATATTTTTTCCCTTCCCACCATCAATTTAGATTGTGAGTGCTTTGATGCCAGAACTGCCTGTATGTTTGTATAATGCCTATGCATTAAAGGAAAGGCCATTATATATTCTGTAGGCTTTTCTCAGCCTCAGCTGACTTGCCAGGAGAGTGAAAATCCCTGAGCATATTCTCTTAAACAGGTACTTGCAAACATCATATATTCAAAAAGTTTAAAGCAGCCTAAGGAATGGCAGAAATGTTAGGGTGTTTATGCCATCTTTCTTCTCTAATTGTGAATTAGAAACACTTTGTTGGGAAGAATAAGCTTCCAAAACCTTATAAATGAAAAAATCTTCAGTTGGGTTGCCAAAAGAAAAAAAAAAGCTTTCAGCTGTATCGAATTTTACAAAGAAAATGAAAAGAAAATCCAGAGACAGGAGACCACACTCCTGCAGGCTTTGAACGTGGAATAGTGCTGGTGCCAGACTTGCCTGCCTCCGAGTGCCAAACTGGCACTGCCTCTAATCCTCCCCTTTCCTAGCACTGCACTCAGCAGTCAAAAAACCTGCAATGAGGGGAAAGTGTTGATTTATCTCCGGGGAAATCCGATGCCAACATTCAAAAAGAGGATAAGGAGGATGAAATTATATGGGAAAACAGAAGAAGAAAAAGGCAAGGGGAATAGAAAAGAGAGGGAAACGAGAAAATGGGATAAAAACAGATACAAAGGATTTGAAAAAGAAATAGCAGAAAATAACATTTACCATGGAAGTAATAAAATCAAAGGTTTGCCATCAGTTCCACTGTGCATAAAATTACATCTTGTTTCAGAGTCATTTTCCATCCTGAGGACTCCTGTAGAAATCAAAGATTGCCTTGCCAGAACTTCCCCATGAAGTTCCACCCTGGGTGACCCAAGCCAAAGACTTGGCTGTTTTGTAAAACATCTGTTAGAATGATGTTTTACCATCAGACACAGACTAAAGGGTCAAGAAGAAAGAGTGAAACAAAACCAAGGCACACACAAACCAAACAAAAATCAAAACAAAAATACCCTTGAATGAAAAAGATAGAGGTTGCTCCTATCTAAATATGATCACCCAAAGCAAATGGACTTGCACGAGCAGTCATGTCTGGGTGACAGTGATTGACTGTGCCAGGGCATGTGGCTTGCACAGCAAATAGCTCCCAGGGTAGGACACACACAGACAGGCTTGGTCCTGGGGTTATGTTTGGTGGGACAGGTGAAACCCTTCTGGAGGAACATCTCACTCCACTCCATGGCTCAGCACTCACACTGGTGTGCAGAGAGGCCAAGGATGAGTTCACACAAACTATCTGCAATTCCTGCTGGGTAATAAATTCATTTATCAATCTCTTTTTTCCTTCCTGAGTGGTCAAAGCTTGTTTTTGAAAAAAAAAAGGAAATACTTCTGTTAAAACCAAAATAAATGTAGGGGAAGTAGATTTTCCAAGTTTCTCAAAAAGAGTGATGTTATGCCTTGAAAAATAATATTTTATGTTCTGCAATAGTCAGATTTCAAGATGCAGTGTATTTTTATACTTTGCATTCATAATAACTCAGAATTCAGCCATTTCCCTACAAAGTAAAGGGTGGCATCCCCCACTATGTATTTTAGCACCTCCCCATCTGTGGGTGAAACTGTGCAATGTTTTTGAACAAACCCTGAACAAACTGATACTCAAAATAAGAATGAACATGTTGAATAATATTCAACATATATTTGTATAGTTATTACTAACAAAAGATTCATTGGTCATTTCAATATTTTGCTGGAGGAAAAAAGGATTACTTCAGAAAATGCTAACAAATTATTTTCTGAAATGGGAGATTAAAAAGACCAAAAACCAACAAAAAACAAAATAAAACAAAAAACCCATAGAGTTCCTGAGGGAAACAAAGAGCTATTTTAATAAAGATCAGCTTCCTGTGCAGATAGTGAGGATTTTGATCTNTGAGGGTAAACACCATTTCATTTCTTCTCTTACAGGGTTGCCTGTCACAGGTGATAGTTTATAAATGTTATTTTTCAGCAGAGCACAGGAACTTGATAACTGTGTTGAACAGTTAAAGCTGGTCAGACACAGTTCAGTTTGGTCTCACTTTCCATTTATAGCTGTAGTAAATCTCCCAACAAGGGCCAGTGATGGCAGAATACTGTAAAAGTGTAGAAGATTTGTTTGCATAAAGACCGAAATCAAAGAGACTTTGGGTGCTGTGACCTTCTCAAGACTTTCCTTTTCATATTTCATTTCTCCCTATCTATGGACAATTTTGAACCAACACTTTTTTCTTGCAATGTTTTCTCACTGTCATTGGACAGTACAAAAAGCTGTCAGGTGGTTTGATCAGCTGAACTACACTGCTTTTGAGGGTGTTATTTATATATTTGACTATATATTGTTGAACTAATAGTCTTTATCTAAGTGCTTTGAATATTTTTTCCCTTCCCACCATCAATTTAGATTGTGAGTGCTTTGATGCCAGAACTGCCTGTATGTTTGTATAATGCCTATGCATTAAAGGAAAGGCCATTATATATTCTGTAGGCTTTTCTCAGCCTCAGCTGACTTGCCAGGAGAGTGAAAATCCCTGAGCATATTCTCTTAAACAGGTACTTGCAAACATCATATATTCAAAAAGTTTAAAGCAGCCTAAGGAATGGCAGAAATGTTAGGGTGTTTATGCCATCTTTCTTCTCTAATTGTGAATTAGAAACACTTTGTTGGGAAGAATAAGCTTCCAAAACCTTATAAATGAAAAAATCTTCAGTTGGGTTGCCAAAAGAAAAAAAAAAGCTTTCAGCTGTATCGAATTTTACAAAGAAAATGAAAAGAAAATCCAGAGACAGGAGACCACACTCCTGCAGGCTTTGAACGTGGAATAGTGCTGGTGCCAGACTTGCCTGCCTCCGAGTGCCAAACTGGCACTGCCTCTAATCCTCCCCTTTCCTAGCACTGCACTCAGCAGTCAAAAAACCTGCAATGAGGGGAAAGTGTTGATTTATCTCCGGGGAAATCCGATGCCAACATTCAAAAAGAGGATAAGGAGGATGAAATTATATGGGAAAACAGAAGAAGAAAAAGGCAAGGGGAATAGAAAAGAGAGGGAAAGGAGAAAATGGGATAAAAACAGATACAAAGGATTTGAAAAAGAAATAGCAGAAAATAACATTTACCATGGAAGTAATAAAATCAAAGGTTTGCCATCAGTTCCACTGTGCATAAAATTACATCTTGTTTCAGAGTCATTTTCCATCCTGAGGACTCCTGTAGAAATCAAAGATTGCCTTGCCAGAACTTCCCCATGAAGTTCCACCCTGGGTGACCCAAGCCAAAGACTTGGCTGTTTTGTAAAACATCTGTTAGAATGATGTTTTACCATCAGACACAGACTAAAGGGTCACGAAGAAAGAGTAAAACAAAACCAAGGCACACACAAACCAAACAAAAATCAAAACAAAAATACCCTTGAATGAAAAAGATAGAGGTTGCTCCTATCTAAATATGATCACCCAAAGCAAATGGACTTGCACGAGCAGTCATGTCTGGGTGACAGTGATTGACTGTGCCAGGGCATGTGGCTTGCACAGCAAATAGCTCCCAGGGTAGGACACACACAGACAGGCTTGGTCCTGGGGTTATGTTTGGTGGGACAGGTGAAACCCTTCTGGAGGAACATCTCACTCCACTCCATGGCTCAGCACTCACACTGGTGTGCAGAGAGGCCAAGGATGAGTTCACACAAACTATCTGCAATTCCTGCTGGGTAATAAATTCATTTATCAATCTTTTTTTTCCTTCCTGAGTGGTCAAAGCTTGTTTCTGAAAAAAAGAAAATACTTCTGTTATATACCAAAATAAATGTAGGGTAACTAGATTTTCCAAATTTCTCAAGAAGAGTGATGTTATGCCTTGAAAAATAATATTTTATGTTCTGCAATAGTCAGATTTCAAGATGCAGTGTATTTTTATACTTTGCATTCATAATAACTCAGAATTCAGCCATTTCCCTACAAAGTAAAGGGTGGCATCCCCCACTATGTATTTTAACACCTCCCCATCTGTGGGTGAAACTGTGCAATGTTTTTGAACAAATCCTGGACAAACTGATACTCAAAATAAGAATGAACATGTTGAATAATATTCAACATATATTTGTATAGTTATTACTAACAAAAGATTCATTGGTCATTTCAATATTTTGCTGGAGGAAAAAAGGATTACTTCAGAAAATGCTAACAAATTATTTTCTGAAATGGGAGATTAAAAAGACCAAAAACCAACAAAAAACAAAATAAAACAAAAAACCCATAGAGTTCCTGAGGGAAACAAAGAGCTATTTTAATAAAGATCAGCTTCCTGTGCAGATAGTGAGGATTTTGATCTGATTTTAAAAATCAAATTAAGAAATCGGTGTGAAATTGTGTGTCCAATGCCCTGTCCCTTGCAGAACCCTCCTCCCCTGACTTTGAATAGTGCTGTGGGTACCTGTCCAGGCATTTGCAATTTAAACTCCTTTGGTGATTTGCTGTTACTTATTTTGGAAGGAAAAGCTCCCCAGGTATGATCTAGGGAAGAAGGATAGCAGAGGTGTGTTGTGTGTGTAGCTCAGGAAGTGTTCAAATTTGGCAGCAGCCTGAGCTAAAAATGATTTCACATCTGGTGGGGCTGGGAGCTGCATGGTAGGAAATGTTAGTTTAATTTATAGAATTAATAAGCAAGCACAAAAGTGCAATTCACAAGTGATAAAATGGTTCCTTTTGTGGTAGAAAGGGAAAAATCTATATTGGATATGTTACTGCAAATTAATCAAGACAATCAATTTTTTTAGTAAGTACAAATAAGATAGGTGTAAAAATAACAGGAAACATTTAAAATCAGAAGGTTTTAAGATAAGTGGTAATTACAGTTCCATATAGAATAGGAAGATACCACAACTGCTTTCCTCTTTATTTTCATTGTTTCATTCCTTGTGGGCAAAATCCATGCAATTTACAGCAATAGTAGGAATGTCTCTCAAAGAAAGTTGTGATTTGTTGCAAAGTAATGCAAGGAATAGAAATTATTGCAAAAGGGGAGGGGAAATTGTTTGGGATAGCATTTTGTTGCAGGGAAAATCTGGTTTCTTAATTAAGACTGATCTCAAGAAGATCACACAATCTCATGTGCTGTGGTGTCTGTCAGATTATACACGGTGTAGTTCTTAGTGCTCCATTGCATTGCCTTTCCTTTTACCAAATTCCTGTTCAAGAATCACTGCACTATGATAGGCTGAAATCAAAGTTTTAATTCTTGGCAGGTGGCTGTTATTAGAAAAGAGGAGGAGGGAAGGGACAGGGAAAAAAAATCTCGTAGTTAGAGGTTTTCTGCAAGTGTTCCTTTTGCCGAGGGAAGTTGTTCCAGGTGATTGAAACAGTTCACTCTGGGCAGGAAATGTGGAATATTGCTGTCGCTGTCTGCATGCAGATGACAAGCTGCTGCCAGCTGTACAGCTCTGCCTGCTGCAGCTTCAGGGACTCCTGTGATTTCCAGCCATTCAAATCGCTCCAAAGCACTGAACTTATTCCCATCTCCGGCATTTGTAGAGCCAGACCAATTTGCCTTTATCACAACAGAGTTGCCGAAGGCTTTGTGAATTACAAGCTGTTTCTCATGTTTATTGATGGACTGATCTTTGGGAAAGGACCAAAATAATAATAGTGAAAAAGTACAGTTCATTTCCATTGGAATTGATTTCTTTCTTTCTTCCTTTCTTGCTTTTTACCTTCCAATTTTCCTTTTCCATTTTTGGGGGGATGGGAGGAGGATCAGGAGACGTGCAGTGCTCAGTTTCTAAATGTGAGACCTCTGGGAGAAGGAACTGCAGTAATTGAATTGGATTAGACAAGCCAGCAGAACAAAGTCACATTCCATGAGGTTTTTCCAGCATTGAGTAGATGAATAGTAATTATTAAAGGATTAGTGCAAGTCTAAGATGTGGTCCACTCTGAATACTCTTCACCATATATAAACAAAAGCAAGATGTAATATGTGCTATTTAAGCTTCTTTTTATCTATAATAGATTTCTTTTAAGGCTGCAAGAACTTGAAAAAAAATCCTGTATGGTGAGTAAGCACTCTTACTGTTTTTCAATAAAGAATTAAACCCTATAAGCTTTAACTCTAAAGAGATTCTAAAGAGAGCTTAATTAAAGATACTTACTCTTGCTTTAAATTATGTCTGCTCTCATTCTGGTGGCTTTTGGTTGTGGTTTTTTTTGAAGTACATCAGTGAGGTAGAGGGAATATTTTAAAGCCACAGGTTGAATTTTTTATGGTTTCTGGGATCCTTTTTTTTTTTTTTTTTGTAGTTTCTTAGCTCTTATGGATTCAGAGTTATACTCATTTTTGGGCATATATTTAACAGTAACTTGCAAATCTAATTTTAAACTAGACATAAACCCCATTTTTTGTAAATTTTCTGTATCTGTAGTGTTGAAATAAGGACATTAGCCAGTAGTCTTGACAGACCTTTTTTAAAAAAGCTGGGTTTTTCATTTCAAGTTTTATCTCCCAGTGCATTGTAAAGATGACTCTGGATGCATTATCTGAGAGTAGCACACATATCAGAAGAATTATGCTTTACAACAGCTATAGTTCCTGGGTGATTTTTCTGGAGAACCATGAAATTGCATAGTAGGAGATGAATAAAGATGAGGTTATGGTTGTGATTCCTTGTTCCTACTTCATTTTGGAAAATATTGCAAATAGTTTTCTATATTCAAGATTGGATTGCTTTTATTCCCAAAAGACCCCTGGTCTTGGTAGTTTTTTCTACATACTTCATTTCATACAGTTTGTGTTGTGGTTTCAGTTTCCCCCTTTTCTTTATATCATGAGATAAAAAAATAAAGAGTGGGTCAACCACCAGTTGACCACATTGTGGATTCACTGAGAATAACAGGAATTTATGGCTTAAGCAGAAGCAAAACATTTGTCTTCCTGGAAATTTATTCAGGCTGTGCTCTTGGGAAATTCCACTGTCCTAACCTTTATAAATCCTGTCATTTGGGCAATTTCAGGTGCTAGATCCAGAAGCTGAAGAACACTATTCTTTCTTTTATTTTTAACCTCCTTTAAGGCCTAATATGTTGGATGTGCTTCATTTTGAGCCAGGTAATCCCCACAGCTCTTTGTATTGTTTGTAATTGCTCTGTAGGATTGCAGCTATTAAGGGTTGTGAATTTTTTGAGGATGTGTTCCTGTAGAGTCTGAGGTTCTGTGGATAGGTGATTTTATGGAGCCCAGAGGGGATAAACATTTGGGGAAGGATTGATGGACAGGAGGCAAAATCACAATTAGAGGGTTTGAAGACAAAACCAGAGACCAAGATACAGGAATAGGAGATTCAGTCACTCAGATAAGATTAAAAGATTTAGAAGGAGACCTCTTAACATGAAAAAATGACAGTGTTCCTTCCTAGAAAGCATGAAATTTGTGCAGCCTATGAAAACTGACTGCATTAATAGAGTGGGCTGAAAAAGAAGATGGCTTTCCTACAAGAACTGAGGAAGGGCACCAGGCCAGCTTCCCACACTCACAGGGTGGATGCCAAATTCAGGGTCTCTTGAGCTTTCAGTAAGCTGTGGGGAACATCTGTGCTCGTTGATAGACTGATAAGGCAAATGAGATTTGATTTCTTCTGCTAGGGAAAAAACCAGCCCTGAAATGCACACAGAACTAAAGAAATGACACACACACACAGAGAAATGTCAGTGGTGTGATTGGGGTTTTAGCTCAGTGCAGAACTCTCAGCCAGCTCAAGAAGTACAATCACCAGGAGCTCACTAGAGGCAAGGTTTGCTGCTGTTGTGGCACAGTCAGCAAGGGCATTTCCTTGGGCTGAGGGGAGGGTCAGTGCCTGTCCTGGCAGAAGAACAGGCACAATATGTTGCATTAGCAGCTTGAAAAATACTATTAGCACACTACAACCTTTCATTTGTGATCTCCTCGTGCCAATTCTGATGAGCGAAGGTCTAAGGCATAAAATATTTCTGCCAACTTGTCTTTGATCAAGAGATGTTTCTGCTGTCTGTATGTATCAGACTTTTGCTATAATTGGCCTCACCAATTTTGTTCACACTTCAACTGTGAGGAATATGTAGCTCACCAGTAACAGGCTGTCTTGTGTTGATAACAAGCTTTTTTAATAAATCACTCAACCTTCCTATAATAATAAGACTTTCTGCTGTGTTTTCTTCTCAAAAGTAAAGGGAAAAAATAATTCTGCCACCTGGATTGTCGTTTTCTTGTCTGTCTTATTTTCATTCTTTTGTTGCATGACATGGTGCAATGTAACAATAAGTTAGAAAGGAAATCTGCTGGTTTTCTTTATTTTGCGTTTTTCATGGCACACTACTTTTGTTCCAAAAGTCAACAGAACCAAAGATATACTCAGCTGGAGGACATGAGAAGAGAGATCAGGGTGTGCAGATATGACCAGAAAAGCAAACAAAACAATGCTAGACAAAACCCAGAGGAACCAACTTAAATGTTTAAATGTTCAACTTGCAATTTTTAACTTGTAGCAAGTAGTAACCTATTGAAAATGTTTCTGTTTTAACTTCTTAAAATTTATTAAATCAGCTTTAAATGTTAAGATTTAAAACAACTACAAGGTGTCAGTTAAGGAAGATGTAAGAATATTCAAGTGAGGTTTTTCATTCCATTCAGTGGGCCTTGGACAAAACCCTGGGACACTGGATTGTCTAGGAGACCTTCAAAGACTAATAAGCTGTGACATCATGCCTGTATAATGCAGGTGGCTGGGATCTTCTTTCCTAACGTTTAATTTTCACATAGAATAAGGCTGAGAGGTTCCTGAAGACCAAAGACATTATCATATTCTCTATATCTAATAAATATTGGGTTGAAAGGTGCTATGGAATAGAAGGAATAGAAGACATCTTAGTATGGAGAACAGGACGAGGTTCTGCTCAGGAAGACAAAGGGCAGCCAGTGGAAACCAACTGCATTTCTAGAGTGGGAGGGAAAAGAGGATGGAACTGAGGCATTGAGGGCAGCTTCTCACACTTGTCATTGACCATCACTGACTTGAAATATAATCACTTTTTATTATCAACTTCCTGAATTTCCCTTCATATTGAAGCTCAAGCTTATCATGCCCTCAGCCAGGAAGAAGCCCAGGTTATTTTCCTCAAAAGTTGAATATGGTTATGTGTACAATTCCACATGTGCCCAGCTCTCTGCAGTGAGAGATGCCTCTACAGTCTCAACTCTGCATTTTAACTGAAATTGAAATGGTTTCTTGGAAGAAAATATCTACAAAAGTTATATCACCTAAGCACCAGAGCATCCAGATGAGGGAAATTTTGAAGGCTGGTACATCTGGCATTATCTTAAAGCTAAGAACCATATTTTCAAAGACAGGTAGGCACTGGGATTTTGAACATCTTACAGACACATAAATCCAGAAAGAGAGGCTTTAAAAAAATCCCCCTAGGCATTATTTGCCTGCTTAAAGGGCACTGAAAGTCAAGCTTTAGAAAATATGGGCTGTGGATACATTCTGAATCTTTCTCTTTTCCTTTCAAATTACTTTTTCCATATCTTAGTAGATCTAGAATTACACAAAATATGTGGCTACTACAATCTTAGACATTATGCTGAACACATTTCTCTATCTGTTGAATTTTAGTACTGGCCAGAAATAGAGTCAGATTTAGTCTCTTCCTGCACACAGGTCCTGCCACAGCAGCCCCTTCCCATGGCTCAGCAGGTGTGCACCACACCTTTCACCAAGAGCTGCTCTTGCTTTCCCTCCTCTATCTGCATCACTCCCAATGAAAATGTTCATCCTTCCCTAATCAGGATGATGATCAGCTTGCTTTTCTCATTTGAAAAAGGATGTGAAAGCTTTCTTTCACATCACTGTATCTCAAATGCAAATAGTTGTTTCTCCTTGTCTCTTTGAGAAGTCCATGCTCTGAATCCGTATAAAGGAACATGACAGCAAGTGCACAGCCTGGTGCTGAGGCTGCCTTTGAAGAGATGGTTTGACTTCTGTAGGGCTGCCCTGGTTATCCATCACTGGTCAGATGGGTATGAGGATGGGTCCAACTCACATGGGGTGAGTTTGCAAATTTTGCATTATCTCCAGTCTCTGCCCTTCTGCAGGGAGTAAGCTTAAATACCCCAAATTTCATATTGAAATGGTTGAAAGCACACTTACTCTTTATTATTATTTTATTCAGCACACTTACAAAAACATACAAACTCCAATAACCTTTGGAAGATGTGTTCTGTCTCTGTGAGAGAGATAACTGAATAGTACCAATTTTTAAATAGAAAACCTATAATTCAGCCTACCTGCCATCAAATCATCCCAGACTGTTGCTCTTTAAGGAATATGCTACATCAGTAACAGCATTACTGGATGATAGGAAAAAGACTGTAATATTTATTTAGGTTGCAACAACAAAGCACATTTGGGGATCATTTGCTGGAGCACAAAGAAGATGGATAAAAATCAATATTGTATGTTGCCTACATAGCTATTTCATTCTCCAATTGTCAACAGGCAATAAATTGGTGCTAGAATTAGAATTCTGACATATCATTAATCAGAGGAGTAAATATGAAACAGCTTGATGAACCTTGGTATAAGAAACACAATTTCAAATAAAAAGTCATCCCACATGTGTCATTTCTTGCTAGGGCTTTATATAATTCAGCAAATTGTATCATAAATTTTGGCAAAAGGGACACTGGAGCTGTCAACTTAATTTTTTTTAAAGGGAAAAGCTCAAAAGACAATATTAGTTCCATGTCACACAGAGTAATCCTGCCTTTTCTACTCTCTTATGGGTTTAAATATTGTTTTCAGTAATGAGGGTGCAGTCCTAGGAGAGTAGGTATGCACCTCATTTGGTACTTTAAAGTTCCAGTATTTTAGATCTGGTTTGATCCAATCATCTGATCCATCCTACTTTCTCCTTTCATTCCCCATAGCCATTCTTTGCTCAGCCAGCTTGAGTCAATATATTAATGAACTCATATCACTAATGAATTAATTCCACTGAAGACAAACAGGAGTTTTGCTGTCAACCTCCCCAGAAGCAAGGTTGGGCTCATTTGTTGATGGTAGTCACACCATCACAGGCACCTTTGGAGTTTCTGCCAACATTCCAGCATTTCCTTTTAAAAACAAAAAGGAAAAATATGTGTCTTGGCCAGCAGATTTTTTTTTTTTAATTATTATTAGTATTTGAATTGTGTTTATGTTCAGCCTTCTTCTTGTCTCTTAGGATTTGCCCTTCTCTATTACGAGTAATAAACAGCAGCTTTAATTCCACAGTGACACTGAATAAAAAATGCTGTTCCCCACCAGGTGCTGTGACACTGTAGAACTTCCTGGACAAGGGCTTAGTAGGTCTCAAGAACAGAGGCCACTTTATGAGGTGTCCTTTCACTTTGATCTTGCCATAGCTCAAGGTTAATGGGTTTAATGACAGAAGCTGCAGTTCAGAATAACAGTGGAAAACTTTTTAATCTCCTCTGCTACCAGAAAAAAACCCCACCTTTCCTCTGTTCCTTTCCTGGACACCCCAGATTTCCACTCACTGCACACCTTAGAGTGACTCTGCTCCTCTGCCATGTTCTGTGGGGAAAAGGGGGGAGAGCAGCAGGATACAGGGTGGGGGCTCAGCAGGGCAAACACTGGGCAAGGAGGGAAGGATGCAGGTTGTGCTGTGGTAACACAGCATCAGCATTCCAGCATTCTTTGTTGTTCCAACATTCCAATCTGCAGGGCATTTTGAGTGTGTAGATTTGCCATCTCCTGCAGCAGTTTAGTCATCAGCATGA
>VWYE01029515.1:0-11879 GCA_013398995.1 Alaudala cheleensis
TGTAACTCTACCTTGGTTAGCTTAAAGTTGTCATGCCAGATTTATCAAGAAGAGGCACTGAATAAATCCAATGATGTTATCTAGATACATGCCTGACCCAATCCAACATGGCTAGGTAATAATTGATAACTTTTTTCTTTCTTTCCAGTGTCTTGTGTTTGTTTGGATTCAGTTTTATGACTTGGTATTAACCAGTGAAATTTATGAATAAAGTTAATGCATTTATTGAAATGAGAGCCTGGACGATTAGCTACTTTAGGGGTTCTCTCATCACTATTTTTATGTTTAAAGAAAAAAAACCCTGATAAAGTGAGTATTTTTGACAGGCTTAGCCTTTGATGCTTTGAAATGTTGATGACCCTGTTGATCCTACATTAGTGAGGAATTATAGTAGTCTACTCTTGGATGGATAATTGAAATTTAAAAAGTGATCCTTTTGCATCCTTGGGACATAACGGTTTGCTATTTCACAGAGAGGTTAGTGAAGGCAGTAATCCAAGCTGCCCAAAACAGACTGAGGCTTTGTAGCAAATCTGTGGCTTGTGAGGTTTCCTGCCTCCCCAGTTTCTGTTATTGTGGGACCAATTAATAAAGAATGTTGTGATTACAGTCTCTTTCTGCCACTTGGGCAAAAATGTTGTAGTCTTCTAAATGTGGATGAATTTGCAGCATGCCCACACTTTCATCTTTCAGGCTGATGGGTGAGGTTTGTATGGATTTATAGATTTATCACAAGCTTAATGGTATGTTATGAGCTCCTACGTGAAATCCATCCACAGGTTCAGATTTAAAAAGTTGTGTTGACAGCAGGAATTGTACTGCTGGATGGTTTGCTCTTTAAAAATCTGCCCTTGTTTAGACATCTAGCTAGGAATTTGAGAGTCTGCAGCTGGATACATGATTATAAAAATAAACAGTCAAATTTAAAAAAAATTAAGAAAGATTCATTATAAAGGAAAAAGAATCAAGTTGAGCTTAAAGAGGGCTCAAGACAATAGGTAAATAAGGGACAGAAATTGCTAAGTAAGCCAGGTCTCTGAAATAGAAATGAGGAGCATGCTTGCAAGTTTTAACTGCATTTTCTGTTGTGAAATTTTTTTTTCTTGGTGATAAAAAAGGTGTGTACTATTGATTAAATGGTTTTAATCCCATCTCGGGTTGAAGTGGCAAGTCTAGTGAAACCCTATATTATTTTTATCATCTATGTAGTGAGTTGGTTGAGAGCATATTTCTCCTCTTTGTCTCTGGAGAGCTGTCTGTTTTAATATTCTTGTTTTTCCTCCCAAGTACACTCTGAAAGACGGGTGTTTTTTCAGCATGGGCACCTTTTTCACTGTGTTGCTTTGATCTCTTGATAAGATCAGTTTCATTGGTTAATCAGGTTGGGGAAAATCATGATGTAGAGAAATGAAGCAATAGAAAACAGATCTGCTGTAAGATTAAGGGTTTGGCAAGCACTGATGTTTACTGTACTGATAACCAAAAAGCTTTTTGTTCCCAGATTTAAACAAGATCCATGTTACAGCCACACCTGCCTCAGAAGATTATTTTTGCCACCATGTGAACTAGAAAAATGGTTTTGTAGGAGTGAAAACTCAAGTATCTTTATTGCCAACAACTTACGTTTCGTTACTTCATATTCATACTTTGACCCAATTTGCTATCTTATCAGAGCAGCTGAAGGGCTAGTGCAAGGCAAGAGCATGGTTTAATCTGAAACTATGGTTTAAGATATTTTTACCTTTATGAATTGACTGCCAGAAAATCAGTCTGGTCACTGGTATACTCTGGAGTGTCAGACGAGCTCTGTTTGGACATGGCTGTGGCTGAGGGAGATGCTGCTACCGGTGGTGCTTTCAGTTGTTCACACCATTTGTACACACCAGGTGTGCCCTTGACTACTGCTGAGTGGACAGGTAGCTTAAGTGGGAATTGCAAATACCTGGCACATTTTGTTCATGGTAAAACCTGGGCAAACATTTCTTCACTGTCTTAATTTTTCATCATCAGCTTGAGCCACCTCAATTCTGTGAGCCTCTGAGAGTATGGACCAAACTTTAATTCATGTCTTTCTCTTGTGCTTCTCCAAACTGTGTTCTTCTGTTTTAATTAAATACTTAATCTATAATACTGAAAAATAATTATATCAAATGAAAATAGCTTCCCTGGGATTTCTTTCTGCTGCTGCCCAATGCTTTATAGGAGATCACTAGGAGAGCAGTGCCAGGATGATGTATGGATCTAATAAATCAGCATGATGAGGTGGAGCTGGAAGACAGAGGGTTGAGTTTTTTAACATTATGTGTCTTTCTAGATTCTGGTTTCTAGGTTAATTTCTTTGTGATTACCTGGCCACTGTGGTCAGATTTATACAGGGCAATAAGGACAATAAAATATTTCAGTTGGTTGAGTTCATTAGCATAGTAGGTTCCTGTGTAATTTTTTCCACAGCTATTGTGATGCCTTAGGATCCTTCAGATCCATTCTCAGCAGAGCTAAAGGAACTTAGTTTTATGGACTTACATCAATGCACATCATTTTAAGCTCATAATAGTTTGACTTCTGAAAATGGTACATACACTCCTAAGTGCTTAAGAAAATATGACGACAGTTCTCACTGAAAGTCAACAGGATTTAGAATTTCAAAAGGCAAAGTACCTTCTGAAAAAGTACATTACTACTTCCTGTATTCAGGAAGCCGTGGCTTACGTGTCAACCTGGTTTTGCTGTAAGAAGATTAGAAATCACACCAGCCCTCAGGTGTCACCAGGTTTCACACATGAGGATAAAATGTGAACATCCAGTCAAAATTTGGTTTTCATTTTCAGTGAAGTCTTATTTTAGTCAAAGTGAGAAAGGCCAGTTTGATGATGCGTTTTCACCGATCACATTTTTCTGAAGATCAGCACACCTTTGTCCAGCATCAGCAATACCCCAAGAACCACAGCAACTCTTTTATCATTACTTTTGTAATCAAGTGTAAATCATAATTGCTAATTATCTGCATTGATACATTCTTGCATGTGGCCAGAATGGAATAATCCACGTGCAGATGTATCAAGTTTCTGAGGGTGCCTGCACCTCACAGAATGGCTTAAAAATAATTTGGGAGATGGCTCCTTGGGTATGTGTTGTAAAGCAAAAGGTTTAATAAACTTACAAAATAATAAACAATAAACAAACAAGATAGAACCCAAGCACAGGCACTTACACACATTGTACCCTGCTATCACATCCCAAGAAGCCCCGAGAAGCTTTGTTCTCCACCTTAAATACAGGATGAGTTAGGTGGGATTTTGGCAAACTGCCCCATAGAGAATGGCTACATTTCTGAAAGACAGGTAAAGAGATCTATCTGTGTTTCTGTCTTGGCATTAAGCCAATGGCTGCAAGCAGAGCAAAGAAGCTTGTCGGGCTTTTCCTATTAATTCTTATGGTAAAACTGAAATCCTTTTTCCTTATGTGGAAAATACCTGTTTGGTTTAAAGTTGCACTACTACACTGCATGAGGGGATCGAGGGTACCCTCAGTAAGTTCATGGACAGCACCAATTTGGGTGCGAGTGTTGATTTACTTGGAGGGCAGGAAGGCTCTGCAGAGGGAGTTGGATCAATGGGCTGAGGGCAGGGGTATGAGCCTCAACAAGGCCAAGTACCAGGTCCTGCTTTGTGACTTTGGTCACAACCCTGTGCAGAGCTGTGGGCTGGGTGTGCTGGGTGACAGTGTTTGAACATGAAGGTGGGCTCAGGGGGCCAGTGGTATCCTGGCCTGTACCAGCAATAATGAGGCCAGCAGGACCAGGGCAGTGATTGTCCCCCTGTGCTCAGCACTGGTGAGGCCACTGGTGAGGCTTGAGTTCTGGGCCCCTCAATTCTGAAGGGACACTGAGGTACTGGAGAGAGTCCAGAAGAGGGCAGCTGAGCTGGTGAAGGGTGTAAAGCACAGATCCTAAGAGGAGCAGCTGAGTGTGTTTAGCCTGGAGAAGAGATGGCTCAGGGGTGACCTTATTGCTCTCTACAATTGCCTGAAATGGGGGTGTAGCCAGGTGGGGCTTGGTCTCTTTTCCCAGGCAGCCAGCTACAGGACAAGGGGACCTCAAGCTGCGCCATGGGGCATCAGGAAGAATTTTTTCCCAGAAATAGTTGTTGAGCCTTGGAACAGCTGCCTAGGGAGATATTGGAGTCACCATGCCTGGAAGAGTTCAAGAAATGACTGGATATGGCATTTAGTGCCATGGTCTAGTTGGCATGTTGGTGGTCAGTCAAAGACTGGACCCTGTATCTCAGACAGCTTTTCCAGTGCTAAATGAGTCTGTGATTATGGCTTTAGGGATGAGCTGCAGACCAGTTCTCATTACTTCCTGCAATCTAGTCTTGATTGCTTTGGTTGAGATGTTGTGGCTGTTTGTTAAAGACAAACTTGCTTTGTGTCTTCATACATCAGAGAGTGCCCAATGGAAGACACTGATTACAGGAGGGGAGTCTGTAGGTGCACACACATGGAGAAGATCTGAGCAAATGTTACTGGTGCTGACTGAAGTATGATGTCATGGGCAGAGAACTTCCAAAAAGCAAATAATGTAAAATACTTCTTGTAATTTATAGTGGGATTAATCAGATAAGAGGCTTTTCAAATTGAGGATGCCCTTTTCATGAGCTTTGAACCCAAATCCAGGAGCCTTAACAAATTACACGGCAGGCAGGAGCAGCTTTGGAGCACAAACACATCTCCACAGTAGATAAGATTACCTGATTAATTTAAGCTCATAAAACAAAGGTCCTGTTACTGTAAAAAACTTGTCATGGTTGATTTTTGAAGGTCACTTTCTGCTATGGCAACAGAGAAACCATGCTTGTGAAAGGAAGAATCGTGTTTGAATGGGGAGGCTACACAGAGGCATAAAAAGAGGCATAAAAAGCCACTTTGGCATTTGCTGAAGGTACCAGCAGTCCCTTTGGAGAACATTCAGGGTGGACCCTTTTTCTCCATCTGACTGACTTGTTTTCTCTCTCTTGTTATGTTTTGGCTTGATTTTTTCTGATGAAGTTGAGCTGTTGCTCAATTTAAACACGAAATAACTAGTTAACCTGAAGTAGTTGAAGTATTTCTAAAGCATTTGCTATTCCTGGTGAAATACATGGGCAATCAGAAACCACAGTGCTATGTTATGTCAGGTTGGGATGCACTGCATGGGAGGGAGAGAGCTGTCCACTGCTGACAGCAGGTGTGGATGGGGTTCTCATACAGGGTTCTCTTCAGATATTTTTCTCAGATTTTGCCTAAGAGGAATGCAATCCTATCTTGAAAGATATGAAAAAAAGGAGAGGGCACTGGATGATCTGATGGTCTCATTGGATCAGATCCCAGACACAACCCATCAAAAGGTGGGATGCAGATGCAGATGAAACCATATTGGGATTCTCTGTTGTTGAATAATTTCTCTGTGGTGATCATATTCATTTCTCTATGTCTGGAAAAGGTTAAAAATTGAAGGATTTTAGCAAAATTATCACTATATATTATTTTAAANAACTTGCTTTGTGTCTTCATACATCAGAGAGTGCCCAATGGAAGACACTGATTACAGGAGGGGAGTCTGTAGGTGCACACACATGGAGAAGATCTGAGCAAATGTTACTGGTGCTGACTGAAGTATGATGTCATGGGCAGAGAACTTCCAAAAAGCAAATAATGTAAAATACTTCTTGTAATTTATAGTGGGATTAATCAGATAAGAGGCTTTTCAAATTGAGGATGCCCTTTTCATGAGCTTTGAACCCAAATCCAGGAGCCTTAACAAATTACACGGCAGGCAGGAGCAGCTTTGGAGCACAAACACATCTCCACAGTAGATAAGATTACCTGATTAATTTAAGCTCATAAAACAAAGGTCCTGTTACTGTAAAAAACTTGTCATGGTTGATTTTTGAAGGTCACTTTCTGCTATGGCAACAGAGAAACCATGCTTGTGAAAGGAAGAATCGTGTTTGAATGGGGAGGCTACACAGAGGCATAAAAAGAGGCATAAAAAGCCACTTTGGCATTTGCTGAAGGTACCAGCAGTCCCTTTGGAGAACATTCAGGGTGGACCCTTTTTCTCCATCTGACTGACTTGTTTTCTCTCTCTTGTTATGTTTTGGCTTGATTTTTTCTGATGAAGTTGAGCTGTTGCTCAATTTAAACACGAAATAACTAGTTAACCTGAAGTAGTTGAAGTATTTCTAAAGCATTTGCTATTCCTGGTGAAATACATGGGCAATCAGAAACCACAGTGCTATGTTATGTCAGGTTGGGATGCACTGCATGGGAGGGAGAGAGCTGTCCACTGCTGACAGCAGGTGTGGATGGGGTTCTCATACAGGGGTCTCTTCAGATATTTTTCTCAGATTTTGCCTAAGAGGAATGCAATCCTATCTTGAAAGATATGAAAAAAAGGAGAGGGCACTGGATGATCTGATGGTCTCATTGGATCAGATCCCAGACACAACCCATCAAAAGGTGGGATGCAGATGCAGATGAAACCATATTGGGATTCTCTGTTGTTGAATAATTTCTCTGTGGTGATCATATTCATTTCTCTATGTCTGGAAAAGGTTAAAAATTGAAGGATTTTAGCAAAATTATCACTATATATTATTTTAAAAAGAGTCAATAACACATTTTCCTTCTTATTTGCCATCTCATCTCACTGCTCAGTTAAGGCCAAATCACACGCTTGAATTTGTTGGGAAGAATTTCATATTGGAAAGCCCAGAGCTGATCCTAAACCTGGTGTTAAAGTTCCCTGGTGAAAGCATTATTCCTCTGATAATTTACATCACCTGATAGCTTCACAATGTAGTGACTCTATTTACAGTGTGTTACTCTGAAATAGGTGCTGCCAGCCATCTGTAAAGTGCACTGCAGCTTGTTATCACCTGCTGATGGGCATTAAAAAGACCGATGGACCAGATTCTCCTGTACAGAAAAGCCCCTTTTTGTCACTCTGTCTGGTTTAAAGGGACTCTGAGCTGCAATTACTATGATCTATTTCTGCTTTGTGGCCCATCTGTACTTCTGCATTGTGTAAAGGACCCCAGCATAAATGAAAATGAGGTCACTGGGAATCTGGTCATGTTCAGCTGCAAGGTGGACAAAAGATTGCTGTAGAATATTAATAGTAATGCACTGGTCTACTGTGAACACTACTAATTTGTAATCTGTCTTGCCTGCTTTGCAGGTGGGGAACCCAGCACACACAGGGAATAGGTGATGAACCTGCAGTGTGCAGCAGGACCTGAGTCCTGTCACCAGAACCAAGCAGAAAGATTTATATCAAGGACCAAAGTGCAAGTACAAAATGAAGGATTTTTTTGAGCAGAAAGCAGATTTTTTTTCCCCACTGAATTCCCTTCAGAGGGAAGTAAGTCTGATCAGAGTGCGCTATGGGACCATCAGAGGACAGAGTTGTGGAATGCTATAGGACAACCCTTTTGCTGATTCCCTGGCACTGCACTTGATTGTCTTGGGAATAAGGGGCATTCTGCATGGCTCTTTGTTCTGGAAATGCAGTGGTCCTGAAGCCTGAACTAAACAGCAGGGAGTGTAGGGGCTGCCAGAAATTTGCAAACAAATCAAGTTTTTGAATTTTTGAATGGAAATTGCCTGTTAACTATGGCTGCATTGGCAAAATGTGTCCATTTCTGCAAAGGATTCATTAATTTGCTGAAATCTGATAAAATGAGAAGTTTCTCAAATTATTATCCTGTTGGTGCTCTCACCACTCACTTCCTGAACTTAATCACACAAGAGTCCTCTTCTCTGTCTCTCTTGCTTTTGGCTCCTGCATGCACTGAGGGGAAATGCTTCAGCAGATAACTGATTTTTTTTCCCCTGTCAGATGGTTCTTTATTTCCTTTATTAGGTTGTTTGAGCAAAATTGCCAGATTTTAGCACTCACTGATCATTACTCCATCATATCCCTCAGCTGCAGGGAACCAAGTCCCCGCTGTACTGAGGCAGGAAGGCTGTAAATGAAATGCTTTGACATAGCATTGGTGTGTCTGGAAATTGTCACACACCTTGGTGACTGTGACTCTTAGGGGATGACATCAGTGGTATAGAGACATTTACAGTTAACTGTGCACGCATATGGAGAATTCCCTGCGATGCTGCTGATGGATCACAGTGTGTCGTGTCTGCAGTGCTTCACACAGGAGAGCACAATAAGAGGACTTGGGAACAGCAGTGAGAGCATTTTTGTTGTTTGTTTTCAAGAAGTTGGATGCCAGATCTGAAGCATCCCAGGTCGGAGCCAGCTTCCCCTGGCTGGGGAGTGCCTCTATGCCCACATTGCCTGTGTGCCACAGTGCTGCTCTGCCCTGCCTGGGGTGCAAGGGCCCTGAAAGGCACTGGGGGTGTGGGCATGGAGAAGGGGAAAGGACAGGGCAAACAAGCAGAACACACAGAATGAAGGCCCACTGCGCCTCATTTTTCTGCCTTCACTTTTGCTAGTGGTGCAAGTTAAAGCTGCCTATTCACACCACCCCTCTGTCCTCACAATTTTTAACTTAGGCCAGGGCTGGAGAGCAGAGTGTGAGCTGGTATTTTTCCCTGTTGCACTTGGATTGCTCTAATTAAAATGATTTTTGTCACTTTATACACAAAACCAAGAGAGCTTCTGTCTGGAAATGCCTGTTTTGAAATAATAACATTCTTCTGCAGTTGCCTGTGGTGCACTCCATTAAGGGTGGCATAGAATAGAACTTTTCAGGACACTCATTTGGGAATGCTTGTGTCTCAGCAGCACTTGAAGAGGCAAATCAAATGTTTGCAGTGATTGGGAAAGGCACAGAGAGCAAAATTGAAAATGTCAGAATGCCACTGTATAGATTCTGTGATTCACACATGCTTTTATTACAGTGTGCTGTTCCCCTCATTTCTAAAGGATATATTAAAGCTAGGAAAGGTTCAGAGAAGGGCAGCAAGTATGAAAGTAGATATGGAATAGCTTCTGTGCAAGGAGTGACTCAGAAGAATGTGTCTTTTCAGTGTGGAAGAGAGGAGAGATAGGTACATAATGGCTGGGTAATTGGCTAGGTTGCCTGGGTCCCGCTTGGTGGCACATGAAGCCAGAATCTGCCAGCCCTGGCTGAAGTAGGGACGTGATTGATTTATTCTCTGTGCTGAGGTGCCACAGCAAACCCTGAAGTACTGCTTAGGTGTGCTGTAGCAGCTGGAGTCCAATTCCTGTGTTTGCAGAACTCCTGTTAAAGTGCAAGGTCTCCTGCTGTTACAGCTTGTTCTCTGGCTGCTCTGACGGGGAGGTTATAGATATGAATTGTAGACATGTCTGGAGGCAACATGACCATTTGCTTTTTTCCCTGCCAGTTTTTTGTATTAAATTGTGCTGATAAGTCTCTGCAGGCAATTACACCTGTATCTGGCCAATGTAAACAAAGTGGAAGGTCACTGAGGTGGAACATAAGGTCAGCTGAGACAGAGGTACTTTTTCTGCATTTTGCAGATATGATTGCCTCTGGTTCACAAGGGAGATTGGTTCATGATGTAATCAGCAGTGAGCACCTCCTTGCATTCTATTACCAATCCTTCACAGCAATTATTTTCTTGCTGATTTCTCTTTTTGTTATTACTATATGCAGTTTTCAACTTATTACTTGGAATTTTGGAGTCTTCAAACATCCATGACTGCTTTTGCTGCATGGCCTGCCTCTCAGAAGTGCTGAGATGTAGAAGCTGCTCTTGAACCCAGTGGGAGATTTTGTTGCCCATCATTTCTGAAATTGTGTTACTTCCCAGAAGTTGTGTGATGCCTTCTGCCACTGCAGCATGCTGTTTTTTAAACAGCATTTTCTCCACAGGGAATCTAGGTTGCAGTTATCCACAAACCTCTATCTTGTGGTGTAGCGGACGTAATTTATTGCTTCAGTGGTCTGCTTGAAGGATGCTGCTCTCACATCTACTCAGGCCTATGTTACAAACCTATGAAATGTCTTGATTTTCCCTCAGTTTGAAGGATACATCTGTGTTTTGGAGAAAGTATGGGAAAATGGCTCTGTAAAAATGAATGTCATGGGAAAGGAAGCATAATGTACAGGTAAGGTAAATCCAGCTCTCTTACCCCACAGCATTTGGGACAGTTCTAATTGTCACCATCAGGATTCATTACAGGGTTAATGCTATGCTTGGATCCTGCTCCATCCTACCATGGCCAAATAGCAAGGATCTTAGAGAGCAGAGAGTCCAACAGTACTGAAAGGCAGCTGATCCCAGTGCTGCCCATTTGATCCCTGAATAGCAGCACAGTTTAGGGACACCACACACCTGCCTGCAGTGTCCTGTGTGCCCCTTATCTTGCATTTGACAGAGCGGATGTCTCTTCTGGCTGAAAAAAATAGCTCTTGCCCTGATTAATAAACATGCAGTGAAGGCACCTGAACATTTAGGGGGAGTATCTTTTTTGCACTTCCCCACCTGCATCCCTGCTGCTTAATAGCATCACTGAGCTGCATCCTGTCCTTCCCATTTGCTGTGCATCTGAAACAGCTCTCCCTGGGTAGCTGCAAACTCCTCTCTTTTCAGCAGATGAATAAAACATCACAGTCTTACATCACTGTAAAACCTGCCTGGCTGTGCTTTTATAATCCTCTGCTTATTTATTTACTTATCCGCAACATGCGTCACTAATAGAATTTAAATGTTATGTTAAAGACTGATGTTAGGAAGGTTTGGGTTTTTTCCCCCTTATTGACTGGCTCCTGGATACCACAGGGAAATATTACAGCATATATTTTATTATTCAAGATGATGCTGACGTAGAAGTTCCCTGATTCATCTTCCACCATTTCTCTGACGCTCAAGAAATATCTTGCCTGCAGCCAGTGTGATAAACCTTAAAGAATTACTGTTACAATGTATGAGATTATGGAAATACATTATTATAAACCAGTGATGTTTTTTGGTTAGATAACTCATGGTCTCTGTCAGAGTGAGTGAGTCTGTGCTCCTAGGCTTTGAAATGCTGAACATTGTAATTCAGAAGGAGAGAGTTTTTATTACCATTTTATTACCATTGTGTCTCAGATGTGACAAATGAATCACAATACATCTTAGGATGTACTTGTTCTTCTCAACAAAAGCAAAACATGGTTCATCAGGGCAAGGGTAGACTGACCCAAAGGCCTTAGTCCCTATTTGAGAGCAGGATGATGAATCTGGTAGATAGTTGATACATGTTTTAGTGAGGGAGTACAGCTAATGTCAGATGGAATCTCCTTTGATTCCTGAATGCAGGAAATATGTATGTTGTTGATGGTTTGGATTAGAGTACTTTCATTTTTGGCTGAAGGTTTGTAATTTTTTGGTGGAAATTTTATCTCTTGCACAGTCTAAATTTTATCACTAGGTCCACTTGACTTCTCTTTGCTTGTGTCTAAGTCAACACAAAATTCAGAGAATGAGCTTCTGATCTTAACAAAACCAATGAAAACGTCCTGTTGCCTGCAAGGATACAGATGTTTCACTTGTATGCATCTTTATGTCTTACACCAAGTAATCACAAGTTTTGTTCAGCTATTTCCTGTAGTTTTCTTCTCCCTGGAATTTTGCTGTTTCTTTGTCATTCTGCTCATTTGGTCTGTCTTAAAAGTAGGTTTATATATTTTATGGCATATCCTGTGTCTTTTAGGGACATTCTAGTCCAGCTTTGTCCCAGATAGCATAAAATTTACGTAGGAGATCCAGTTTCAAAAGCAACCTCGATTAGTAAAAGTCCAGGCTATACATGTTCCAACATGCAGGGAGGAAAAATCTTAGTGAGACACATACAGCTGAAAAAAAGTAATGATTCTGTAAAAATGCCATATATACATATATATATA
>VWYE01029521.1:0-34001 GCA_013398995.1 Alaudala cheleensis
GCACATGGGACTGCAAAGCACCATTTTTTGCTTGTAGGCACCATTAATTTCTTAAGTGCAGAACAAACTAATTTTGCAGGTAAATAAGTAAGGTGGTTTACAAATATATTTTTGCGAATACAAAATATAACCAGAATTAATGAAGAGAACTGCAGTAATGGAAGAGAATCTTAAAGAAAGCAATGGCAATGCAGGGATATCTGGTGGCTCCAGCATGGTAACAGCTGCACTAAACTTAAGAAGAAACAGGCAGGAACATACTGTCAATTTAAAAATAACTTTCCATATGAAGAAAGAGTGGAATTTAGCAATAGACACTTGAAAGAACCCCCAATAGGAGGGGCTGTTAATATTTTTAAAGAATTAAGTTTTGATAGATACAAGGGAATTTCTCACTGGAGAGAAATACTGAAGTGAATTCAATTACAAATACCAAGTGAAATATCTGGTGGTTAACTGCATGAGACCACAAATCCAGGTTTGATTCAGTGTTATTTTTTCTGCCACAAAATCCAACAGGAGTTTTTTCTATCCCTTGAATGACAAATTGTGCAGTTCTATTTTTGCCAACCTCTACGATTCTACTCAAAGACATTCTCCTAGAAATAGTTACTAGGCTGAAAGCAACAGCAGCAGCTTGTAAATATATTGGAGACTTCATTGTCTACAGAAATCTGTAGAGCAGTATTGTAACTGCTCTATAAAGACTGGCTCCATCCCTGAACAGAATCTGGACTAAAGATTAAAAAACATCTCTGCAGATCAGCTCTACCCACCACCCAGGGGTATCTCCCCACTCTCCTGTGACAGGAACTCTTCAGCCTATTAACAAGGACACTACCAGTTTAAGCTTTGGCTACTCTGATGCATTCACCTCTCATCATGGCCATCTCTTACCACTCTGGTCACAGAAGCCTGAATGAATCTCATATACAACTCTTTACCTTGTCCCAGTCAAAGTTTCTTCCCCACCTATTTCCAAGATTCTTGCAACACACACACACGAGAAAATATTGGGAAATGGTGATATTTTAATTGATAACTTGAAACCCAGCTTGGGTTTCCCGTAGCATCATCATCACCCTTTATTGTAAAAATTCCCATCATAAAACAGGTCAAACCCTTACCAGGTAAAAAGGCACCACACACAGTGTATTCTTTCATGTGAGAGAAAACAGGGATATTTCTACTTCTCAATAGCTTTTTCCTTCTATTTTGGGTAAAAAAAAAATTTAAAAAAATCAAAAATAAAATCTACATTACATAGAACCTGTTATCCAGAAGTTACAGGATTTGTGAGGACAAGTGTTTGAAGATTGCACTCTACAACAGATGTCTGATCCTAACAAGAGATCCCATGAATATCAGGCAGCAGGTGTATCTCCTCCTGCAGATGGACAGTGCATGTTAACTGAGTCACACTTTTTTTTTTTTCCCCATAGGTACTTCTTATCCTCCCTTTGGATTGGCAGCTAAAGAAAATTTTCTAATAGTAGAAGAAATTAAATTCATTTGAAATTTCAGGTAGTATTGTTTTCTCAAGTGGAGATTTAAAAATATTTTGTTATCTCAAAGTCAGATAGCCTTCCTCAAAGTAGCATTCTAAAGAAAAGGCAGCTGAGAATTCAGCCCTGAAGTAAAACTTTGCTGAACTGAGCTCCATCATTTTGCCACAGTTATTGCACACATACATAACAATGAATAGTGATGTGACCAACACAGTTTAAATTCCCAAAATGGGCAGACTGAGCACAGCAGAGGGAATATACAGACATTTGTCACTGAGGGTGAATTGCAAAACAAACATGTTCAAACAGGAAGAAATATAAAAAAGCTTATAAATGCTACCTGCTTGCATGACTTTTTGATTTTACATGGTGTCCTTCTGTGAGATGTTGAGTAATTTCTTGAAGGTACCAGACAACTCAAACTTCCCTTTACATCAGTTGAAAACAAGGACAATGGCATCATGCTAGGTCAGGGAGGAATAAGAATTTCTCTCCCAGCAGATCACAAAAACGATGATTAACAACTCAATTTTCCTAAATGTTTCCTGGAAATACTGCATTTCCAACTCTGGAGGGTTTTTTATTGAAATCCAACACTGTACAAAGAAATAAGTCTCATCTACTTTTCTCAACTCAAAATAAATTATTATGGGTATTTAATAACCCCAAGTTTACAAATATTAACACCTACCAAGAACCAAAGATCAAAGATAGATCACAGATATGTTTCAATGTTTAATATGGAAGAAAACAAATTGAGCTCTATTAAATTCTAAAAAATCACAATTGCTAAGTGCTTTCAAATAAATCATAATCTAAACCAAATTGTCTAGAATTAATATATTTTGTCCTAAGGTCAGAGATGCTGTAGAACAGACTTCAAAAGACAATAAAGATTGGGAAAAAAACATAAAATTACAGTTTAGAAATTATTCAGAAAGAGGTAATTAAAAGTTTTTTGCCCAAATAATTTAACTAGGGTTTGGTTTATAATGCTGTGGTAGATCAATGAAGACTGCTAAATACAATTAGGAAAGTAAATGGACTCAAATTCACATAATCATGGAAAAATAACACACTGTACTTGGTAATGTTGCTGCAATTTTTCTACTATATCGTTTACTATGCAAAAACATTAAGTTCCAGTTTTTTTTTTATTATGACAATAATTTTTTTATTATGACAATAATATTATGACTTCTTAAATATTTAAAACCCAATGAAAATACCCATATTTATCTAACTGGTTCCTTCTAGCCTCCCCACATTTTATACAACACTGTTATAATTATTCCCGAGGACTTAGGGCAGTGCTGGAGCCAAAGGAAACATTTCAGCTGGGAGAGACAGTGACTGAGACTGCCAAAAGAAAGCCAAAAGAAACCAGACTCTGCTGGATCTGGGCTTGAATCTTCAAGATTTTCTGGCAAAGGATCACTGACTTTTGCATCTCATCTTTCACCAGCTTAATGAGACTGTCCAGGGTTGCTTTCTGCTGTTTATTTTTTTCTGTTTTTAAATCGACCAAGACTATAAATTAAACATAAGTTAACTCTGCACCAGCGTAGAGAAGACTTGCATTAAGCATACAAACAATATTATTTGAAGGGTATGCAAACAATCAAGTATAAAAATGTGTCTTGCTGTTCTAGAACAAACACATAATTTGACTACAAAATAGGTGGGGGAGTTCTTTTATATACAATAAAGAAAAAGAACTTTAAGGAGCTTAATGTAGCATACTCCTAGTGTTAGCAGTGATCAAAAAAAAAAACTTGCTTAGCTGACTTATACTTCATTGGACAAGAACATCACACAATTAAGGTCTCCAATCCCTCTACACTGAGAACTTCACAAACTCTTAGTGAGGAACAATGTTCACAGTTGAATGGGACAAACTGAAAGACAGAAGAAGTCTAACATGTTCAACAATCAGCAGCGTTTCTTTGGCTTTTTGAGTGATTCTTTACAGATTGACAAATGCATGCACACCCAGACACATAACTCATGAGATATATTTGGAGTAAAACTACGACAGATATTTACATGACAGAGAAGGACAGAAGCAAGGGCTGGGAAAAAAGTAAATACACAAGTAGTGCAGAAAGCCAGCAACCTATCCAGAAGGTAAAGACAACACTCCAGTAGAAAACGAATGTGCTTGAGTGAAAACAAAACAAAAAGCACAGAAAGGCCCCAGGATAATAATGTATCTCTTTTTACCCCGAGCAGTGTTTTGTACTGATGTAATTCTCTGTCTTACAGCTTCAAGAGGATCTAAGCATTTCAACCCTGCAAACACAGAGGCCCCACAGACCAGAAAGAGACAGCCTCCAATTCACCACTGAGGTCCAGAGGAGATGCAAAGAATCCCCATATCCCGTGTACATTTCCAGAGATGCTGCAGGGCATGCAGGCTTTGGCTTCTCCTTTGTCAGCCACTGAACTGCAGCTGCTACTGGCTTTTATTACAGGCAGGAGGCACAAGGTATACAGAGACAGAGTGGGTTTGCATTTTGCTTTCTTTCTCCCCATCTCTGTATCTCTCAAGGTCAGAGAAGAAATGCCTGTTTGATTAAGGGCATAAAATTACAGGAAGCTTTGGATTTCACAGTATTGGGTGATTAACTATATTTTCATCTGAAGAAATCCATTAAAGAACTATGTAAGATCTGCACTGTGGGCATCAGAACCCTAAGACTGCTGAAACTGAAAGTCAGCTCAGCACACAGGTTGTTTTCACACAGACATTAATCAAAGCACAGAATTTCAGTGATGAAGAATACTAGGAGTTTGTCAATATTACCATTTTAAAGTGAAGAGTATTTGCTTTCTCTCATCTCCTCCTCATCCTTCATATTTATAAGGGAATTAAAAGCTTAAACAAAGTCTTATAAACCAACAACGTGAAGTTCAACAAGGGGAAGTGCTGGCTTCTGCAACTGGGACAGGGCAACCCTGGCTGTACAGACAGACTGGGGAATGAGAGGCTGGAAAACAGCACCAGGGAAAGGGACCTGGGGGTCCTGGTGGATGGAAAGTCGAATCTGTGCCCTGGCAGCCAGGAGGGCCCAGCGTGTCCTGAGGGGCAGAGCAGGGGCAGGCACTGATCTCTGCTCTGTGGTGACAGTGACAGGACCCGAGGGAATGGCCTGAGGTTGTGTCAGGGGAGGTTTAGGTTGGATATCAGGAAAAAGCTCTTCCCTCAGAGAATGTTTGGGCACCTAGTGGCCCAGAGTGGTACCAGGAAGCACTTTTCTGAGGACATAAAACACAGAGCCATTCACTAACTATTTCCCATTCCCACTGATCTGCCCCAGCACAACTTCATTGATCTCTAAGCCCAGGACCAAAAGCAGGAGAACCATTTCTTCACCTTTCTGTGTACAGTCCTACCTACAAATGCTTCTCATTCACACAAAAAATAAAGAGGTGTCTAAACATGAAAACACAAATGCAAGTTTCAGCTAGAGAATAAGAAAAAAAAAAAAAAAAGAGAGAGAGAACGGAGGATGAAAGAAAGGATATCACAGAACGGCACGAAGTGAGAGAAGAGAGGCATAAACTTGACTAGAAATAGTGGAAAGAACAAACCTGCCTTGACTGCCACCCAGCTTGATGGCTACAGGAATAGCTGAGGCATCTCTGCAAGGCACTTCCTTAGAAAGTAAATTGGGCTTAAATCCCAGAAATCCCATTGCTAAGATGAACAGATGGGGTAACTTTTAAACAACACCTGTAACATACTTGTGTTTGTATCCATAAATAAACTGAAACTAAACTAGAGGTAAAGAAAGATGTTGTATTTCAGCACAACACACTGTGGGCAGAGAGTAAAGCCAAAAGAAATGTGAAGGTATAAAGCAAGACAGGAAGGGCAACAGGAAAAAAAATTGAAATTGTTCAAAGATAAATTCAGCTATGCTTCTGGCAAGCAGAAATAAAGGCAGTAACACTGATAAAAGACCAATGTAGGTAAACAGGAAAGAAGAGCAAATAATCAAGATGGGCATAGGCATAGCATAAAAATACTGAATATCCAAGAAAAAACACACAAGTATACAGACAGAAAGAGGAGAAATACACATACAAAAGAGACTGAAAAATGACAGTTGAAAGGATAGATCACAAAAGTACACTTGCCTGACATGTTTTGAAGATAAATATTTTTTAAAGTACTTTAACTACCACAAATTGGAAAGAAAGAATATATGGAAGTAAGGCTTGAAGGTGGGAAAAATTAGCTTTGGCAGAAGAGGTAAAAACCAGTTATTTCCCCTCTCAAAAGGATGAAGACACAAGGTGTGGGACTGCAGGGTCTGCCTGTATCTATCCAGTCGAGTTTTATTGGCATGTGTAGATTGAGGACTATGAAATGTTTTAATTCTGCTTATTTTTACTGGCTTCCTTTCCACTTACTATATTGTGATTGCACAAACACACATACCTCTTATTGAGTGTCAAGCTCCAAACATCAAAATATTGAACTGCATTTTTGACATTTACTAGAAGTATTTCTGGACTGTTTCTGGAAAGGACATTATAATTAGTTCTGGACTTAATTTAATCCTGCCCAGATAATGATAATGTCATGGTAATGACCTTCAGTCATAGCTGTCAGCTCTCCAGCGATATCAGTACTTTGTTATTTGTCATCGACTTACCTTCCCTCACTTTCACCTTGGCTTAAACAAGCTTTTCTGAGGTTATATATTGGCCTGGAGCAACAGAGCACAGAGTTATCAGATTGGCTTTTTATTGTATTAATTCATGCCTTAGTTGGGATGGAATCTTGCTAACTTTCTCAACAAGCAGTCCTTCAAGTATCATCAAGAAAGCCAAAGCAAATTACATCAAGTCCTTAAATGCAGTTCATGACTATTTTCTGTAAACCTCTACCAGATTACAAAAGCAAGGAACCAAATTATTCCCCTCTAATAGGTTGCTATTTGGTTTGGATTTTAAAATCCAGAAGTCCTACGCATCCCTCATCAAATAAACACTGTTTTCCTCAGAGCAAGTTGATGCTCACCAGGGAAATTCTCAAAAGCATCAGAACATTAGCAGCACATCTGGAAGATTCATACATGGTATACTCTCAGCATTAAGGAAGAACACTTCTTTGATGGCAAAAGACTTGTGAAAATGAAACATTTCAGATCAATTTCTGAGAAGCAAACTGGGTGAATTCTGATTTCCTGCCAATATAAAATATTTATTTCAGTATCTCTGCTTCTAGTCCCTCTTTGCAGAGTTTCCGTTTTAGCTACCTGAGTACCTGGAGTTGACGTCTCTCCATGTTAAAATGTGCTTATAACAACATCCTTGAAGGATTTACAGTCGTAAGTGTTCCATTAACAGAATTTCTTTAGATTGAAAGAACACAAATTAGCATTTGTGAACTAATATTTGAATTTGGATTTCAAGTACTTCTGAAACATTAACTTTTTGTTCTCAGGCAGCTTTGAAAGCTACTTGTCAAAGCATCCACTGAAGGTGGGTTGCAGGCACAAGCAATAGGCATTTAAATTTATTGTTTGTGAGATTTCCCATCTCTGTAAGACCTGTCTAGATGCTCTGCCTACTTGCCTGACTCTATTCTGTTGTCTGTCAGATGCATGGCTTTCACTGCTGTCCAAGATAATTAGACAAGTGCACATCCAATCCTGTCCCAAGAAGTTGACAGATTTCCTTTGAGCTCATAGCAATCCAGCACTTCTTAGAAGGCTCACTGCTGTATGCCTCTGTGCCAAATGTTCATAGCATGGAAGGTGCATTGCACATATTTTTGGACTGTTGTCTACAGTTAATAAACATCCTGGGTTTTCTTTTCTTTTTCAGTCTGGCATAAAAATATCAATCACAGAATAAGATGGGTTGGAAGGGAGACACAAGCATCACTGAGTCCCACTCCTAGCACTACAAAGAACCATTCCCAAGAGTCACACCATGTGCCTGAAAGTGTTGTCTGAAAACTTCTTGAGCTCTGTCAGGGTGCTGTGACCACCACCCTGGGGAGCCTGTTCAGTGCCCAGACACCCTCTGAGTTAAGACCCTTTTTCTGATACCCAACCTAAACCTCCCCTGACACAACTTCAGGCCATTCCCTCAGGTCCTGTCACTGTCACCACAAAGCAGAGATCAGTGCCTGCCCCTGCTCTGCCCCTCAGGAGGAAGCTGTAACTGCAGTGAGGTCTCCCCTCAGTCTCCTCCAGGCTGGACAGACCAAGGGAACTCAGCCCCTCCTCACACAGCTTCACCTCAAGGCCCTTCTCCATCTTGGCTGCCTTTGGATGCTCTCTAATAATTTAATATCTTTCTTATACCGTGGTGACCAAAACTGGTTCTGGCTGGGATAGAGTTAATATTCTTCCTAGTAGCTGGTACAGCGCTGTTTTGGGGATTTGGGATAAGAATACTGATGGATAACCCACCAATGTTTTGGCTGCTGCTGTGCAGTGCTTACCCTCCAAGAGAGTTTTATTCCTCTCTTTTCTCTTTTATCATGACTATTATCATATTTTACATCATTTCAAATTATAACTATACTATCTCCACCCACATATTATTTTCCTGACTGCTCTCTCCACCCACCATGAGATGGATGTGGGGGATGGTGATTTGCTGCCAGCTGGGGCTAAACTGGGACAGAAACAGATAATGTAGCTGCTGAAGAGGTTTCATTTCATTCTGCATCAACAATGCCCTTCCCAAACCAAGTACAAAATGATGACAGCCTAACATCCAGATTTCTGAAGGCAACGTTACTTTAAGTAAAAAAAAAAGTAATTTTGGTCAAATGTGAAAAACTCACTTTTTTTTTGTTTTCTTTACTCCTACTGTTGAATCAAGTGAAGGCCAGGCACTTGTTCTTTTTAATTACAAAAGTACAAGCAAATCTCCCACTTGAGGAATCCGAGACTTTTTTCAGCCTTTGTGTCTTTCAACATAATTGAGCACATTCTTATTTGAGAAAAAATAAGCACATAAACAGCATTAAATCATGGGTATCTCAGCAGCTTTTATCTTCAGTGCTTTATTTCTTAAATGTTTAAATGTTTTTAACTTTGTTGTCCCACCGTCTAAGCAGCTCAGACAATAAACTAAACTGAATTATTGACCAATATGATCACCTCTTGAGCTGACTAAGTTACCTGCCTATGAGAAGCTGATAAAACAAGCTAGAAAGCTAGATTTTGTTCCAATGTTTGAAGGTGAGCAGATATTTCAAGTGGCAGATCAGAAAGAGGGCAGAAACACAGTCAAAGAAGCAGACCAATATGTCTATAGACAACCTTATGTTCAGAGGCAGATACCTGCACAGATATTTGCAGACTCAACTGCCTAATTGGAAAATTGTTTCTCTTAAATCCCACCTGCTCCAGCCTAAAACACAGTTTTAACACCTTGAATCAGACTTTATTTTTAAAAAATAAAGATATGTTTTCAACTTAGATGGGAAACATAATGAGTAAACAGATTTTTTAAGCAGCTGTTGAAAAAAAAATAAAACCAGCCAGGATTAAGCAAACTTTTTTTTCTTTTTACTGATGCATCTTTTTCCCATATTCCACATTCTCTGAGCAGATTACTTGGCTTAGAATCTTTCCAGATCCAGCTACTCATCACCTCCTGACAGTACTAAGATAAAAAACTGCAAAAAATTATATCAGGTCCTCTGGTACTTCAATTCAGACACCTCACAGCCTCATTCTAGCCTTGTGAAAAGTTGCTCTTACTCTTCCTGTCCTTCCACTATTAAAAAAAAAAAGAGTATTACAGGAACCATGATACTGCTATAGAACACAATCAAGCCAATACAGAGACTGAACAATCAGAGTTACTTAAAGTTGCCAGAAAGAATAGGTCCATTCTCTAGAAGACCACAAATTGGAAGCAGACTTCACTGAGTTCTGATGGGAATAAAGAGCAAGAGCAGCACTAGGGCAGAAATAGAGGCAAGGATAACCTAAGACATGCTGTATTTTGAGGGTTTTTATTTTTCATAGTCAAGTTCAGTGAAATGCTAGCTGTAAAAATAAGAAGAAACTGCTCTATGCAAAATCCAAAACATAGACATGAATTCTTAACACTTATCTGGGAATAAACCCTGATTAACATTCAGTCAATGCAGATTAAACACAGAGGGTAGGAAGATCGTTTTCAAAGGCAGTGGGAAACGAGAAGCACATGCTTATTTTCCCCAGGATCATCCCACAGAAAACAGGAATTATTGACTAAACCACAAGAGTTAATTCTTTATCCCTATGGATGACCCAAGTTCCCACATACACAGAAAACTCCTTCTGTTTCATTTCTTTAATTGGGAGAAGCCTAAAACTAAGCTAGGAAAAAAAAAAAAAACACTGCCAGGCATGGCAAGTTACAACCATTTGCAACTAAATGCCTGCCCCACCAGAAAAAACACCTTCAGCTCTATTGTGCTTCCCAGCACATGAGAATACAGAAAAATCAGGCTTGCTCCTGGCTATTTCTGCTGAGAAACTGGTTACTGTGAAGTAGCAGCAGAGAGGGAAGCACCTCTCCCTTCCCTGGCAACAATAGCTGCAACACCAACTCTTCTCCCAGCTCCATCCACCTCCCTTTCCTAATCACTTATCACCCCAGCAGGAACAGACACTTTCACCTGAACACCTCTGAAGTTTAGAGACGTCTCAAAGGGCAGGAAGGAAGAGTCCCTACACAGGGATCAGAGAATCAGAAGCTATGGAAATTACTAGTGTAACTTTCCTGCAGCTGTTGGTACATTCCTGCTGCACTGATTCCCCATCTAAGGACAGTTTAGCTATGTAAGAGCACAAAGCTTGGAGAAAGAAGCTGGATAAGATCAGGAACATGTGCCTCAGCCATCAGTGGCTTCTAGCTCAGCTCCCACTCAGATGGGACAGGCACCAGTAGGGTTTGCTTCTGTGCCTGGCTACAATAACCCCAGGAGAGCACCAGCAGGCCCAGGAGGGAACACAACATGCAGTGTCACCATGTGCATGGTGTAAATGGTGGTAATGGAAATAGAGCAAAGCCACGTTCCCTCTACTTCTGTAACCTCAGCTCATCACTGGCCATGACTGTCTCTAACACTCAGCCACCACAGGATCTTTACAGTCTTAAAAGAGAAACAGAACTGTTTGTGGAGCTTTTTTGTTCTTTCACCCTTGATCTGTCACCTGCTGCCACTGACCAGTGTCAGATGCATCATCCAGCTCCTTTCTGGTCCAAAGAGACACTTGGAAGTCTTCAGGTATGCTAAAAACAATTTCACACACAATCAAATAAAACACTAACAAAATATTACGAATTACTCTTAAAGAAGGAGCCCAGATATTATTCCTACTTGCATCACAGTTGGTCCAAGTCATTACAGGGCAGCTGAGAGGTGTGCCAGCATCACTCATCAAATATCATGTATCAATCTCCATTTTGCTACATTAATACAAGTTACAGGTCTTGTGACTTGGATTTCCTATGCCCAAGTTAAGGGTCCCACTTAGGAAATCAGCAGCCTAATAACTTTACTTATGTTATGAACTGCCTTCTGAAGGTCTGCATCACCTGCAATTCTGTTTTGATCCCACTGAAAAAGATGAGCTGAGGGATTTCAATATGCTTTGGGTGAGGATGTTGACAAGCAGGGTTTTGGCAAGAGAGGGCCTCGAGTGTCTATATGTCCAACATAACAATTCACAACTTGCTTTTCCCATACCCAGGAAGGGTATCATTGATCACCCCAAAACACTCACTACAACAGCCCACAACACCTGAGAGCTGTGGCACCCACAAGCATTCCAGTCTAAGACATGCACAGGGGCACTGTTATTTTACCCAAGTAAGATCACTGAGCATCAAGCACCTTGATTTGGAAATGCAGGCCATATCATAAGTCTTGAAATAAAATTAACAAAATAACAGAAGTCTTTGAAAGATAAGAAATCAAAGTAAATTTGAAGAAGTAGCATGATGGGTTTGGGGGTCTTTTAAAATTCTTGTTGAGTATTTCAGCTGAAGCTTTTACAAAGGCCATGACCAGGAACTGGAAGGACAGTGGGAAAGCTGAAAAGCAAGACAAAAAGCTACATAGCTAACGAGTGATTCTTCATCTAAAGCACTTCCTAAAGTTTCAAACAAGGTGTAGATCCTGTTCTAACAACAAAAGCAAGGCAAGCACCACACACCTATCTGATTTCACATTGAGTAATGCAACTATGTGATGCACATTAAGTACTGTAAAATACTGCACTCAAAATGTACATTCCTAACATAATGGGATTAGAGAGTACTTAATGGGAAGACACATCAATAATATATTATTATAGATCTGGTGTTTCTTAGTGTGGCTCCTTTTCAGACTGCTGATGTCTCATGTCTGCTGCAAGGGTTTATAGGAGAGGCAAGTTTTGGAAGTAGCAGAGGGCGAGATCTTTGGTGCTTTAGAAGGAGTTCATGTTTCAGGTGCTGTTCCCTGTAAAATATGTTCCTACTATCCTACTTTATAATATCTCAGAGCTGTAAATGACCAAGCACTAACCATATAGGGTAAACATAGTTTTAAGGATGAAAACTTCCAGTTTCAAACCAATTATCCTTTCATTTCTTTGCTGTGGTTTGGGTACTCATCCCTGACTGAGAAATACATACAAGGAAGGGATGCTTTCTCTCTCTCTGCTGATCAAAGCTGTTTTCTTCTGCATGAACCTGCCAAAACCTAGCAACACAGATACTGCAAATCAGTTCCCACTCTGTGTAGGTGGGATCATACTCACAAACATCTAATTTCCAGGTGCCACAGGGAGACTATTTTGGACCAAACCACTGAAACAAAATGAAAAACATATAGTTACAGAACCAAGCTGGCTTCACGAGTGGCACAGGACTTACTATTTCTGCCTCAGGCTCATTCAACATTAAGCAAAACTCAGTTGGCAGGCAGTCAGATGGCACGGGTGAGGCATTAATTTACTAATAGAAAGAAACTCACTGCACAGTGTGCTTTCTTGAGGTTGCTTCTGTGATAACTGCACCAGAAAAATGGGTTGCATTTGCATTACTTTTTAATGATTCCTGTTCTTATATTTCCATTTTTTTTTTTATTTTATCTAAAGCAAAGGTATTACTGTGTAGGGGAAAGGACCCATTGATGGATCTGTGCTATATTTCTGGTTCCCTTAGAGACTTTGCATGGCCTTTGGCAAGTCAATTTACCTTCTCATCTATAAGGCAAGGTAGTAATAGCACAGCAGCTCCCAAAGGTGTTCTGTGTTGCCCTAACTTCTGAATAGAAAGTGCTTCATAAATACTAACATCAGCCAACGCAAATGCATAAAATATTGGAATTTAATGATGCAAGTGCATCTTATTGAGGGCCTGGAAGATGAGCTAGCTTGACTCCTGCAGAAAGCCAGGCAGAGTCACCAGGGAGAAGCCAGGGAGCCCATTTCCAGCCAGTGGATGTGCACAGGCTTCTGAGCCCCAAAGGGTGGGTACAATGCCCCTGAGGCACAGGCACTAAAAAGGTGGATGGACAACACACAGGATGAAACTGAGTTCTCTAGAGTGCAAGGAGGGCATGACCATCTCCTAGGAAAGACAGAAGAGCTGGTGTTTTGCTGTTACTGGACAAAACTACCCTCTTTCTGGACTGAAGAAGTGATACATCAAGGAGATTGACACGAGGCTGGGGGTATTTGTTGTCCTGCCCAGCTGTTCTCAAATGGAGTCCATTAACTGACCATGGAGTAAAACTCAAAATTTGACCTCCCAGCCTCAGCAGAATAATATGAGAAAACAAAGCTGAAGAATTCCTAGTGTTTCAACAGAGATAGAACACTGTGATACTAAACCCCCACTGGAGATGTGGTGGCTAATGATGGATAATTGAGTAGAGCTTTTCACACCTTCCTTGAGACCGACAGCGTGAAGCAAAGACTCACTGTCTTCTTCTCAGTGCTAGTACCCACATATGGCAAACAGAATTATATTCCATCTCTAAATCTAGAGAAAGCTGTATAGTGCATTTAATTATTTTGCTGACACTAGATATTTAAATACTTTTAAATATTCAGAATTTATCATCTCTTCTGATATTTCTTTTTGATATTTTTCTGACTACTATAGTCTAGTAATTGTGTTCAGTGCTAACAAGTAGATATTCAACACAGTCCAAAACAATCAAAGGGATTATTTCAGAAGAGGAGAAATATTCAAGGTTTTAAAATAAGCAGGGGTACTTCTGGCCTTATGCAAAGCATATAGAAGAAACTCAATTTCTATTATTCTACAAGGACAGTGCATGCTTACCAACATCATCATATGACATCTTGATAATGATCCTCATTGTCAGTGCCATAGACTTGAGGACACAGTTTTTATTTCACACAGCTCAAATTGATAAGCAGCTAGTTGTGAACAGTAAGACATTTCCCACAAAATTAAAATAAGCAAGATTATCTCAATAGGAGCAGCAATGTAATGATACCCATGCACACAACAAGTCTCAGTTGCTCTGCTTTGATCCAGTAAGGTCATTTTCAAGCTCCTAAATGTCTGGATTTGTTTGCAATTGTATTGCAATTAGATAACTCTTATAAGACAATGAAATGCAAAGCTGAAGAACAAATACAGCATAACAAGGCTGACTATACCTGCTGCCCTACCAGTGCTGCTGAATCAGTTACAACTGAATGCTTAATTAGCAACATCCAATTAGAATATTCACTAGATTGCAAATAATCAGCTTAAATTCATTAAAACAAATCATACATTAGGTATTATTATGTATTAATTTCTCCAATAAACTCCACATATTCAAAAGTATTATAAATATATCCAAAATTAATCTTGCAGCTCTTCTGGATTAAAAAGCAGAACAACAGTGAGTTGTTTCCAGTAGTAAAATAAACATTTGAAGGACAGCAGTTAGAAAAAAAAAATCTATTTTAAAGAGCTCTTCTCTGTCCCCCCAGTTTTATTTGACAATAATTCCATTTGTATTTTGCAGAAGGCAACACTATACCCACCGTCATTTCAGGGCAGAGAAGGCAGCAGGGAAAGGGATCATAAAAAGGTGTGAAATCAGAATAAAGGAAAGATAAAAATCAAATCACAAGCCTAAGAAGGGCAATGTTTTATTAGAGGCAGTGCAATTTGGGCAAGGGGCAGGGTTGGGAGGAGAGTAAGCAAGGAGCTCACAACACCCATTGCAGTCTCCTCTGTCACAGGGCTGCTGTGCTGCAAAACTGACAGGGTTTGCTGTTTGTTTCCTCATGACATTTTCCTTTATGTCAACGAGTAGGCCAGCTACACAGTTAGTGGATATAAAAGCATTAACTCCAGTAGAGAACTTTATTCCACCCTTCTTTCAGTCATTTTCCCCATGGCTGAAATCAGGCTCCAGAGGTGCAGTAATGAGCAATAGGGAGGGAGGGAGGGAGTTCAAAACAGCTTTCACAGGAAGAATTGCATGGATAAGCCATTGCAAATTTCAGCTGGTTGTACACAGTATCACATTTTACTGCTCCACATAAATTCTGCTCCTGATTATAACTGACTCAAAGGGAGTACAGGCTAGAGTGATATACAGCCCTTTTTGAAAGAAAAGTCAACTGCAACACACCTCGTGGAATCTGGAGCAAAACACCAGCTTTTAAAGGGACAGAGAGACTCCAGCTGGGATCACAGTCCAGAGGGAAAACCTGATTTCACAGACTTTATAGACCAGAAAGGGCTTTTGCAAACTCATTCAAAGAGAAATTGTACAGAGGCTTAGGACAGAAGCAGCCTTCAGAGCTTTCAATTTACCAATTCCCTCTAAGAATATTTTAAATTCTCCTCTTGCGATCCGGCACTGCCCATGCAAAAACCAGAGGCAGAGAGGCAGAACCCTGTGACTGTGGGTAGGGAAGTCTCATGGATGCCTGAGAGCACATGCTCCAAAGCAGAAAAACATCATTTAGCAATGAAATTCAAGTGAAGAGCAGCCATACTGAGGGCAAGGGCTGTCACTCAGGGCAAGCAGCAGTGTGCCAACAAGCTACCACACATAAAAGTGCACTACAGGTAGCAGCAAAGAAGAGGGGGAGCAAGCAGGGTTTTGCAAGGAGAATTTACAGCACAGGTGATAAATCAAAAAGGAATGCCCCCATTAGTCTCCTGTAAGTCAGAGAGGTTCAGGGAAAGGAGCATGTGAGAAAGCAGGTTTACGAAAAGGCACAGAGGACATGAACCTTGAAAAAGCAGCTGCTTACTGAAATTTATAACCCAGAGAATTTCAGTAAGTTGTAAATTACATTCCTCATGAGAGACTCAATTGTGCACATATGTATGCAAGATTGAGAGTCACAATGCAAATATACTCCTGTGTATGTACACTGACTTATATGTGCCCCATTGAGTCTGAAGATTTAAAATACTCTTCTGCAAAGCTTATGAGGTCTACAATGCCATTAGTGCTCAGAAAGAAAATGCAAGCTAGAAAATTACATATCTATTATTCAATCATTTTACAGACTAAATTTTCTCTTCCTTAGATAAGTACCTTTCAGTCCTCCTGCCCTGTTAGAAAATATATGCATCTGCTTTGAATAGATATTTAATGAATTTATTCCTTGTAAAAGAGTAGATGTTTATGTTTACATTGCATTGAATAATTAAACAGCTTGTTATGGAAAAGCACTTAAAAATCATTCTAAAGATGAATAGATTTTTCCATATCTTTTCTTAACCTCCTTCCAGCAAGAGTCATTAAACTGCTTGCACTTCTGAGCTGGAGTACATATCTTGTAAGGGAATGCAGATAGGTCGATAATGTAGCTGAAAACCACAAAACTGTGATGCAGACCAAAGACTGGGAAATTCTCCTTTCCTTATACCAAAAATTTTTATGCCTACACCACCTCCAGAAAACAGGCTACAGCTGTCCTTCAACCAAAACCTGAACTGCACTTGCAGTTAGAGAAAGAGCTCCATCTCATCACTGCCTGGAGTCAGGTGTCCTGGGATTAGTGTCCAAGTAACTGGGGTTTAAGTCAAACCACAACATGACATTCATCTGAAGTTGCAAATAAAATAGACACAAAAATTTGACCTATAAAAGAGCAATCTTGGGATCCTTATCAATGTAGAGCTGTACTGCATTTCCAGTCAATCCTTATGGATGCAGAGGCAGAATTTCACCTGAATTATTTGGATCTGCCTTTAATAGCTTCCATCAGAGAAGCACACAGCAAGCTTGAGATCATCACTTCCAACATTGCTAAATTAAAGGGGGCTTTCTGCTGGGTTTAAAAAGGTAGTTTGATCAGGTTGTCTACCTCATTGTCGCACTGAACATTAAAACTGACTAGTAACTGTTCAAGTGTGATGGTAAATTTGAATAAATTCAAAAGCTCCAGTACATTCCCCAAGACGTACACTAAAGCTTTAAACACACAAGGAATCTGACAGTCCAAGAGTCTAGGATGCTGTGCTTTAAAGGAAGGGGCTCCAAAACCTTCACTCACAGAGTGCTCACATTTTGATATTTACACCACAGATCTTTGCAAGAGAATATAACAGCAAACATGAGTCTTCAAAAGCCTTATCTTCTAACTACATTATTTCCAAGATTCAATTAAGATAAATACAATGTTATTGACACAGCATTCATGATGTATCAGCCATTTATGATCTCAAAAAGGCCAGTTACTCCTCAGGAGGCCAGCCACAAGTGACCTATTTTGTTTATCTCTAAACTGAAGTTCAGTATTCACTATTCTCCATAGACTATTTTCATTCTGCAAATCTTACATTTCCATTTTCTATATCCCTAGAAAATTGGTAACAGAGGTCCATTAGTCTCTTCTGTTAAGAATTATCCTAGGAAGGAAGGGAGATCCTATTTTCGATGCTATGCAATTATTTACATGATCTTCATCTATATTAAACTTTTCTCACTAATTGACAGGAGTTTATGAACCTCAACCTAGCTGTATCAATTAATCACCATGTCTTTTCAAGTAGCTGGCCACATTCTGGAACAGGAATTATAGGACAAAGAATTGATTTTATTTAAGATTTCTGCATCATACGTGGGTAAATTTAGAAAACAGACAATGCATTTAGCAACAGAGAGGAGACATTTCAGAATTATAGACACAAACACAGGAAAATTACCAAAATTCTAATCCACAACATTCACCATGCAATCTTCTCCACAAACAATGCATTACTTGAATGCTAAACTCTTCAAGGCTACACTGAGTTCATCACACCTACCACTAATTGGTTATATAACCATTTAAGTAGCATTAGTATCATAATCTGCTGTCAAACCTGACAGCTGCAGATGTGGTTCTGCAAATAAAATACTCATTTACAAAGACTTCTTTAAACCAAGGTGGTTTATGTTCAAGTTTTTGTACAATTAAGTTACAGCTCCATACTCCTCGTTTGAATTCTGAGCCAGTTTAGCTGACATCCACTGCTCAGTACCATCTGCACAATTTCCCCCTTATTTTTCTGAAGGGTCATATTCAGCATCCTAGAATTTGGTGTATTCTGTCTATGTTACAGAGTAATTAATGATGCTGTCCTATCTTGAAAATGTGCTTTAGAATTTTGCACCACGTTTTTCAGGCTTTTTTTGGTCATTTGAACAAAATCCACTTCCATTCTTTGAGAACATTCACTTTTTTGCTCCTGTGAACTGCAGATTCCACAACCCTTACCCTAATTTTTTTGTGTAGCACTGTTAAAATTATTAATATGTTGCCTGATGAAGAGGAAATCCAGGATACTTCTGTGTAGCCCTGGTCAGGACACTGGCTTCTCCAGAACTATTCCTGGTATTCTTCAACCAAGATTGTTCCTTTCAGCTCAATTTGCATTGCCCCAAAAGGGGTTGCCACTACTAACATTTGCTTGAGTATTAAAAACATGTCACATTCAGCGGCCAACAATGTCCCTTTACCCCTGGAAAGTATCACAAGAAAAGGACTTGCAAAGTTGGTAGCTCTGCTGCCAATCCTAATCACTGAATACAAGTCCCTGAGTGGAGAACATCATGGACAGAACACTAAGAAACTGGTTGACCCTTATTTTTCAGCTCTTAGTGTATAATGAATGTGTCATTCAAAAAACAGGGATTCAGGATAGCCAAATTTTAATTTCCAGGGCTTCAAAGAGGAAAGAAAAAAATAGACCACAAAATCTCACCAGGATAATGGCTCACCTTTCTGAAAGAACAGTCTATTTTCCATGATACTTTTTCCATGTTTCAGGACATCTTGTCTCCTCCACAATTTTCCAGCCAGAAAGAGAATATATTGTACCAGAAAATCCAACAGAACTGTTAATTCATCTATGATGATAGGTACTGGTGGGGAAAAGAGCCACCAAAATATACACACACATTCCCAGAACACTATTCCAGGTGCTGTATTTTCTGCCATAGAGAGGGAGAACAGGCCACAGGACTCACCCAGTGCCCACCTGAGAGCCAACCTGAGAAGCAAAGCACAGACCCCCACAGTCCTCTGACTGCTGGTACCATCACAGTTGTATGTGACACTCACAGCACGAGGGAAATACTCAGAAAAAGTGGCAGCATCCAGAAACAAAATTCTGTCAAAAAAAGCTTTGGATCTTTTATGCTATACTTTATTCTCCATTGCAGTATAGTGCACATCAGGATTATATGGTTGTATGTTTTCCCCTTGTCTTGATTGTTGTACCAACTGGAAAACAGAATCCAGAGGGTGGGATGAATGTTTAAGCACACACACCTCCAAGGTACATTCCCAGCCTACAGCTTTCAACCCTGCAGGTCTTTTTATACACAAATGCACAAGTGGTTTTCTGCAAATAAAGTATGATCAAACTCAGGAAGCAGTTACAATGCAACTCTCTCACTCCAAGTGGATATACAGCTTTTGACATAAATGATTTCTTGCACGGTTAACAAAGTGGTCATGATTTCATGGCAAAATTAGAAGAAGCTTCCTCATGGAAAGAAATATACATTTCTCACATGCTGATCAACAAAGGTGGTGCTGACATGGGGCAACTTGCATATTGTTTAAGCACTCCTTCCTTCAACTCCACTGTTATTTGGCTTGTTAAGCTTGGACAAAGGGAAAAAAAATCAAGCTGAACTTCTACTCTTGCCATCTGTGTTATGATTGCAAATTTTGTTTTGAACCACAATTTCATTACAGCTGTATCATATTTCTGACAAAAGCATTTATCAAGGTAATGACATTATAAAGCTATATCTCAGAATTACCCATTAAGCAAAGAAGCATGATCCAGTTGTTCTATGAGGGAATTGATGCTCTATAAATCAAAATGTCTTAATGTACCTTGGCAGACAGGTAAACCTGACTGACAAACAGAAGGTAAAGTCTATCCAGTACTGGTTTATGTTGTTATTACTTGGGAGGATTTTTTAATTATTTAAACACGTCACTTAATTAGAACTGACATTTTTGTATTTTGAACAGTAAAGAGATCATACAGTAATAACTGATACATTCTTATGAATGTGTATTAAATATTGCAAGACACTAATTTTATCCTGAAAGAAAATTAAGCTCACTTAAGACCCTACTTCAATTATTGCTTTGAAACATATCCCTGAATATATCAGGTTTGCACAAAACCACAAATCACTGGATTGTGTTTTTTCAGGGAAAAAAAGTCTTAGATATGCTGATCAGTGAAGTCAGTAAAAATATATTCATTTCACAGAAAGTTGAAGTTTGGAACCCAATTCCAAAAGCATCCCAGGCAACACCATGTGTAGGATAAACTGTGTGCTATGAAACAACTCAAAAGTTAACTCAAGCATTACTTTAGTAGTGGTGCTATATTTCAGAAGTAAGTGATCCTATGCCATTGCCAGAAAACTTCCCTGAACTGAGACAGAGAAACAGCATTCAAGCAAGGCACATACAGATATCAAATGCAAAACTCCTCACTATATAAACTTCAGCTGGTTCATTAAAAACCACCAGACACGTTTGGTATGTAAAAGGATACATTTCACACACCTGCATTTTCTACTGATTTTGATAATTGACCCAGAAGTCTCTTGGTTTGTGCCTGAACAGAATATCTTTGAACAAATATATGCATTGAAGAAACAGCTGAATTTAGCATTCTTAAGCTCTTATGAACAGCAGTAAGTGGATAAACTTCCCACCAGGACAGGGAAAGAAACTGATCAAATCCCAGGCATAATTATATCCAGAAAGCTCAGCTTCCATTCCCTTTCAGTGTATTCAGGCTTATGTACTTTACTCATCACTTCATTAAATAAGCTGCATATGCACTGAAAATAAGCCAGTCCAATTTCTGGTTCACAGCAACCCTCCAAAGGGATCTCCTCATTCCAGTCACACTCATGGATGTATGAAAAGCCTACAAAAATCAGTTTCTACACAGGTAAAATCTTACTTAAAAAAAAAAGAAGCAGGTTGGCAGGTTTAATTCCATTGCTGATGTATTTTTAGCTCTTTAAGTTCTGAAAACAAGAAATATGCCAAGTTGCTCTTTACTTTGACAAGCATTTTTTAAACTGCTGCAAGCAGCATTCTAATTTAATTACAAGAAAATACTTAATAAGGAATCTGAAGTGAAATTAAACTTTTCATTTCTTTCCCAGTTAGAATACATATATATCATAGACAAATAGAGACAGAAGAGAACTATTCTCCCCATATAGCCACTATCAATTAATTTACATTTTAAGATACTATACCTCTTTCTTCACAGGTTTTCTACCTGTCTAGGTAGGAGTACATAGAATATACCCATTCTAGTAGTATTACAGCTATATCTTCAGAACTTTTTTTACACTAATGCAGGACTCCAGCAGCAGCACTATCTATCACACATTCACGGTGTTATTTACAGGGAATACATTTGTCTATTTTGAGTCTTCGTCTCTCCTTTGTTAACACTGGCAGGGAACCACAGCCAAAACATTTGTCACAAGCAAGCCAGCCTCTGCCTGTTCTACAAGGCACCCACTGACTAGAAAACCCCACCACCCACTACTCCCAGTCACTTGAGGACTACCACATCCCATACTCTCTTTTATGATACAGGATTGTTCACATGGTGCTCCGCTGCCAGAAGTGCCAACAGCTATCACCAGATTATTTTGGGAAGACTGTCTAGCAATTAGGACCAACATGTCAGGTTAGCCCAGCCCACAGTTCAGGCTGCTGATAGCTGCACATGTCTCAGTCGCTGATAAAGAGACAGTCTGTGCTTGTGCTTTGGTTGTTAACTACTCTTCCAGGCATTATCAACTTCACCAAGTTGTACCAAGTTCTATGAGCTCCATCCTCCATGGGATGGAGCTGTAAAAGCCAAGCTCTTGGGTACTCAGCAGTGGTACCTGCAGCACCCTGAGGAAGGTGAACCTGCTGAAGCACCCTCTGAAGTCAGGTGCTTAGGAGATGAGGTTCAGTCAGGGTGTAACTGGGAAGTGAACTTGATCAGAGAACAGCCATCCACATTTGAAATAAAATTCAGCTTCAACTTCCTCCTTTACAAGCAGATTGACAGTAGTTAATCAACACTGCAAAGTCAGAGCTGCAACATATCACACTACTATGGCCAGCTGATGTCTCACAGCCTGGGAAGCAAAGAGGCTGTGTGGAAGTTTTTTGTTGTATTCTGGTAGTTTGAAAGTTGGAGGTTTTTTCATTTGTTACTTTTGGTTTGTTCTTTGAGGTTCTTTTCAGTTTGGTATTTGTTAGATTTTTGTTGTTGCTTGGTTTGGTGTTTGGGGTCTTTTTAACACTTAGAATAACAGATCCTCTGCAGACCTTCCTTGAGTAGAAGGTTCCCTCTAAGTCTCTATCATGGCATGTACTGCCAATGGATCCCAAGCTTAGCTCAATGTGGGCTTCCTGTGACAGGACTGCAATTCTTGGTGAGCTTTACTTTTCTTACTTAAAGAACATTTGCTCCCTCACAAAAGAGCTATTTCAGTTTCAGATGGAATGAAGAATCCTTCTCTCCGCTATTTGTAAAAAAGTACTAATGAAAAACAAAGCACAAGTTTTAAATATTAATACCTCTGCAGTTTGATTGATATTGTCTAATCTGTTTAGGATACTAGATTGTAAAATGTTTTCAAACAAAAAGCATTAAAGTCATCTTTCATAACAAACTTAGGATTTCACAGTGTTTAATCAGATTGATACTTAAACATCCCCTTTATTATAACCTATGCAAGGAATAATTTGCAAAATAATTACAGGAAATTAATAGTTTAAAACTTGGAATTATTCAAACTGCAGCAGCTACAAGAGATGAAAAGCATTGTTAATATTAATTAAGCAGAAATAATTGGTTTAAAGAGCCTAGCCACAAAAATGCAGTACCTAAATATAAGCTCTGGATCTTTTAAAACTACTCTAGATTTGCAGAAGATTTAAACTCTTCCTGATGAGTGCTTACATTTTGAATATGAATTAGTTGTTTGACTGCAGAAGTCACGTGTCTATGCACCATACCTTCTCTTCTTTCCCACAACAGAAGATTGAAATCCTGACATACCACATCACTAAGAACTTTCTAGCAGAATATTTTGCATAAGTCTAAATGAGTCATTCAGGGGATATTTTTTTTTAAACAGACAATTTCTAAGGAGGGGAAAAAAAATCTACTGTAGCTGATTTTTTCCACAAAGTATCCTGAGGGAGCTTATATTAAGAGTTTAAAGAATGAAACTGACTTTGGTATTCCATTGCCAGTTGCTAATTTATTATGTGGAGGAAGTCACATGAGCCTTGAAAGAAATCTTGATGAAAAGGGATCTGTCTCAGCTGCATGGGGTTTAATTGACTTAGTCTTGCAGGAAGAATGCATTAGTATTATCTATGCTTCTGTTTAACTATCAGCCAAATGGCAATCATCATGATGAATTAATTTTCTACTCTGCCATGCAAATCACTCCATTTGTGGACTCACTTGTCTGTTTAGCAGGACACCTGGTTGAAATCCACAGACCACAGTTCTAGACAAGGTCATTGGAATAATTCAGCAGAAAGGGAGAAGACTGCCTAAGGACCAACACTTTTACCCTTCTGGTTACATTCAAACAAATATTTTGTTGGGATTTCTTCCCCTGGGGGGGCCGGGCAAGTTTAGCAATTTTTACTGTAAGCCATAGTATCTAATTAGTACTCAGTATTTCTTTTATTTATCTCTAATGAACCAAATCCTCCCTTGACTGCTTTCAGAGTCTGGACCTGCATGAACTCACCTCAACAGAAGCAGCCTCAGGTTACACCCAGCCTGCACAGCTCTGATCAAGCCAGCATGCAGATGCTGAAAAGATAGCAAATTTTGGTGCAGTGTCACCAGCCTTCAACCTGTAGCTCTTTCCTGCACTACTGGTGATTTTATAGCTATGAAAGAGCAACCCAGAAAACAGCCATCATCCCAGAGGACAGGGCATCTTCCAACACTACTGTCACTACTGCTATCGCCAGCCAGCAGCCCCACAAAGAGGAAGAAATAATGACCGAATTAACACGAATTTAGCAAGTCCAGTATGGATTGGGAAGCAGACCAGAAAGCTTCTTCACACAGTAGAAGCTTCCTTCACCCATCTGTTGGGTGCAGGAACCCATGGGGAAAGAATCCCACAGAAGCAGCAAGCCCTCTGCAGTTTCACACATTTTCCACAGCACACCGACATTTCCAGCAAATTAGGGACCAGCGACACTTCTGCAGAGTTTCAAGATAATGAAATGATAACTGTTTAAATCCACAACAACCAGAAATCGTTCTGAGAAGGCAGCCAGCATTCAGCTGAAAAATATTTTGGAAGTGCACGTTGCCAACCATTAGTTATTTCCCTCTAGTGTTCAGCAAAACATTACACTTGAGATAAAAGGGGAAAGATCACACAAAGCCTAATTGAATTAGCTTAATTATTGTGCGTGGAGAAAAAACAACACAGAAACAAAAGTACTGCAGAGAAGATTTTGTTTTCCCAGCTGCTAGGCTTTTTTCAGGAACATATGTGATTACTGTGATGCTAGATAACAAAAAGATAGGATGCCCCTACAGTCAGAATGCGCACTTGGGACTAAAGAAATAGGTTTAGGTCATAGGTGTAGATTATGCTTCACACTTGCAAGGCCATCTGCAAGGCTGAAGCTAGTTTCTGAAGATTGTTCATGGCAGATGTGGATCAAGAATAGAAATGCTATTGCCTATAAATTTATTACACAACTTTTATTACACTAGTCTACTTCCACTGACAAAGTGGAAATGTCATATAAATCTATTTGTAAACAGTCTGATAAATCCCAAACACCAAAACAAGTTTTCCTTGACATTAAGAAAATGAGAACAGCAGACTCCATCATCAAGCAAAAAGTTAACATGATAAAATCATTAAATCATAGCTAAATAATAGTTTTGCTTCAATAATTACTTGTTAATCCATTACCATACAATCTTTGCAGGACCATTGTGACTTTGTGAAACTTCTGGATAAACTTTCTTTACAAGTCCTCCTTCCCTATATGATTATGTCAAACTTGGGTAGAACACAGTGTTTGGGCAGAGACTGATACATATTGCATTTCTTTTATTTTCTCCTCATACAACAAGATGGAAATGAAAATTGCTAAGCAATTGCTAAGCAACACCCTAAATAATTTGATTCACGCACTCCCTCTTTGATAAGGACTTCATACACTGGCTGAACAAAAGGCAAAAGCAGCTTTTGAAAGCTACAAATCACAAACTTGCTTTAGTTCATATACATATTTCTTCACAATTCAACCATTATTCTAAACAATAAATCAGGTATAAAGTGTATTTTATCACTAATAAACAGTTTGATATTTCAAAGTTGGGATCCAATCAATGGCTTCAATAGCCAAGCCAAAGTGCTCTTTAAAAGCAGACCAGCAACCACTTCCAAGACTCTTGTAGATAATACTATTTATGGTATCTGATTGCATCCTGCAGCATAATTCAATCACATTGTGTTCTTGATACCAATCACACAGGATAAGGACAGCAAAAAACTAACCTTGACATTCAGTAAAATATTTGCCAGGTAACACAAAGCAGCACATCCCTCAGAGTTCCAGATATAAGAGGTGAGACTTTATTCAAAGTAACTGCAGAAATTCAGCAATGGATGGGGCACCACAGAGAGACACTGGTACCATGGTAGGAGATGTTTTAGCTTTTTCAAGGAAGACATTCGTACTTCAAAATTAGCCTGTACCAGGGTAGGGTTTTTCCCCCCCACTGCTTATAACCACAAACAAGTCACCAGTTCATTCAAGTCAGTGAATTATTCTCAACTTAAAAAGAGAGAAAGAAAAGTATTGCATTAAACTCTGCCAATTAGAAATTAATAGGAGGAATCTCCTCTAAGCAGGAGATCACTTTAATCAAAATAAATCCATTACCTTTAACATCCAGTTAATGACAAGATGTGAGCGCTTATCCACATGCCAGAATCAGCTACAGCACACAACCAACACGTTTGCACTCAACCAGTTAAAATGATAACTGTTTACAGATGCTGCAGGTTAAAAGCTAGTTTAAAGACATAGTATTTCTTTAGCTCTACATTTGAAATAGCAGAACTTCTTAGCATACAAAAATACTGTTGGCAAGGCAACAGTATACATAAGGCAGGCAATTAAAAAACACAGATATTTAAAGGGAAAGCTGTTAAATTTAGTATCTTAAATAAAATGCTGCTTAGATGACCTTTTACCAGTGAAATGAAAAAAGAAATGCTTACTTCTGACCAGAGACTACTACTTAACAGGATATAAGTTTTGGGACATTTTGGTAACACCTTTCAGAGTGATTTTCACCCCCTCCAGTTCTGTTCAGACTGAAATGACTCAGTAAAAGAAGCTGCAAGTGATCAGCACTTCTGAACATACCAGATCCCGTGCTTTTTAAATCCCTAACTAGGTGGAGGGGGGGGAGGGGGGGGAAATCCACCTAACTACCCAAAAGTCAATTTTTCATCCTACAGAGTAAGGCATTTGCTCCACTACAACGAGCAGATTATACAGTGGATTGTTAAGTCCTCATTCTGATAAAAACAAATGCAGCCTGTCAAGTACAACAGAAATAATGTAAATATCTCAAAATAAAAGAAAACCAAAACAAGATTAAAGCTTAATTTCAGCAAGACAAACATATGTAACCTAATTTTATCTGGGAAAAAACCCCAAAAGACTGATTTGAGTACAGCAGTTTAAAGCACATAATGAAGCCCTGAATGCAAGAAAAACTTTATTTCACTGATTGAATTGTTTTACCCAACCAAACCACATATTTAAAAACCACCTTTTACATCGACGCCTTTGCATGCTGTGATTGTAAACATTACAAAAAATTTCTAGTCCATTCTGCTTATTAGATCCAGCTAATCTGTGTCCTGAAGTGGGATGAAGTACAGGAGGATATTACTACCACATCACTAGCAGCTTTTATCCCACAATTGCCTTGCAAGCTACAAGTGTCCCACAACACCATGGATCAACTGGCAAGGCCAAGAATTAGTCTGAAGAGTTCATACCCACGTTTTAATTCTGTTTCATCAGCAGAGGGCTTTTTTATTTTCCCTTTAAGCAAAATGACAGTGTATCTATCCAAACCCAAATTTTGTACGTAAAATGTTTATGGATAAATAAGATATTTATTTTGACACATGCATTGTGATCCTGTACTTTTCCCTTATGCAGAAGCTTCACTCAGTCCCTAAAGCCTGTTTGGACAAGAGCCACAATTCCTCCCACACGCTGCACTTTAGGAATAGAAACAGCACGTACGAGTCTCCCCTCACTGCAAGCTCCGGCTGAGACTCCCTAGAGCCCGGTCCCCACCTCAGCAGCCGTGAGGGCAATTCCTTCTCTTTCCCAAGGCGATCCAAGGCTGTGTAGGCGGGGCAGCGATGCCACAGCAGCACCGCTAGAGCGGGGTACAGCGAGCAGAGCTATCGCTTACCTGCTGGCCCAGCAGCGCTCCGGGAATGCCGTGTCACCCCGGCCAGCAGCGAGTGCCCCGGGGCACTGGGATGGCTCCGTGCCAGCCCCCGGGCACGCCAGCATCCCCGGCATGCCAGCACCGCGGTGCCCGGCTGAGCCCTGCTGCCAGACGGGGCTCCTCTCATCAGCAATCCCCCGGGATTCACGGCACCGACTTTGTCACGCAGATCCAGCTGTCAATTCATTCGTTTTCTCAGACGTAGCGCTAACAACCCCCTGCCATCCCCGTGCGGAGGGCGACTTCAGCCAGACAGGCAGAGCAACATCCTGGGCTGTTCCCTGAGCGGGGAACTCTCTCAGGTCTCTGGATGCTTGAGGGAGAAGCGGAGAGAAGAACCCACTCAAGTTATCCAGGCTGGGATATGCACTAACAGTTCTGCTCACCTACAGTCTACACATCAATGAAGCTCGGAGAGGGCAGAGGGAGCAAAGAAGAGAAAAAATGAAGAATCACCAAGACAAGTCTATTTAACTGCTTTTATCACCACTACACGTTGTAGCTTTACCTTTTAATGGCAATTAAGTACAAAAGAAAAGCAAGCATATATTCTGGAAACTCAGTTGACGCTGCTTAGTGCCAATTCCTAACAACTGCTTTGTTATGCTGTATATAAAGAACAAAATAGTTGTCTTCTAGTCAGAACTTCAAGTCATGCAACTTAACAGAAGGCCATGTGGGTGAGAGAAAGTCCTCACTCAACCCTAAGCCACACCAAAGCATTTTTCTAAGCAGTCATCAAGTTAAAAGAGCAGCTTACTCTAGATCTGCATAATTTTGTGCTATAAGTTAAGAACAAATGAGGTCTTAAGCACTTTTCTGAAGGCTGCATATGAACTGAAGAAATTAGAGGGCTTTGTGTTGCTAATCATGATTACAGTTACTAAGTTCTGAAACAGTAATAAAATCTAAATCTTCATTAAATTTATGAGGAAGTATTTATGGCATCCAGATTTCTTTTTACTGCATAAAACCACTCACTCTCAGCTTTGGGTTGCATTATTTTTTTTTTTTAAGTGTTCTTTCAACATAGCAGGCATGCAAATGCATTTGAGACTTGATGGTGCTATTTAACTGTACAGCCAGGAAAGGCATTCTGAGAAATGGAAACCACATGTTCTTCAGAGAAGTTAAATCAGAAAGATAAGTTTTATTAAGCTCTGCAACATCCATTTCCCAAGGCATGGTCTCCATGCATCCAACAAACATGACATCAAGTACAATACATTAGGGATCCACACTTACTAGAGTGGCATGCTTATTAGTGGTTTGGAAAGTGTCAGTAGCTTGTAACATCCACATTTGCAGTTGCTTCACACTGTCTCTTTGCTAATACTATCTCAGCAATTCTCTGGAGCAATTTTAACTCAAGACCTGGATGGATTGTAGTTTAACACCACTATTTTAAGAATTGCCAGTGTCCCTGCACAGGGCAAAAGGAGTGCTCAGCCTCAAGTCTCGCACCAGAAAGAAACAGGGTAGTCCATCAAGTCTGGCAAGGCCCAATTTGGATGGCAAGCATTAAACTGAAGAGCCAGGCAGACACAGTTGAATACCACTGTGGCCAGAAGGGACCGTAAGATAAATGGCTGGACTGAGGTTTTACAACAGGCTCTTGCATGCTGAATCCAGTAACCTACAGCTAACCTTACAAAAAGGTACTAAATGCTGGACAAAACACCTCTTGATATGGAGGGATCTATCCCCAGAGGCTAACCATCTTCTCAGTGCAAGATATCACTTGTTTTAAATAAATTTATTAGCTTTGACTTCTCCTTCCTTTTTGCTCCCTCCCCTAGTAGGCTTTCAGCATCCAGGATTTTCTGGCCATGAATATACTCAAAGTAATAAAGTTACTTCTGCAACATCAAGTAAAAGGCTTAAAACAAATTATTGGCTAAGCTCTATAGACATTCACCTTGGATTCCAGGTTTTGTGGATATTTTCCAACACATCTCATAGTAGAATCAGCTATGCTATATAGAACAGTCAAAAATAAACTTTCCTATGCTCATTTCCCTATGTCATTACATGATGAGGACATGCTGAACAGAGCCCCTGCAGTGGCCACTAAATTATTCCCTCTCTCTGGCAGCACAGCTCACATTCCTCACTCCTAAGCTCTGCATATGTGTGAATCTTCTTCAAAGCTCAGGCAACTCAAGCCATTCTGTATGAGTAAGAAGTGATAAACTAGTGTCAGAGCTTGAAATTATCCCCGCAGAGATGCAACAAGGAAAACCCAATTTTGTAACAATTCCCTTATGGTAACTTGTGCAATACAACTGTTTTGTGCATTTTAAACAATCTAGTAGGCATTTTACTGCAATGCTATTTTTTATGTGTGTGTTGTAACATACTACAAGAAATCACTTGATCAATAAAATTTGTACATAAAGAGTATTTGACAGAGCCTGCTTTCCTGTAAATTGAAGTAACAAACTTTAAAATTTTGTCCTTACAGAAAGTGAATCCCATTACTTTTTCCAATTATTTTACTTAGAACTCCCAGCAGGATGTCCAAATTAATGCTATCTGCATCAGCCATTCATCTTAATCAAATATTGCTGCTATGAGCTTTTGCACGTGACCTTAAATCTGCAAGTATAGGATATTTTGATATGGCATATACAGCAACATATTCTACCCTATCTTCTCTCTGGTTTCATGGGAAGACATGACCAGCACCTGCCAAAGGTCAAACTCCCTATCCCAGAGCTGTCAGAAGGCAGCAGACCCCTGAAGCATGAAATGAATATAAACACAGTGAAAAACAAGTGGGATACAATCTCTTTTGAAGCCCATTCAGTACCTGGTGCCCTAAATCTCCATGAGCCTGCTACACTGCTGTCATGTTCGGTCACCAAGATCTGGATTACTGTGTCCCAAAATCTTTTCTGCAGGCCTGGAAGGTACCTCCTGAGAACAAATTTGTTTCCTCACCATCACAACAGAGTTAAGGTGTGTTTATGATTATACTGTGCCAGCATTTCATCTTGAGAACCCCTCCTACAACTTCCAACTCAAATTTGTTCAAGAATGCACATCCAAACAAACAGAATCCAAACTCCAGAAATGCCTTACCTAGGTCATAAGTTGCAGAAAAACCCCAACCCAAAATGAACCCACCATGAGGTAAACACCATCTCACCCAGTTCTTCTCAGCTTGCTTGTGCCAACAGCTGTGTTAATTGTTGTTCATTACTGTTTCCCAAATCCAGTCAGATTTTAAGCAATTCAAAGTTGGATAATAACAACGAAAGATAAGCAGAGTAAGAGATCACTGTGGGGTATATCACAAAAAAAAAAGTATACCTGTGATGCATATTACCATGGAAATTGAATTTCCTTATCTCTCCAGGCTTATAAACATCTGGGGCAATAGTATGAGTCTTAAACTGATTCTGTTTCTTATTCATCATGGATAATACACCAGGGAATTCTGCCCAATTAAGGAGCACAAAGGTTTGCTCCATGTCTACTGCTAACATCTAAATCCTAATACTACTTTATAGCAGGAAACTTGAAAAACATTTTAGAGCCATTTATGATTTTACACTTATTATGATGTAACTAGCATATTGCCACTGAAGTTGATCTGGAAACAGACTTTCCAAGTGAAACAGAGAATAAGGGATAATTAGGAAATGCATAGGTAACATTTCCTGTCTAGCATTTCAGAGAGCGTCTGTTCTCAATTATGAATTTTTAAAGTGGGAAATCAAACTGAACACTGAAAGTAATTACTAGCTAAAGGGAAAAAATGTAGGAAGAAAGCACTCAGTTCAGAGTTGTAAGCATCTAGTAGTGAAGTTATTGCCTTCAATTTCACTTCCTGAAAGTGACACGGACCTGAAGATATTTTTTTAATCCTTCTCTCATCCCCAATCAGCAACTGCCCAAATACTTCATTATACACCAACAGGAGAAGCCTTTAAATGGAGGGGGCTTTTCTCTGTGTTGCACTCAGTCTGCATTTTATATCCCCTAACCGCAAGTAAGCTAAGTATGGAACAGGGAACATGTGCTGCTATAAGAGGTAACACAACCAGCCTAAGCAGGAATGACTATGGAGACAGCTCACCAGACACCACTTTCACATTCTCATAGTGCAGAAACCCAGTTAAAAGACATGACACTTAAAAGATGCCAAAAGAAGATCTTTGTGGAGAAAAAAAAAATAAACGAACAGCCACCTAACTCTTCACCACTTCCTACACCCCATGGGCAATACCCATCCTTTTAAATGCCAAGTTGAAGGAGAAGCAGTTATTATGAGAAGAAACAGTGGGGTGATAACGTTAGAAAAAAAACAGGAGATCTTCAGGAACTGCATCACTGGGACTTCAGAGGGTAAGCACCAAATGCTGCTGCAAGAGTGTCTTTACACTACCAGAGTAAAGGCAACATTCACAAAATGTACCACATAAATGTTAAGCTCTACTTACTACCACCCTAACACTTCAAGAATAAAATTTCCATACCAGCCCTAATTGCTCTATAATGCACCACAAGTGTTTTGTTGCTGTTTTTCACAAGAGAGATAATTTTTTAAAAGTCATTTAACTAAGAACATCGCTATTTTAAAGCTTATTTACTGGGCAAACACATATAACTTAACTCCAGAAGGGTTAAATTAACTTGTACCTCCACATGCACTTGCGCTGCAAATGAGTAAATGCTGAATGGTCTATAAATACCTTTACTACCACGGATTTGGTTTCTTTCCAGGACCAAAAAAAAAAAAAAAATAAAAAAAAGTGCCCAGGCCCTTTAAACTTTATCCTCTGGGGGAGCCTTACAGCTGTTCCCATTTACAGCTTTAACAACACGAGCGGCACAAGCACAGCCCAAGGCAGGGGACACCGGGGGGACCCGCACGGCGACACTCATTTGACAGGACACGGACACGAGTCCGTCACGCCACGATGCGCGATTCGCTCGGAGAGCCGGCGGGAGAGCCCTTTCTGCGCAGCGCAGCGAGAGGAAAAGTTCTGCTAATGCAAAAAGTAATTCCGCAAAGCACTGACAAGTAAAACTCCCGAGGCCGGATCGCTCTCCCTTCGCTGGGGCTGCGCAGGGACCCCCCGCCCGCCCCGGAGGAGGGAGCGCGGCGCGGCGCGGTGCCTACCCGAGCGGCTGCGGATGACATCGCGGAACTCATCGGCGGCCCCTTCGCTGCCGGCAGCGGGGCCGAGGCGTCCCGGCTCAGCCATGCCCCAGGAGCTGCCGAGGGAGGCGGGGGAGCGAGAGCGGAGGGAGCGGGCCGGGCCAGGTGTGGAGCGGCGCCGCCCGCCCTGAAATAGCGGCGGCTGCGGCCCCCGCCCCCGCGGCGATGGAGGCGCAGTGAGGCAGCGGGGCCCCCCCGGGCAGCCGCGGCCCCAGCGCACCGCCCGCGGCAGCGAGGGGGCGGACGGGACGGAGCCAGCCTGTCCCTGGCAGCGGCGGGGTTCCAACTTGGCCGGGGTAGTGTCCCCTCAGCCGCACGTCGCTGCGGCCCCGAGCGGCCCTCGCTGCCCCGGCAGAGGGGTCAGGGCAGCCGGGGGTGTCCCGGCTGTGCCGCCGGAGCTGGCCGTGCCCCAGAGCCCCAGTGCCCGTGCCTGGCCCCCGGAGTGGGAGCTGTGTTGGCAGGGATCAAACGACAAGCGCGCTAGAGTTTGTCTTCTGCTCCCTCCTTCGTAGTTCATCCTCCGAGGGGCGAAGGTCCTGAATACCTCGACAAGTGGCACTGCTCCAAAGCCACCCGAGTGGCAGCTTGTTGGCACCTGCAGGCTGGTCAAATCCCTCATCCTTTTTCAGGAAAGAGGGACGGAGGAAAACATTTCCTCTTGTGTTTAATACGGGAAAGGCGCATCTTTGTCCCCTCTTACTGCAGCCAAGGGACAAAACGCTTCCCGCTGGCACTGCATCCTTGCAACCTTCCATTAAGTGTCAATTTGGATGGCTGCCTCCAGCCCGCCATTATTCCTTTCCCCTCAATTTTCTCTCCACACCTACTTTCAGGACCTGCCTTTTATGCTGTCTCCCTCGTCTCTCCAGGCTCCCAAGCAGATTGCATCACCTCATGGGGAAGGTAACCAGGCACAGGAAATAAATGTTCTTGGATGTATTTAAACACCCGCTCTCCTTACAAGAGAAATCTAAGCTCTTAAAAACTGCACCTTAAAATACAGACAAGCAGAGAATCGCNGCCCCAGGAGCTGCCGAGGGAGGCGGGGGAGCGAGAGCGGAGGGAGCGGGCCGGGCCAGGTGTGGAGCGGCGCCGCCCGCCCTGAAATAGCGGCGGCTGCGGCCCCCGCCCCCGCGGCGATGGAGGCGCAGTGAGGCAGCGGGGCCCCCCCCGGGCAGCCGCGGCCCCAGCGCACCGCCCGCGGCAGCGAGGGGGCGGACGGGACGGAGCCAGCCTGTCCCTGGCAGGGGGGGGGTTCCACCTTTGCCCGGGGG
>VWYE01029521.1:34126-69554 GCA_013398995.1 Alaudala cheleensis
CCGTGCCCCAGAGCCCCAGTGCCCGTGCCTGGCCCCCGGAGTGGGAGCTGTGTTGGCAGGGATCAAACGACAAGCGCGCTAGAGTTTGTCTTCTGCTCCCTCCTTCGTAGTTCATCCTCCGAGGGGCGAAGGTCCTGAATACCTCGACAAGTGGCACTGCTCCAAAGCCACCCGAGTGGCAGCTTGTTGGCACCTGCAGGCTGGTCAAATCCCTCATCCTTTTTCAGGAAAGAGGGACGGAGGAAAACATTTCCTCTTGTGTTTAATACGGGAAAGGCGCATCTTTGTCCCCTCTTACTGCAGCCAAGGGACAAAACGCTTCCCGCTGGCACTGCATCCTTGCAACCTTCCATTAAGTGTCAATTTGGATGGCTGCCTCCAGCCCGCCATTATTCCTTTCCCCTCAATTTTCTCTCCACACCTACTTTCAGGACCTGCCTTTTATGCTGTCTCCCTCGTCTCTCCAGGCTCCCAAGCAGATTGCATCACCTCATGGGGAAGGTAACCAGGCACAGGAAATAAATGTTCTTGGATGTATTTAAAAACCCGCTCTCCTTACAAGAGAAATCTAAGCTCTTAAAAACTGCACCTTAAAATACAGACAAGCAGAGAATCGCCCCTTTTTTGCTAGTTTGTAGGACAACAATGTAGTGTATTTAATACAAATGTAGCCTAGCTACTTCTCAGCATTAACACCAATTCATAGATAATTCATAGACATATATAGAGGGACAGGAAATTAAGGATAAGCTGTAGAAACGATGTATGCCTTCACTTGTATTTGTGTAGATAAAGGACTTGCATCTCTTCATGTATTCCAGAGTATATCAGAAGAAATGTACTCCTTTGAAGATAACAGAGTTAAACAGAATGGAACTAGGTAAGAAAACCAGGTCAGAGAAAATGAACAATTAGAGGAAAACTATTTACAGGCAGCAAAGCATGTGGTGGTAGATTCTGAGGAAAGGGGCTTGTCCCCATGTGAAGCAGTGGGATACACCCTCCACACTGGGGGTGTCTCATGGCTGGGTTCTGCCCTCCTGGTGTTCATAAAGAGTCTTAAGAGGCTAAGTAGATGAGGAGTTTTTTTCATAATCTGATAATTCCGAAAGTATTTTTAAGATTTGTTTGTGACGATCAGTGTTTATTATTTCAATAAAGTGAGTGGGAAAAGAATGAAGTATTGCCAGCCTTAAATACTAAAATAGCATTACTCAGAAAATGCATGAAATTGTCCTTGGATTATTCAGTGGAGAGATATCACATTTCTTTGTCCATATTCCCATTTTCAGTTCCCTCTGGTTGCCCTTGGTGTGTGCCAACTCTCTCAAACTTCCAGTGATGCAATTTTGGCTCCCACCACAGGGGTTCTTGCTAGAAAACCTGTTTGAGATCAAATTGCAGACTGGGTTACACCAGCTAGTGAGGAGAGCCTGTACTTTCTCCTCCGATATTACCATTCTGTTTAGTACCCTGTTATCACCCACTGCCAAGTTTTTCCCAGGCTATCAGCTGGATTCTCCCAGTCCCACAGCAACCCAGACATTCGGTAATTCATGTCTGTCTCCCGATGTCTTGGTTTCTCGGCCTCTGCCTCTCCTTTTTAAGCTGACTTGTTTTTTGCATTCTGGAGCTTTGGGGAAGGTGGCAGTTCCCTCTTGCCTTCCCCTCCCCCATAACATGCACAGCATTACAGCATTTAAAATGGGATTCGTGCACTTCTCAACAGCTGATCCAGAGCCTCCCATACATTCTGTTCTGTCTTTAAAACCCATGTGGGGAGACGGTATAGCTGCTTCCTTCTTCTTTTTCCAGCTCATCTTCTGTCTGTTCCTGGGGCCAAAATGGAGGGAAGATAATTTAACCTCATTTTGGCCAAGTTGTGATCACTGTTCTTCCATAACAGCAATGTAGAAGGAAGGTAATCAGGATAGAGACAGAAATTTCATGACTGACACTTGTGACTCCAGACTGCCTGTATCAGTAGCCAAAATCTCATAACTGTGATTTGACAACAGGAAGAACACTATCTTATATGAATATATGCTTATATTTAGCATTTAAGAACACATTCTTAAATGCTGAATCTATTCTACTTTGTCTTAGAAACCCAGCAAGTCTGTATGCAGAACTTCAATGGTAGAAGTCTTAATAGATTTGATTGACTTTATGAGCAGGCACAGTCCCTAAGTGTTCAATACCTCACATTTTGGGGTTAGGCAAAAATTCTGGATCCCAGTTCTGCAAACATTACCTATATATATATACACACATACACATATGTATGTTTGCAGCACCATTGTTGGTTGAGTTCAGGGAGTCTCCAGCAAAACTTCCCTGCTTTTCCTGCATTACAATTATTATCATTCTGCTTAAGAATCTTGCTCCCCCACAAACAGGAATCTTGTTTGAGACAAATCTGGTCTCCAGGAAGCTAATCTAATCACAAAACTTTCTGAAGTATTTAAACTGCTGAAGTCCAAATCAAGGTAAGACACTAGAGCAACATATATTACATTCTTTCGATAAAGTTATTCCATCATATTAATCAGGGGGAAAAAAAGGGTTTATATACCTCTTTCCCAGAACAATCATTGTATTCATGAAGAGGGTTTTCTATCAAGGCCCCTGAACATCAGAGTAAATGTCTTCATCATGCAACAACCAAAGTGACAAGATTAGACACTGTCTAATCACACAGAATCCCTGCATCTAAAATTCTCCCTGATTTCAGTGACAGTACATGCATGTTTTAAGCTCAGATGCAGAGGAGAACTCTTAGATCACGCTGGTGCCTGTAGCACTGCAAAACCTGCATTCAACACACTCTGTGACTTTTGAAATATGTAACTTCTTTAAATCTCAGTGGAAACTACCATTCCCAAAACTTAGTAACATATTATATGCTTAAAAGAATTAAAAATACCACAGAACAAGCAACAAGAGTAATTAGCTGGTTTTGATAGTGAATACTTGACATGTAATTTTCGAAGCAGTTCTCTGGGATTGCATATGTGTGTGTGCATGTACTTCTGTGTGCATATATATGTTCATGTAGAATGTACATTGTTTGTTGCTTGATGATGAAGAGACTATGTTCCGGATCAATGATGCTAAACAAGAACTGACAGCTCTTGCTAGTCAATTCTTGTCCCAGAAAACAAGTTTCACTCAGTTTATAGTCACCATGGAAAATCTTGCACTGTGTTTCTAATGTATGCTATTGGAATTATTTGGTTAGAATTTTAAAGCTGAGGCTGGTTAATTAAAATAATAGGGAGGCCTTCAGTTAGAAATTACATTTTAGTATGAACAATATATTTTAATGGGTGACAATTATTCAAAAGACCAGTTCAGCAAATTATTGGCTTAATAATAGACTCTCATACATGATCTGAGTCTGAGGTTGGATGTTCTGAGTGACAGATTATCTATCCTTAAAGGCATCTGTATGCTTTGATTCCACTTAAATATACTGATCTTTTTTTAGATGCATGTTTAAAGGCTGACTTGTTGCTAGTCATGTTGAGGCAGCTGTTTATTGTCAACTACAAGCTGAAACAAGCATTTGCTTGTTCAAAATTGGACTTTTTCCACAATTTCCATTAATACAAACAATCTAACAAATATTAAAACAGACCAAGAGATTATATGGGACGATGTCCTGACTTTCAGGTTGGTATTCATATTCCTTGGCAAAAAAGGTCTAAAACTTCAGGAGAAAATTTACCATTCTGGATTAAAATCTTTTTAAAATCATACAAAATCATGCATGCCTTTTCCAGGAGGTCATGTTACATTCTGACTCTGCCAGACCATTTGTGATGCATCAGAAATATTTCTACAGCATGATTTATCTAGGTAAGGGAGCTGTTTGTAAAAGTCTACCAAAACACTGTCCTCCCTGAAAAAAGAAGTGATTTATCCTGACCACAGTGAATGACCTATCCCATATTAAAACCAGTTTTCTTGGCTATGTAGGATTTTGATTCTCATATTATCTTTTAATTATTCTATAAATCAAAATGAATAAACAGTCAGAAAAGTACATAAAAGCTTTCCTTGGGATAATTTATGCTTTTAAATGATGGCTTTGAAGCAAAAAGGAAGTATGGCTGTGCTACAGACTTCATCTGCCCTAACTAATTTATGGCAACTCCCTCAGCTAACAAGAATCACATGGTGTAAATGGAAAATGAGCCTCTACTGGTATTGAAAATAAAGAGGTAATTTATTTCCATCTTTCAGAAGTGCTATTCAAAACTGCATATAGGCTTTTGTCACAGCTGATTAAAAAGCTTGGGTTTCATCTGAGAATTAGTTTTATAATCTATTCGAGCAAAACTGAAAGTCAGCACTCTAAATACACTGAAAAACCTGAAAGCTTATTTGCTGATAAGTATTTGCTAAATTGGTGACCTGCTTACCTCCTGGGAACACAAATACTGGTGAAAAACGCAAAATCTTGTCATGGACTTCCTCACGTGTTTGTGATGGATTACGTTTTGCCTTTTTCTCTGCTTTTTTTTTTTTTTATGCTGCTACAGTCTTTGTAAAATTGAAGATTTATTAGAAAGATTTACATATAAAGCAGCGCTGTGAAATGTTTACTTTAGATTTGATTTTTGGTGTACTTAATTCTGGAGGAAAATGTATGTTGAATCTTTAATAAAAAGGCCTTTAAGTAACTGAAACAAAATAAAAATAAATGCCAAAAGGAATTATTTATTGCATGCTGATGTATCCTGTATTAAAGCCCTTCTATTAAAAAGTTACAAAATAACCTCTCAGTTACAGCACTCATAACCATATTTACAAAGGCAATCAGCAGTGCCTCATGCATAGACTTGAGCACTCTGTGAAGTAATGCCTAATTGCATTTTCATAGCTATCATTAGGCATCTTTTGGCTTATACTGTCATGTGCAGTAAATGCTTAAATGATTTGGTCCCTATCCTCAAAGATATTTCGACATCTAGTTCTCATTTGTAATTTATGAAAGTAGGGACCATTAGGGACCTTTTCCCAAAGCCAAAGTATTTGAAATTTTGTCTCTTGGAAGAGCATTTGGAATTTTGTCTGTGTTGGAAACTCGTGAACAAAACTAGATTGTCACAATAATCTGCATCCAACTGCCGTGCCTAAAACTTCAACAAAATAGTCTATTTAATTTTTTTCAAGTGTTCTTCACCAAATTTTTATGCTACTTCTATTAGTGTCATAATCCATTACAAATAATATAAATATATCTACACTTGGACAAAACTGCCCATCACATCCAAGGAAAATTCAATCCCTGAATTAAGTGGTTTAGTTCCAGAGAGCTCTCATCATTACCCAAAATAAAATGTCTCCAAACTCAAGGAAAGTTTTCTTCTCCCACATTCTATTCTTCTCAACATCACTGTAGTAGTTATTTAAAACAGCAAACCATGTTTTTATCATTATTTTAATTTTATTTTCTCCTTTTGTGTGTGCATTGTATAGAAGGTTTGCACTTCCTGTAATAAATGTTCTTGATTCCCCTAAAAGTTTCTGGAAAAAGTCTTATATGTTAGTGTAAGCTGTATTTGATCTAACTTTAAATGTGTCCTTTATGGTTGTTTGGGCACGTCTGCTGGGGCTACCACTTACAGAGGAAGAGTTAAAGAATAGATCACTATGTGTATGGCATATGCATGATTATATGCATAGGTTATGGTTTGTTCTTTATGTCTAGAAGAATGATTTTTCTTCAGTCAAAAAAACCCAAAAATTAAGAGCAGTTTCACTCTCCATTTTCCTAGTCTTGCATAGGTGTAAGCTCATTTGTTTAATTTTAGGAACATGAGTAAAGGTAGAAAAAATACACAGATTCTAGTCCTGTAGTTGACTTAGTAATAAAGTTAGACAACAAATATTTGAACATAAATAAAATTACAGAGTCTTGCTTGAGTATCATACACCTGAAGCAAAAAACTCACAGGCATTTATCAAAATGACCCAGCATTGTGTTAAGAAGAGAACCAGTGACTAAATAAATCGGTAAAAGGGTGCAAGAAACCAAGCTACTGATCAAGTACTTCTGCTTCACCTTGCTGGTAAAATAGCACTTAGTTTACTTCTATAAGCACTACAGTCTAAGAAAGAAAATGTCATTCTAAAGAACAAATGTTAAGGAACTTGAGCCTTTGGGACTTAAGAAACTGTTGGTAAAGAAGCAAAAATCTTGGAGTGGTGTAAAGATTTTTGGATAACTTGGATGTGCTGCAGTTTGAGAATGGGATAAAACACAATTATGTTATTTTCTGAAATGGTTAAACCTCTGAAAAGCAGAAAGAGTAGAGAAGCTCTACTATTCTAATTGTTAAAACTGTAATTGCCAGCTCAGCTTTGCATGAATTTACAGAGGTCTTTTTAATGTGAGGTTAGTTAGCAAGGCTTTTCAAAGCCTTTTCACATCCCTGTACAAGTCTAGCACAGTCCAGGAGCAGCTGATATTTTTTTACCAGTGCATTGTTGTTCACCTGTCTGTGTGACATCAGTGTGCAGTCACAGTTCAGTTCCAGCCAGTCATGTTTGCTCCTTCTCGAGCCACACTGTAATTGGAAATAACGGACTCTCACATTGCCTCTCCCAATGAATCCAGGGACCACCATGCACCTCCGGAGGCAAAATACCTGCCTCATGTAAGACTAGTCTTGGAGCAAGGCTCCACTGGGGATTTTTGCTGTTATGTTCTTTTCTGTGGACAAAGTCAGATTTCATCTTCCTGGACTGATTGTCAGGATCATCCACAAGTGTTAAATTCACATTCAAAGTATTTGCAACAAACTCCTATTTCTGAATGACATTTTGTCAAGGGCTTTTTAATTATTGTCATTTTCAAGTGTATCTACAGATTGACCTGTCAGCTGTGAGGCAACTGCTCTGAAATATCTCTGTGATTGTAATCTCCACCAAAATGTTTTAAATAATTGCTCTTAGATTGAAGGGTTAATGACTAAAAAGGATTGGAAAAGTTAGAAAGAAGCATTTGAATCTTTTCTCTCAACAAAAATAAAGGAAAAACACAGTAAGAGGTCATTTGTCTCTTGTGAAATTCTTCAATTACCTGCAGAGTTAAAAGGAAGCTTTTAGTCAGATCTGTTCATGATTAAAATATATTAGCAAGTCTGAACAACTTATATGTTAATTGAACAATGGTTTTTTTCTGCTCTGGACGGTGTAGACAGTGTTTTACTCTTTCAAGTATTTGTAAAGAAGACATGTGCCCAGCACATCGGATCCAAATTCTTATAGTTGAACTATTGAAGGAAACCCAGTTAGAGATGTATCTCTGCAGAGCACTGAGGTGTCTGCCAGCAAACCTGATGTGCACAGTCAGAAATCACTTTATGTGTGAATCACCCAGCATGGCTATGGTGCTTTAACACTTCAGGACTAATTTCATACACTTAGTTGACTATTCTGACACATCTCAGGGTGCAGCAAGAGCAGAGCAGCTCCCATGGGGCCAGGAGAGTGGGGACTCCCCATGGGAGGGGCGGGCAGGGCTGGGCAGCCCAGGTCCAACCCACTGTCCCAACCCAGGGGGGCCAATCCTGGGCATTGGTACCTACGTGGCTTTGTGGATGTCTGGGGCTGTGATGTGTGGTAAGATAGGTAAAGATAGTGTGAGGAAACAAAGAGAGTTGGTACTAAAGGTAATCCTGTCTCTGATGTATTGCAGCTGTGTTAATTACCCTAGAGTGGGAACAGCCTTGCTCTCCCAGCTATGGGTGTGATAAAGAGTGAGCTCCCTGGGAGGGGCTTAGTTGTGGCTCGGTTGCAGCTCAGTTGGAGCTGCCATTGGAGTTGTAGTGTGCTGCTGTGCAGACCCAGGGACAGGAGGCTATGCAAGGGACAGATAAGGTAAGACTTTATACCAGGGACTTATAGGGACAGGATGGAGTGAGCTGGTGCCGTGGGGAGGAAGAGAGAAGAAGGAGAACTGACTGGCTGTTGGTATAAACAGACAGACCCTGAGAGCTGCTTGGAGATGCCTTTGGGAAATAAGGTAGAGATTGTTGTGTTGGTATGTGAAGCAAGGTATGCAAGATTTATATATAATAAAGTCCTGATACTTGAGCCCTCAAAGAGTTTTTAATGAAGCACTTTGTGTGTTTTGACTGTCCTGACAACCACAGGGATGTGAGCCACTGGGTTGGCCCAGCTCTGTGGCACCCCTGGCTGGGAAGGACAGAGGGGAGTTGGAGGCTGGTCCTTCTGCTGAGGGCTGGAGACCCCAGGGAGGTGGTGTGGGGGTCCCCAATTGTCAGCAGGGGCAGGGGGATTAGGTAGGGGCAGACAGGGCTGGGCATGTCCCACAATGAGGCTGGGTGACTGCACCTAAGTGGCAGACTGTGTTAAAGGGGTTTTGTATTGAGATGACACGTGGTGTTGTACAGTTACAGATGAAGCTGCAGAGGAAACCTAACATGGTCCTCTCCTAGGAGAGACCAAAGGACAGGAATCAGCAACACACAGCCAGGACTGGCCTATACCCAGCCTTTCCCTGCTCTCTCTAAGCAGTTGCAGTGTGGCTGTGGCCTGTCCAGGGGAGCAGCTTGTCCAACATGATCTGAGCTAGCACCACAAACAGGAATCCCTGTTCCACCAGAAGGCTTCAAGCCAAAGTCACGTAAGACTGAGCTGCTGCCAGGTGCATAATGCACATGCAAGTGCAAGCACATACTCAAACAAAGACCAATGAGCAAATGGGGCAATGTATAACCAGTCTTCCATCAAGCATACATCAGTTTGCCTTTCAAACAGAAAGTAAAATAAAATAGCTTGTTTCCATCTATTAATTGTCCCACTACAATGAGGTAAATACAGAATGTGTGTGTTCAGGAGCAGTAAGGTGATCTCACAATACATATCCCATATTCTTCATTCTTGCTATTTATTTATTCCTAGTTTTAGAAATTAAGGAGTGTTCATGGAGCTGTAAATTACAGTGACTCTGAATGTCTTGCTGTTTTACAAGAAAAGACTGATTCTAAACTCCCCTTGTGCCAAGTTAGTTCCTTGCAGAGTCTGCTGAAGAGCTAGGAAACAACAGTTCTGTGCAAGTATTTCGTAATGCAGAATTGTTCCTTAATATGCAGGTATTTTTCTGTTTACTCATTAATAAAATGAGTAAAAACAGAGGCATGGGTGCTGCATGTGCAACGAGGAAGTGGTGGCAGGCAAGCATCACTTGGGCAGCATCCAGCAGTTTTGCTTCCCTCCCAGGATGGTAATGTGGGTAAGTTGGACATATTTATCTTCTATGTGTTCTGTGGTTCAGCCTGTCAGCTACAAATCATGTTTTTCATCGTTATGGCTTCAAAAACAATCCTCACCACAGGAATGGTTGGTGAAATTAAATTAACACAAAGACCTCACTCTTTACAGAGTTAATTTACACCATTTAACTACAGCTGGGCCAAGGAAAACAAAAACCCAGCAGTCAAGGTAAGTTTTAGAACAACTGCAAGAGTTCTCATTTCTACTTGAAAGTACCATTCAGTTCTACTATGTTTTGTTCTTCATCTGATACCCCTTTTGCTTTCACGTGTTATTTTACAAAGATTTATGTGTTTCTGGTGAGGAAAACAGCAGCTAGGTTCTCACTCTACAAATGTTTTTATGCATGGAGTCAGCATTAGCAAATACAGATTCCATTTCCTGGACTAATTAAAAGAGTAGCGTGCTAATGGGAAGACTGGCTGAAAAAGAGTATAAGCCACACTGAGCAGGGCTCACAGTAACTCCATATTTATGAGGTGGCTATCTCCCTACTACATCTCTGCTCACTGCCACCCCAGCTCTGATTGTCCCTGAAATCAGCTCTGATATCAGATAATTGTGACTTGATTTGCTTTAGGTTTTTGAGAACAGTGTTCTCAAACAGTTCCATGCTGAAAACCCCACAGGTCATACTTACTACTAATATGCTGCACTTAATCTGTGTTTATTAGTTGCTTTAAATTAATGGAAGTACCTAAAACAAGTATATGAAAAAAACAGGTTTTCATAGGGTACATCCTAGTGCAGTGACAAAGTAAAAAAGAAAAAGAGGCAAAGAAACATAGAAAGAAAGAAAAAAAACCCCTACTGTCGCCTTGAATTTCTAAGCCTTCTGATAAGCTGTAGTTTGGAGTCAGTTTTCCCATGGACACTTATGTAAACAACAGGGACAGTNCAAACGAAATAACCCCTACCATGAATCTCTTCACATATTACTTTACTGATTTATTGACATTACAGTTTAAAATACTTTATTAGATTTCATTCAATTCTAAAATTTTACCCTAGGCTGTGCTAAAAAGTGCAATTTTCTTATTTCATGGAATGGAAGATTTTAAATGTGTTGTTATCATAGCACTGTAGTGGCATTACCTAAGTGTTTTTCTTAGGTACCATTCAGATATACTTCATAGTGACAAAACGTTGCCATAAAATATACCAAAATAAACTCTTTAGCAATACCATGTGAAATATTTTGACATTATTGGGATGAAAAGAGAAACTTTCAAATACAAAAGTAAAAAGAAATTGTTCTGAAACTCATAAAATTCTGAAATCTCCTCCAACAAAGCCTTTTCATTCACAAAACACAATATTTTTTGTCCTAAAATTCTTTTCTTGCTTTTTTTTCTTGCTTCATATTTTTTTTTGAACAAGGCCGAAAGATTACTCACTTTAAAAAAAGAAAAATCCTACATGTGGACCTGAAAGCAATGCAGCTTTGTAGTTAGTGTCTCTTTCCAAGGAATATAAATAAAAGCATACAAATCTGTCTCTTTGTGCTCCATGCTTTCACAGGTTCACCCTTTGCTCATTTTCTGACCCATATTCTCTCCACCCAAAGTTTTTTCATAACCAAACAAATGGCAGTGACAGAGGACACCCCACAGACCACTTAATTGGCTGTGTCAGGATGGGCACCAGACACCTTCCCCTCTGTGGCTCTCTGAAATTATTAAAGGTGTGGCCAGGTCCAAGAAATGAAAAGAATTACAATGAAAAGCAGATATTTCATAGGTGAAATTAGTTCAGTGTAGTCATGCAAAGTTGTAGCAATAGGGGATCTGCTCAAACCGACGAGAACTGAACAGGCTCTAAGATCTTTCTACTGTTGTTATGCCCTTCCCTTTTCCCCTACAAAAGGAGGGATTAAAGCTATCTAGACACTGGAAACAAAAGCTGCCATAACTGATGTGTTATTTTATTCAGAACTGTGTGGCACACTGCTGTTCCTCTGGACAGTCTTTATTCATACAAGCTGCAGCACTGAGTGGAATGTAACTCCTGCTAGGAGGTGCTTGACTTGTGTTGATGGCTTTGCACAGACTGTGATGCAAAGCTGGAGGAGGATGGAACTCTCAGCTCTAGAGTCACCTTTCAGTGCCCACCCTGGCCCAGGCACAAGGGAGAGGCTGATCTGGTGTGAAGTGCTTTGCACAGAGAGTTTGTGTCTGACTGATGTCCGTGCTTTGCCACTGAAGTCTAGGAAAACTGTCCTAACGTGCATAAAGATTTTATTTCACCTTTGTAACACAAAATAATCTTAATTGAATTATGATGAAAGAGCAAAAAGACAATAATGTTAATTTTTGAGAAATGAAGTGCATTGGCAATGTTTTTACCGTATCAACTCACGTTTTTTTCTTGATTCTGAAACATTTTGCTCATTAGTTGAAATAATTAAGAAAAGACTTATTGTTCTCCATGGCAGAACAAGAATTGTTGCTGCAAGGTATATTTTTTCATTATCAAAATAAGAGCAATGCAAATGACATTTGTATAAAATGACAGTACTTCAATAATAAGTTTGCCATTTTAAACATAAATTCATCCAGAAGGCAGACATTCTATAAGAAGAAAGTCAATATTTCTCCATGTGTAGATCTGCCAAGACTATCCATAGTTTTCACAGGCCTGGAACAGTGCCTGCATTTTGTAACCAGATCCTTTAGAGCTGGTGCAGCCTCATAGCACATTGCCCTTTCCCAGTGAAACTGCTGGGAAATTCCCCAGGCAGAAAAGTTTGGGTTCTTCTCTGACTTCTTTTGTATCTGTCACAGCCATGTAACATGTAGAGCTGTGACAGGGGTATCACAATACATATATAAAATGCAGGAATGCTATTTTTATAATACAACTCTTAATTCTTGCAGTCTGATTTTTGCTCCAGCCCTGCAGTGAATGTGAGCAGGTGGAGCCAGCTGGCCAGGTGTAATCAATAGGGATGGGAAGGAAGACAGAGCTGCACCAAAATGCAGCTTTTTAGGTCCTTTGCTATTTTTGGTTGACCTCATTAGAATTTTTTCCTTATTCATTAAGTCTCTGCTTTAGCAAAGCGTGTAAGGCCATAGTTGCAACAAACACTCATCTGAATGAATAAATTATATTAAATTCATGCTTTACTGTTTTCCTGAATGAGTGTTATAGCACTTTATTTTTCTAATCAAAAGAAAAAAATGTCACAGAGGAAAATGCAGTTATGTAATAGCCCATTATTTTGTACAAATCAGACAATAAACCTAATCTTATCTGGTATGCTAAATAACTTGGAGAAGTTCTTAGTCATGTTGTCAACACACCTTAAAATTTGAGGGTAATGCTTATTACAGATGCATAAAGCACATTACTAATGAATAAACATTCATTTTACATCACTTACTTTAAATTCATGTAATTCTTTATCCATTGTGCCTATTCATGTAAGGAATTTAAAGTTTAGCTGACTTAGAATTATCCATTAGAAACAGAAAGGAGGAAAGAGAAGGGGGGGTACACATTTTTTGTACAGTTAGTTCAAATACAACTTGAAGGACTTAATTTCCAGTTTAGAAGAACAGCATTTGCACTGGAATAAACTATGGCATGTTTAGTACTGCTGTGGATTTTAGAAACAAAGTTATAAGGAAGCAAATAAGGTCTTTTCTGGTGAGATTTATTCTGTAGAAGTAATGAAGAGCATAATTACTAGGGGCAAACAGGAACATTTTTGCACTTCCTTTAAGGCTCAGAACTAACCCACATCAGACAGCTACAGTGTGGTATTGCTAACCTGGGAAAAAAAGGACAGAGAGCTTGACTTCAGCTTCTCACTAGTGAAAAATTAATAGTGATGCTAAGAAGGTAGGAATGCCTTAGTGGCTCAGAACTTGATACAACTTTGCACATCCTCCAGCAGCATGTCTCCAGCAATCACCAATAATCAATTTCTGGATGGGAGTCTTAAGAAACAGAGGAAACACAGAAATCTTACTGCTTACACCAGTCCAACAATCCCTGCCTTGTGAACCTGCAAAGGTAGAGTTTAGCTACTGGTTTTAATATTTTTAAGGAGTCTTTATCTTCCAGCAGTCTCATCTCACTTTGAAGCTGTCAGTGGGGGTCTTCACAGCTTCCTGTGACAATGAACTCCTCTGCACATCCTCATTAGTTTGTTTGCTCTGCAACTTCACATCAGAGCTCCCATAGTTCTTGAGTTATGAGGAACAACCATCAGTTGCCTCTCTACCTTCTCAGTTTCACTCATGATTTTATAGTTCAGTCAAAAGCTCCCCACAGTGTCTCTTCTCTGAGCTGAGGAGTTCTTGTCTGTCTAATCCTTCCTCTGGGAGTTGCTCTGTAAATTTTTTCATCGTTATTTCTCTCCTCTGTACTTCTTCTGTTATGTCCTTGCAGTGGCAGGGAGACAGATTTCCCAGCAATACCCAGGATTCATGTGTGTGAAATGCCATTGCATTTTTCAGTTTTATTCTATATTTTTTTTGCTATAACTCATAAACATCCCATTTTTTTCTGTTGACTGTTGTTGACTCCTGAACTAACATTTTCATAAGCCCTGTTACTAGACCTCTGAAATCTCTTTCCTCAGGTACAATTTATAGTTTAGAACACCTTGCTCCGAAGGTAAAATTACATTTTACATGGCTATCATCCTTTTTTACTTTTTTTTCCACATTTAGTCATTTATCCTACTGAGCTAACAAACCTGGTAGCTCGGTATTGAGAGTTTATTGTCAGTTGTATTAACAACCTTCCCAGCTTGGAAAGCTCTGTGTATCATCAACAAACTTTGCTGTTTCACTTTTCAGTCTTTATCCAGGTGATTTTTGTACACGCGTAGCAATACTGGGCTCAGTGTGAAATTGAGACTCCTAGAGTGGTTTTCCTGTATTGACAAAACTGACTATTCTTACCCTTTCTTTCCAAATGTTTGAGTGTTTATTTGCTCATGAGAGAATCTTGGAAAGAAACAATAATTTTATACCTTTGATGGGCTGTTGAAAGGTTTTTGAAGCACAAGTTTATAATAGCAAATGATTATTGATTCTTTAAAGGATGAGCAAGACCAGATGTCTTTCTACAAAATTCACATTGATTTTTCTCAGGGGTACCACATCTATGTACTTTCTGACTGTCTTCTACATTATATAATCTACTAATTTGTCTGATCACTACTCCCCAAATCTCCATGGGAACCTTTTCCAAATTTTAACATAGTGAAGTTTTTATTTTTCTTTTGATACTCAGGCCATTTAAAGAGGAAGGTGAGAAACCACTTTTAGTTGAATGCTATTTTTAAAATGTTCAAGACCCTTTAGAACTCTGACAACTCATTACTAAGATGTTAGCTTTTCCTGCTTTTATCTTATGAGATGGATCTTCCAAATGGTTTCACAGAAAGATTCTATCATGTTCTCTTCAGATATCAAATGTGCAAAGAACTGATCTTACTTTATCCAGCTTCTGGCACCAGGAACACTCAAGATACTTCTCAAGAAGTAAGTACAATCCCTGTTATAGCAAAGGAAAACAAAACTGAGGTGAAGGGCTGGCTCTAATAAAGGACTGATATCAGGACCATGTGCATAAATATCTTGTCACCTCCTCAGTGATTTAGCACTAGCAAATTTGATATGAATGTCCCGTAAGAATTTACCATGTCTTGAGCCTGGATTGATGCACAGCCCCTCAATGGACATGGAAACTGTTTCCTGACTCTATTTTGATGTCTTGATCATTACCCTGTACTGCTTGATATCTGAGCCTACTTTAAAGGGTCTTTTTACAGTAATAAAAAAAAAAAATAAAATCAGGATTTATTTGTGGTTGCCCCAGATTTAAAAGAATACATGAAAAAGTCCAAGATAGGGGCAATCCTGGTGTTTCAAAAATAGTTACAATCCAGAATCAGTCTATGCATAAATGAGATTTGAATCACAGATTCACAGAATATCCTGAGCTGGAAGGGACCCACAAGGATCACCCAAGTCCAGCTCCTGACCCTGCACAGGACACCCCAAGAATCACATCATCTGCCATACAACACTGTTCAAATGCTTCTGGAGCTCCCTCAGGCTGCTGCTGAGACCACTGCCCTGGGGAGCCTGTTCAGTGCCCAGCCACCCTCTGGGGGAAGAACCTTTTCCTAATACCCAACCTAAACCTCCCCTGACACGACTTCAGGCCATTTCCTCAGGTCCTGTCACTGCCACCACAGAGCAGAGATCAGTGCCGGCCCCTGCTCTGCCCCTCACAGGGAAGCTGTAACTGCAGTGAGGTCTCCCCTCAGTCTCCTCCAGGCTGGACAAACAGACCAAGGGACCTCAGCCCCTCCTCACAGGGCTTCCTCTCCAGACCCTTTGCCATCCTTGCTGCCCTCCTTCAGACACTTTCTAGGAGCTAAATGTCTTTCTCATGTTGTGGCACCCAAAATTGCACATAGCACTGGGGGTAAGCCTGCACACTCCTCAACTCACATTGTAAATGAACACAGAGATGAAGGCAGTTTCAGACAATTTTTTGTTATAAATTCTGGTGTCTCTGCCTTGTGCCCCAGCACTGTTCATGTTTACATACTAACTAATGAACACACCCCTCATTTAAATTAATGCTCCCTTGTCTGGTATAAACAGGCTGCAGCAATTCTGTAGCTGGCAAGCAAGGAAAAGAGGAGAGGCTAAACAGGATTAGCAGAATATCAAAGCATCCTCTTTAATTACCTGCTACAATATGTTCATTTATTTTCATCTCCAAGTAACTTTCCATTCACATCTGATTGATCACATAAGAACAGGGCTGGGAGCTACAAGAGTCTATTCATTATCTTAAAGGTTATTGCAGTGGGTGCCCTTATTAATCAGATTTTTAAGAGGAGAGGTATGAGGTTGTCCACCACCATTCAGAAAAACTAATGCTCAAGGGGAGGACCTAGGCAAGTGCCACTCACACCAGCAAGCCAGCTAATCTAATTGGTAATAGTCCTATTAATTTGGAACTGAATATTAACAGCCTGCAGCACTGGATCGTCTTCATACCATTCTCATTATATCAAGTCCTCATTCATTTGGAAGGTTAACAAGTGCATAGTATTAATAACAAAACTAAATGGAAGGATGTAAATTTGAAAGAGATATTGATTATTAAGTGTTTACAGGAAATAAATAAGCATTTTGGTTCCACTATCATTTAACTAAGGCTGCATATGAGCACCTGAAGAAGTTACATGAATACAAGATGATGATTTAGGAGTTGAAATTAAGGATTATTATTTACTTCAAAAGGAGGGAAGTAGAAATATGAATTGTGGGGGTTTTGTCAGCAAAGGAGCCCCTGTGAGTGTTGCTAAATCACCACAGTTGCACAGTGCCTTTCTGATCAGTGAACATTCTGGTCATTGTGAACATCCTGCTTAGATTGTGGCATGGACAGCAGGATGCAAGAAATTTTCAGGGATGCCAAGTTATTAGTCTCTACAGGCTTAGGCAAGGGAGAGTTTCTAGGACATTTTGCACAGCTAACCTCTCTAAAAGTGCTCAGAGCAGAACTTCAGGCACTTAATAAATTTTACAGCTGAAAATTGAATAGCTCTTGACCCTCTGCTACCCAAGAATTTCTTGCAGATTGCTGTCATGGACCTTGGCGTATAAATTCTTCCTGTGTTGCACTTCAAGCATGGATCTGTCAGATTTTTTTCTTTGAAGTCATAAGTGATTCTCTGCCATAGTTTATGTTTTATATAACATGTTAATAAAAATCTTAAGTCAGTTTTATCCAATATATAAAGAGAGAAAGTAAATGTGAACTGATGCTCTTCTGTACTGTTTCATAGGATTTATATCGGTTATGGGTGTGGTCCACAATATTTTTTCTTTCAGTGTGAGAAAACTTTTCTCCAAGGCAGCTCAGGTTTATTTATTTATTTATTTACTTACTTACTTATTTGTTTGTTTGTTATTTGGCTTCATGGTTCTGGTATGCTGTGTCCAGAGTAGTTTTTGTCACACATTTTCAAACAGATGGGTATGATTTGACACAGCTGGGTTTATCCTACCAGTTACACAGCTTGGAATAATCTTGTCTGGGTGAGGGTAAAATGAGTCATAGCTTCCCCAAATCATTTGTCACTGTTGTAAAATTAAAGACAATTGGTCCTGATTGGTAGTTTCTGCTCAAAAAAAGATGTTTGATTTGAAAGAGCAAGACTGTTGCAGATAAAAAAACATGAGGGCCCATCTCAGAACAGCTTTATTTGAAAAACTTAGGGCTACATTTTCGGTGTATGGTAATGTTTTCTTTGCTCCCACAAAACAAAAAAGTTCTCTACAGTGATGCTGTATGATACACTGTGTGACTGGTTCAGTGCTAGAGAATAAATATTGAAAAAGAAATAATAGAAAATAATTTTTTTTATAGTAAAACCATGATCTATCTGGACACAATACCCCCCTTGTCTTAATGAACAAAAGAGTACAGTAACAAAAATTGGTTGAAGAAAATAAAGGAAACAAATACCCTCTGAATTACTAGATTTACACATGAATTTATATACCTTGTGCAAGACTTTCTTGATTCCTCCTACTGCTGCTGGGCTCTGTCTGGTGACAGATTGGTAACTTTGGAGGGACAGGTTACCAATCTCTGTGGAGACCAAGTCCAGGTGAACCAGCCAGAGAGAGCCACCCTGTGCTTAGGAACTCATCACAGCAGAGAAATGTCCATGAACTCAATTCCCCTCCCTGCTGTTCTTCAGAGGGGGAAGCAGGTTCCCAGCTGACACCAAGCAGAAAGGAAAAAGCTCCTACACAGTTTGCTGGCAAGCTCCTGCTCTAGAGGAGACAACACTTGNTGGTAACTTTGGAGGGACAGGTTACCAATCTCTGCAGAGACCAAGTCCGGGTGAACCAGCCAGAGAGAGCCAGCCTGTGCTTAGGAACTCATCACAGCAGAGAAATGTCCATGAACTCAGTTCCACTCCCTGCTGTTCTTCAGAGGGGGAAGCAGGTTCCCAGCTGACACCAAGCAGAAAGGAAAAAGCTCCTACACAGTTTGCTGGCAAGCTCCTGCTCTAGAGGAGACAACACTTGTAATCAAATTCCTGCTTCTCAGTCCAGAATTTATTTTGCTGCACTTTCTTCAGTGGAATTTGTTCAGTCTTCCTCCAAAATATTGATGGAATTCTGCCCTTCCCTTGTGAATTAATACAATAATCTTACATTAAAAATAAATAAATATTAAATAAAAAACTTTTGGTAATGATATTATGATTCTATGATTTGTCATCAACTTTGCTACAAGAAACACTTTCTAGGGTCCCTGCCATCTACTCCAAAGAGTTTATCCATGACCCTAAGAAAGCACAATGTGACTTTCATACATATAATTCTGAAATTTTACTGTATCAATACAACACTGATTTCAAGACAGCTTCTACTTTGCCCCTCACTGCAGAAATCTGAGGAAGAGTATCACTGCTGTGCATTGCTCTGTTTTTACTCACCAGAAAATTCTTCCTTAGATCATTGTGTTTAGTTGCTTTAAAATAGAAACAAACAATGCCACTTGGCATAAGTTGGGTTAGGTAATAAATGAGCTGAGTGCTGAAATGAAGGTTCCTTATTTGATCAAGGAACCTAAAGTAACTAGGATTCCATATTCATGAATCCATAATTTTTTTCCATCTATATTGAGTCAGCAGCTGCACATCAAAAGCTGAATCATGTTTACCAAAGGAAAGGAAAGAACCTACTGATATGTTGATACAACAAATCTACATCTTTCCTTTGCTGTCTTGATTAAAAGGGGATTTAAGAATTTAAGCCTTTATCTTAAGGTTTCTGGGAAATAATACTGGTTTAGATCATTCCACTGTGTAAAGTGCGATCAAAACTGAACAAAAGTCAAAAGACAAATCCTGTGGTTTTTTGAAAGTAGAGGGATTTGTGTTTTTCCCCACATTAAACTAGCATTTCCCATCCTGGACTCCAGGATCTGCATTCATACATGACCTCATGTCTATGTGGGGCTTGGGCCACTCTTAAATGAATCTTGGCAGTGGGACAGGGACCTCCCCCAGCAAGCCCCCAGGGCATCCCAGGCCCAGCATTCATTCCCTAATCAGTTTTATTCTGGAGCTATATTTGTAATGCCATTTAAACCTCTAGTTATTTATAATGGCCTTGCCCATGTGGGACCTATTAAAAAAATAATCCAGGCCCTCCTTAACAACATGACTTTTTTCCAGAAAATATTACAATCATTTACAGTGGATAAAAGAGAAATTTAGTACTCTGAAATCCTCATTAAATCATGCACCCTTTACTCTCACACAAATTTCCATTTTTCATACAATACATGATGTGTGAAAGAAAACTCTCAGAAATTTTCTTATGTATACACCTNCAGTAACAAAAATTGGTTGAAGAAAATAAAGGAAACAAATACCCTCTGAATTACTAGATTTACACATGAATTTATATACCTTGTGCAAGACTTTCTTGATTCCTCCTACTGCTGCTGGGCTCTGTCTGGTGACAGATTGGTAACTTTGGTTTTTTTATAGTAAAACCATGATCTATCTGGACACAATACCCCCCTTGTCTTAATGAACAAAAGAGTACAGTAACAAAAATTGGTTGAAGAAAATAAAGGAAACAAATACCCTCTGAATTACTAGATTTACACATGAATTTATATACCTTGTGCAAGACTTTCTTGATTCCTCCTACTGCTGCTGGGCTCTGTCTGGTGACAGATTGGTAACTTTGGAGGGACAGGTTACCAATCTCTGCAGAGACCAAGTCCGGGTGAACCAGCCAGAGAGAGCCAGCCTGTGCTTAGGAACTCATCACAGCAGAGAAATGTCCATGAACTCAGTTCCACTCCCTGCTGTTCTTCAGAGGGGGAAGCAGGTTCCCAGCTGACACCAAGCAGAAAGGAAAAAGCTCCTACACAGTTTGCTGGCAAGCTCCTGCTCTAGAGGAGACAACACTTGTAATCAAATTCCTGCTTCTCAGTCCAGAATTTATTTTGCTGCACTTTCTTCAGTGGAATTTGTTCAGTCTTCCTCCAAAATATTGATGGAATTCTGCCCTTCCCTTGTGAATTAATACAATAATCTTACATTAAAAATAAATAAATATTAAATAAAAAACTTTTGGTAATGATATTATGATTCTATGATTTGTCATCAACTTTGCTACAAGAAACACTTTCTAGGGTCCCTGCCATCTACTCCAAAGAGTTTATCCATGACCCTAAGAAAGCACAATGTGACTTTCATACATATAATTCTGAAATTTTACTGTATCAATACAACACTGATTTCAAGACAGCTTCTACTTTGCCCCTCACTGCAGAAATCTGAGGAAGAGTATCACTGCTGTGCATTGCTCTGTTTTTACTCACCAGAAAATTCTTCCTTAGATCATCGTGTTTAGTTGCTTTAAAATAGAAACAAACAATGCCACTTGGCATAAGTTGGGTTAGGTAATAAATGAGCTGAGTGCTGAAATGAAGGTTCCTTATTTGATCAAGGAACCTAAAGTAACTAGGATTCCATATTCATGAATCCATAATTTTTTTCCATCTATATTGAGTCAGCAGCTGCACATCAAAAGCTGAATCATGTTTACCAAAGGAAAGGAAAGAACCTACTGATATGTTGATACAACAAATCTACATCTTTCCTTTGCTGTCTTGATTAAAAGGGGATTTAAGAATTTAAGCCTTTATCTTAAGGTTTCTGGGAAATAATACTGGTTTAGATCATTCCACTGTGTAAAGTGCGATCAAAACTGAACAAAAGTCAAAAGACAAATCCTGTGGTTTTTTGAAAGTAGAGGGATTTGTGTTTTTCCCCACATTAAACTAGCATTTCCCATCCTGGACTCCAGGATCTGCATTCATACATGACCTCATGTCTATGTGGGGCTTGGGCCACTCTTAAATGAATCTTGGCAGTGGGACAGGGACCTCCCCCAGCAAGCCCCCAGGGCATCCCAGGCCCAGCATTCATTCCCTAATCAGTTTTATTCTGGAGCTATATTTGTAATGCCATTTAAACCTCTAGTTATTTATAATGGCCTTGCCCATGTGGGACCTATTAAAAAAATAATCCAGGCCCTCCTTAACAACATGACTTTTTTCCAGAAAATATTACAATCATTTACAGTGGATAAAAGAGAAATTTAGTACTCTGAAATCCTCATTAAATCATGCACCCTTTACTCTCACACAAATTTCCATTTTTCATACAATACATGATGTGTGAAAGAAAACTCTCAGAAATTTTCTTATGTATACACCTCTTGGGGCTGATATGGGCCGTTATTATGATTTATTTGCTGTTTGTTGTGCACTGGCAGATGTTTGAATATTTGCAAACAAGACAGATGATGTTACCATTGTGTGACCTTGCAGCCTCCTTACTAATGAGTTAACACAGGCAAGCAGGGACCCCAGAATAATGATCTGCTTGCAGACTTGGGCTGCAACTGAGTTATTTGTATTATTGCTTGCAGAGGCATAGGTGTTAATTATCCAATTAGTACCAATTAGTAACTCAGCTGAAGTGGAGGTGGTGCTGTAAAATTGTAAAAATTTCTCTCAAAATTACTTCCTGGGGCAAGATTCTACTTGAGAAGAAATCAGATCTTTCAATGCTTTTCTAGCAGTAAGTCAAGAAACAACTGCTGAGCTAACTGGCATGTTAACACAATTATAATGTATATTAACCTATCTTCATTTTTACCTTTGATTTAGTGGATTTACTTTTTCTGTGGGTTGCAAATACAGCTCATCAGAACACAGCTCAGCATGCTTGCTGCTAGAAAGAAAGTAATCACTTCTCCTGCAACAGATCTGTAATGCTTGAGTGAACCAGATTTGAAATTACTAGGGGTATGAAAGAAGTTCTAGTTGTGGTGGATGATAGGACAAGACAAAGATGAAATATTTTAATAGGCTTTGCTATTAATTGATCCACATCTTATATTACAGTAGTCACAGGACTGCTTGTAAAGTCTCAGGTATGAGCCTAATGCAAAATATCAAAAAGCTACCCAGCAAATCTAACATGTATAAAAGAGTATTAAACAACTAAAACATCTCTTTAAAGTGTGATTAGCTACTGAAACCATGGTCACTTTGTTTCAAACCTGTTACTTCTCTTTCAGTATGCAAAAAAAAAAAAGTAAAATTAGGTTAATTCAGATCTATTCAGATCATTCTACAGCAATGGTCACCTGCCATTACTCACAGAGCAATGCAAGGTACAGTGCAACCTTTGTTTGCAGTAAATGTCGCCCATAGGAATTAATTACAGTGCCAATGAGCGATTGAGGTCAAAATGTGATCAATAGATAAAAAACCTCCTCACCTTCTTGCAGTATAAGCATATTTCTGAAGCAGTTTTTTTTTTTTTTTTCTCTTTTTAAAGTTGACTATATTTTCTTACACCGTGAATGAGCTGCAGGGATTGGAACAAAAAGAGTTATGATTTGGTATTTACATTATATTTTTTCCTAGTCTTGATATATCTGTATATAAAGTCTTCCTAACACTTTGCTTAATTTGTTTCTTTCTCCAAGAAACTGATCCTTCAGGTTACTATTTTGATGAAAGAAGAGTTCATCAGGAGCCAGAGCACAAAGTTCTATGGATGGAGGGCCAAGACTTTCATTCTGCAAGCTTGAGAATCCATTGCTTGTTAATGCAATAATTGCCTCAATATAAAATTCATCTCTCAGCATACTGTGCCATCAATATCAAATAGATATTTATACATTCAGGGCTTTTAGTAGTTTAATCAAACTAAAAAGGTAAAGGTGCTGTTAGGTGAAGGCAATGGCATGCATAGTGAAGCACCTTAATACATATAAACTTGTGCATTTCTAGCTAATCAATTACATGGTGCTTTTGCCTTTTCTCTCTGACTGTTAATGACTGCCATATTAACTAAAGTCTCAAAGAGCTTGCTAGGATGCTCCCTGGTCTCTGGAAGGCAGACTGAGTGTCTGCCAGCTCCTTTGCTATAACATCTTAAGGTCTTTAGCTGTCTGAACAGCTGGATGATTGCACATAACACTGGCAGGCAGCCACTCTCCCCTCCAAACCCCAATTAAAGCCTCTGTCACAGAGCTGAGAAAGCACAAGCTGCAGTTTTATTTTATGCAACGATCAATGGTAGTCATTTTTTTAAAATTATGTACCACTGTAGTTTTGCATATGTCTCAACAAACACCCTCCTGTTTGCAACTGGTTAAAGATCTGCCAACAAGCCTCCCCAATGCTTTTGCCATTTGTCTGCAGGTTGTGTGCAGAAATTTCTTGCAGCAACCCCTCTTTGAAATTTCAGCTACATTTATTGGTTAGAATTGAAAACAGAGGTCACGTGGTTTTGGGGTTTTTTTGTTTCTTGGTAGGAAAAGTACAGCTCTTGGAGGGAGAGGCATCTTTGGGGATGATTCAACCAACCCTGTATTAGTGTGGGATGAATCACCCTCTCCTTATTGACTACAGAAGGAACCTGAATGATTGACTAATCTAGCTACTTTAATTTAAGTAAGGTGATTCCCACTCTTAATATATACTTTTGACAGACAGTGATATACAACTGCTGTAGTAGAGCTCTAATGGACACACTGTTATATAGCATACCACTGTAGTAAGTCTGAGTATCACTGAGCTAATCCAAAATTTGACTAAAATCCCCGAATCAGCAATGGTCTTAAGGCCTGTCTCAATCAATAATAATATTCAAACCACATCTAAATATGATGAACTCTTAATATTTATATATTCCTTTGCTTTATTTTTAAAAGCTCTACTTTCTTATCTGTTCTTGACACTGCATGAGTCATATTCTAACCCAAGTTAACAAAGTTTTATTTAGCAGAAAAATTGCTACAGCCTGCAGTGCTATTCTTTATATATATATATATATATATATATGACAATGTATGCCTATGCCTCTATGTCCATATCACTTCCTTCAGTGCCTTGTGTTGGAAAACATTAATATTAAAGGACCTTCATATTGATAAATCTGAAGTGCCTTTCTTTTGCCTAAGTAATTAAGCTGGCATCCTTCAAAAGAATCCTATTCAAATAAATCAGAGATTAGTTGTTAGAGAATACATTCTCTTTTTTAAGCAAGTAAAAATGACTACTTATTCATGCAATTTAAAATCCTTCCCACTGCCTTTTGTGGGAGCATCTACGTTCCTCTGTGACACACTGCTTATCAGAAGGTCTTGAAAATCTTCAACTCCACTGCTTTCTAGCAGGGCATGAAAAACTGCTGCAATATCTGTAACTTCTGCATTGTGTAATGGGCTGTTCTAACTCAATATAGCCAGGATCAAGCAAGAGGTAGTGGAAGTTCTGCTCTCTAAAATCACCAGTGTGACACCTCAGCTGATTGAGAGATGACTATCCTGGCCTGAGGAAAGAGACAGTAGTAGCCATTTTGTGGGAATTCCAGTATGGCAGGATAGCCTAGAATTACCTCCATAATTTTTAAGGACACAAGATATTTAAATATGTATATGTCTTATGAAATTAAAAAATACTTTTTTTTTTATTGTGACTCATTTTATTACTTTTTTTTTTCCTCACAAAGCATGGGAGTAAGCAAGAAAGCATTTCTGTAAATCAATCCATCTGTGCCTTGTACTTTATGGGCTAAAAATATGGCCATTGTTTCTACTTTGGAGTAATTGGTTAGTCTGATTCATTGAATTCTGCTTTTTGACATCCTGAAGAGGCATCTCTTGGATGGTCTGCTGTACTTGTTCAGGAAAAGTTCCTCTAAAGGTTTATAGAGCCAAACTGACCTTTATATTGTGTTTCTTTTCCTATCTGTCTGGTGTGGTAATAACTCACATCTTTTATACCCTTTATAACTGTCTGTGTCTTTTGAGAAAGATGCAGTTGCTTGCTTTTGATTTTTTTTCCCCATTCTTTTATTGAGAAACATTCACTATGATTAAAGTAATGATTCAGTCTTTCAAGATTAGCCGTAAATCCCTCCTATAACAACACATCTTCCTATAATTAACTCTGTGGCTAAACCTCCCCCTAAAAATATTTCAGAGGAATTTTCCATGCTTTGTGTGATAAGTGACCAATCCTTTGGAAGTGAAAAGTTTAACCAAGTTTATGTCATCTGTTTTTGAATATTAATATGATAATTAAGTAACGACAGTGATGGGCAGAAAAGGAACATGATAACTAAACTTTTTCATGTCAAGAGACTTCATGGAAACATCTTTTACATTCAAAAAACAGTTTGAGTTACCAGTAAGGAAGAAGGAAACTCACATTTTTCATTCCATGAGGGAGTTTTATTTTTCAAAAAGTCCTTAAATGCTAAACTAGAATGAAAAAACAAGAAACCAGTGTTAGAAATTCCATGGTAACAACAGTAAATAAATGTTTTGATAACATTAAAAATTTTAATTTACCTCACTATACATTTATTTAATTATATAGTTCTATTTTATTCCATATTATTAGTATAAGTAGAACTATATGATGACATATAACAAATAAAGGATCTAATTTATTCCCTTAGAAGATGACACTAGCAGATTCAGAGAGTGATCAATTTCCATGCCAAAACACATTACTTTGTGTCTGTTTAGCATTCATTCTGCTTCTGTTCAGAACAGCATTTCCCAAACTGTTATATGATTGGATCAAAATGTGCAAGGAAATTCCACAAGAGCAGCCTTTAGGATGGATTTCTGTTGCTTTTGCTTTCATTCACTCTAAGGCCATTATCATGAGAAACAGAAAGGGAAATTCAGACTTCCATCACCAGGTAAAAATGAGGAGTTGGGAAAAGGAAAGACAACATGAAAATATTACAGATTTTCGTTCAAACCTCAGGAGAGAGACACATTTTGGACAAATGTTTCAAGAGTGGGTGTGGGATGCTGAGCTGGACTGCTTTCTGTTAACCATCTCTAATTTCATTTCCTACCTCGCATTGTGATCCAGGAAGTCTGTTCTCCAGCATGAGTCATTTTGTCACATTCCAGATCTGAAATGAATAAAGCTATTAACATTTATAGTATGCTGTAGTTTTGCCATATTTTGCAAATGTCTATTCTTTTTTCATTTGCTGCCTTTGTCAGGAATAACAGCTGACAGTGTAAGTATATATGCCCATTACCAGTGCAGAGGAAAAGAAAAGTGACCTTTAGTCATTTCATAATAAGAGCTCATTCCAGTTTGAGATTTGTTGAAATGTGATTTAATCAGAGCAGAGGCTCAGAAATAGTGCTGTATTATGACTGTTGTGGTGAAGATGAGTTGCCTATGTTAACAGAGCCATTCCATAAAGGTTTATGAGTGATATTGACTTTATGGGGTTTTGGCTCAATCTGAGCATCAGAATCTTATGTGTCAGTTTGATCCAGCTCATGGGGAAGCCTCCAGGAAGGCATTGTGACTGCTGCAAGAAAAATAGGAACTAAGCTGGCCTAACCTTTCAGAAGTTATCTTAGAAAGATTCATTCTTAGGAGTGGGAAACTGCATGAAAAGCCAAAACCAAAGACACTCATTTATGAGTAACCTTCCCAAATATATAAATACATGTATATTCAATTATGTAAGTAACAGTAGTAATTAACTTTTAACAAGATTATCATGATACTATGACTAATATTAGAAAGCTTGGTGCTTTGGAGATATCAGGTCAAGCATACTCCCATATCTGCATCACAGCTCCTGCCATAAGCCTCCTGCTGCTGCGCTAATAAAACCTCAAAAGCAACCAACCACCCAAAAAATCCTATGGAAAAATAAAAAGAAAAATTGATAATTGAACAAAGTACAATAAGTTGCTTTCATCAACAGTTTTTGTTTATAAAATCCTCATATTTTAGCACTGGAGGCATGCATATGGTATGGCTGCTGGCAGAAATTGGATAGGTTGACATATTCATACTTGACAACTGTTTCTACTTCATTTTTGAATCTACGTAAAGGTGGGTGATTATATCAGTGAATATACCTTAACTGGATCCAAATGTCTTTATGCCTTCCAGACAAAAGGGATCATAGACAGTACCTCTGTTTCCATAAGAAAATATAAACTTGCACAAATGCATTTCCTGGCCAGTCAGAATACTCCTTTATGGAAAGCATTAATTTCAGAAATAGGGCTGACTCAGTATGTACATCTTATTTTAAAAATCACATCACAAAAAGGGGAGTTGTTTTATGTGGTCAGGCCTCTGTTTTTATTCATGTATAAGGAAATTGCCTGAACTACGTGGAGCCTGCTTTAGAGTCTCATTTCCATACTTTCAACCATAAGAATACAATTTTATCTAGGAGAATGTCTGTGCCAGGAGACACTAATGTACTTTCAGATGACAAGGTTAAAATGCACCTGATCTACACAAACATTGCACCTATTTCATAGAGATACATATGGTAACAGCAAGGGCAAGGTAGCAGAGCTTCTGGAGTGCCCCATTATAAATGAATGTTTCTTAGGATCTGAAAAAGTTAGAAGAAAAAAGGAAAGTTTATTGTTTAATGAGTGATTTTGTTTACAGGGTGAAAATTTTCTTTATTTATGTCAGTATTTTTATATTGTGCTAAGATCAGTACAAAACATTTCTATACTTGCAATTTTTTAGGTATCTGTCTTAGATACTATCATCAATAAATGAATTTTAATGAAATAGGTGTAGCAGGATGCTCTGCCTGGAATGAGGTAAAATAACTCAAACAAAGCTGAATTGCAAAGCCACTAGTGGTGGGTGGAGAAGGGGGCATCATGCTGCTTTTGGTGTTGAATAATGCTGAAACCAGCCTGACTCATCAATCCCAAAATTAAACATCCTCATAGGGAGGTGGAGATCTAATTGACTTGGTAATGTATCTGGCAAAGGAGCAAACAAATGACACTACCCATAACTTATCTACAGCTGCTGCACTGACACAGCTGGTCTGGAGACATCTGACAGTCAGTCACTTTATACTATAAAAGCTCAGCCACACTTTTTAATGGTGGAATCTTCTAGCATACTCTTCTGTGGAGTGATGTGGAAATTCCTGCTTTGAAGTGAGGATGCTCTTCAAGGTCACTCCTCAAGACTGGGTAAAAGACTTTTGCCCAGTGTCATTGGTATCTGTAAGTAACATCAATCTCTATTTAATAATTATTTTTCTAGCTTTGATATAATTGTCTTAGTATAATTGCTTCTATATTGGTTCATAATGCACTACCAGTGGCTATACCTTACATACTGTGTAGTAAAGAGTTCTGATTAAGGTCTGTCTAATCGTTATTATAAATAATTTAAATTTGCATAAACATAGCTGGTTTGTCATCCGTAATCAGGGGACAGAGTTGTACAGAGGCTCAATTACACCTTTTTAATCCTTTGGACTCCAACATTTGACAAAGTCTGGAGCTGAGACTGGTTCCAGATGCACCTAGACTCTCCTCTGAGGAGCTTAGAAAGCAAGGAGGCCTTTTCTGCACTTCATTACACAGTGGGAGGACTCACTAAAAAATTTTGGAGCTGCCAGAATATGCTAACTAAATTCCTTCCTACAGCTGTGAGTGGATATTAACTGCACACCTTCCCTCACTGAACTTTGTGGAGCCACTTGCAGTCAGTGAGTTCAGCTGACAGAGGGTAATTGGTGCTGGTATTCTGCCACTCCATATTATGCTTGGTAGTCAATCACAGTGTCCTGAAAGCTGCAAATAAAGGCACAAGTCACAGCAGCTGCTCTGACAATGAGGGGATGTGCCTGGTCTCCCTCCTACAGACGTCATGCTGAATAACCTCATCATCCAAACTAACAGGGTGGGGTCTTTCCATCACTGCCAGCTTCTCTTAGCCAGAGAGAAGTGTTCACTTGTTCCCAGAAGTGTATCATAACCAGGATGTTATTAAGATAGATTAATCTCTCACTATCTTTACATAACTCCTATCAAACTGTAAGTAGTCCTAACTACTTTATTTCTGAAGCAGTCCTCTGAGGTCTGCTAGACAGAAAACTTCACAAAATGCAAAGCTAGTAAGATGGATTGAATCCCTCCTGGGGATTTTTGCAATCTGACAAAATTCAGTAAATGCAGATGATGGATGATAAATATAAATCTAAAAAAGGTTTGAAGAAGGAAAAAGTGGCATATTTATTTAGCAAAAATAGAAATGTTAATGAGTTTTGCTGCATGGAAGCATTATCTACCATGGGTGGTTAGGCCTCATGCTTGCACAACTAAAAGTGATAAATGAGACCCAGCTACAAAATAATTGTTGGGTTATGAGTGTCCCTAGAATCCTTGTTTGGGTTTGACAATTTTAAATCTATCTCAATTTCTTATTAAATAATGTATATACGTGAGAAGGGAGAGCATAAACCCACACAAAAGTCTTTCAATAAAATCTATTCTTACTTGTTATCCGTGACAATCAACTCACTGCTTTCATAGAAGCTGTAACTTAAACTCTACCCTGACTGTTTCATTCAGACACAACTTTCCTTGATCCTCAGATCAGATTTTCTGCACATGTAGGGTACAGTTTAGTACCTTAATAATCTTTCAGTGGAAGTATCAAAGAATTGTTTTCCTTGTAAGACCACAAGTGGATTTGTATTGCTATCACTCCCATATCTACTGCTACCAAGTGGGCTTAACCAAATACTACCAAGTACCAGCTGGGGTTAACTAGATAGAATAGGGGAGCTATAGAGATTTGTCAAGGCTGTGTTAGTTGCTTTATGCCAATTAGTACTGTAGTCACTGAATATTCATCAGATAGGTCTGCATAATATTGTTAGACTTTTGAAATCAGAATTTTCTTTAAATGATCCATATATGCTATTGAAGCATCCTAGCTTTTATTTGTAAAAGTCTGAAACAATTATGCTCTTTCCTAACACTTTCTGACATTTATGAGGCAGTGGTACTTCAGCTTTCATGTGGCTTTGAAAAAGAAATTTGAACTGCATCTTTCAACTCATGAAATAATCAGGTCATTGATGACTATATTATTTGTCTGTTTTAAATATGAAGTTGTGGGGTTTTTTTCCAGTGCAGCCTGGTCTAGTTTTAAAATAGTGTGCCTTTTGATGTGGTCTCTTAAGAGTGCTTTTTAATACTGCTAGAGCTGGAGAACCCCTCATGCCTGGGGTATTGATCTGGCAGGAAGCATAATGCCTGCTAATACCACCTGTGAGACTATGGTTTATAATTTTTATATGTGTTTGACTTAACGTGTTAGAGCAGAAGAAGGATCCAAGTCAAGCTAAAAGACTGCATTACTGGTAAATATGAGCTGGAGAGCCAAGACAGCCTGGATCTCTTTACAAACATTGTGCTGTTTCCTGGCTTTGAGATCCGATGGGGAATTCAGATCCATGGCATGACTAGAAAGCTTTCTAAGATTTAAATGTATGTGTCTTATCCTGCAGAGAGTGAGCTCGTTTGCAGTAAATGAAAGCCCATTGGCAGAGAAATGACATTAGTCTGTTTGCTGTGGAGTGCCACCTTGGCAAATGAAACCCCTCCACAGGACAGTCTCCTCCTAAGCCAACCCCATCACGGAATTCAGACACTTACTCACTCATCTCTCCCAATAACTAATTTTTAAGATTCATGCTTACATTTTTAGTGACAGCAGTTATGCCTTATGTAAAGCTTTTTAGTACTGACATCTCTAGCCTCAATCCATTATGTGAATAGAGTCAAATTTATTAATTCTTTGTTATTTAACAGCTGTGCTATGGTTCTGAAGCTCCTTCAAGTGAAGCCACATTCATTTGTCAAAACTGGGACTGAGTAAATTAAAATAGAAAATGCAAATAGTCAACAGCGGAGACCAGAGAAACCTCAGTCTCTCCTGTGCCCTTCTCATGATGTGTACCATAGTCATGTTTTGTTAAAATAAAAAACTGCTTCAAATCCACCTCTCTGTCTCCGTGACCTAGAGACAATGGGAGTCAGCATCTTGACATTTCCATATTTAAAATTCTTGGCACGTACTAAAAAGAAACATTCTTCCTCCCTGATTAATGAACAATAGGACAGAAAATCAGAAATACTGTGATCATTATGACTAATAGAAATAAGAGAAATATATTTTTAAAAGCACTAGGAAAACAGAATGCATTTTCTGTACATTTGTGGTTGAATTTTGATCCAGTTTATCCAATCCTCAAAATAAATGCATTGCTTTGGATCATTATCCACTTGGGAGAATGCCATAAAAATGTACCACTAGTTGACTTACAGAAAGGAAAATATTACAAATTATAAATTGAGCACAGCTGGGCAATATTCTAGTGGGAGCAATTATTTTGGCATTATAAAATGCAGGAGATTACAAACCCTGAAATGAAGAAAAGCAATGACCTTTCTTCACCAGAAAAGTCTTGTTCAGTAAGGCTTGCTGAGAGATGGGAGGTAACACAGATTGATATATCATGTTGCAAACACCATAATTAATGTGAATGACACTTTGGACTTCAGGGAATCAGGTAGTGTTAAAGGTGTTTTGTCCTGTAGAAGATGGTAACTGAGACTGGGGCTTTGAATGAATACTTTGCTCCAGGCATCACCTTTATAAGTACAATTTCCTCATCATACAGACTCACACACCTTTTTTATGATTTCAGTCACAGCCATCAGAGACTAGTAATGCTGCTGAGGGGGATATTTCATGTTAACTCAGAATTTTATAATCTGATATCTCCCAATATGCATTTAAGTGTTTTCCTATGTTTAGCAAACAAAACAAAACAAAAAATATTGCTATTTTTTTTCTTCTTGATTTTGTAAGTTGCTAAGGAGAATGAAAAATAGTGTAGTAACTGCTGTTTGTGATGATTTAATGTCACCATTCTAGTTAAACTCGTGTTACTAAAACCCCACCATATCAAAAGCCAAGCATGACTGCATACAGCACTGTCATTCCCTTTCTGTAGTGTGTGCTTCCATTGATTAATAAAGTATCTCAGATTGCCTCCATAGATGTATTTCAGCAAAATGCAGTAGAGATGTGGGTACTTAGGCTATTTGTGTTGCTTCTCATTTTTTCAATAATCTCTACTGTGACATAGCTTGGATAAGAACTAATTCACTTCTAAGTGAATTACATAAAAATGAACATAGATTTATGGAAACTCCCACAAAAATTCTAGTTTAATACTGGAGATGAAAACCTTAATCAAGAGGAAATATTACTCCATGGTTCATAGATAGAAAAATCTCAAGTGTCTTGAATCTTAAGCAATATTTGGTACACAGCATGCAATCCTCCTTAGACCTGACAGATAATGAATTTGGGCCATGGGTAATAGTCCAATCCACCTGCTTTTTGTCATTGCCTGCAAGGCTAAATGCCAAAATACAGTATGACTGGATGCTCTTTGGATAGCAATCCTTATCAAGTATCACATGTTTGGATACAGGAAATTATTTCCAGGCTAGAAATGCACTATAAACCAGACAGAGATAAAATAATTCTACATCCTCACAGGTGCCCAAGGAGTTGGTCGTGATGGGGATGACACTGCTTAGGTGGAGAGTGTGTGCATATGTGTGTAATAATCTAGTGAAATTAGCAAGTGAAAGAGTTGTTTTATACCCCCTTTTCACTCCAAGTTGTTTTGCAGCAAACGTTCCTGTAGCTCAGGAAGAGATATCAAACATCACCTCTTAGGTAGGTCTGCCTGGCAGTGTTCTTCAAACCACATGGTCTGCAGAGTCCAGTTATGAGTCCTGAGATGAAACATGGAATGAATATGCAGGAAGTATATAGTATATAGAGTATATATAGTATATAGAGTATGCAGCTGGAACTGCTGTGAGATTTTAATATTTTAACATATAAATTCAGTGATACTGTATGCCCCCTTTATCACAGTTTTTTGAATGCTGCTGCTACTAAAGTAGATGCTTTCATAGACATTTTTGGCAATTCTATGCCTTTAATTCCCACTCTCATTTCCAGCCTTTCCTTGTCATGTCCTACTTAAAGCCAGCTCCCAGGCAGTAGATTGAAGCTGCCAGTAGAAACTGCAAGCAAAGGAACTAGGTATGAAATGGATTTCCTGCATTTCATTCTCAAATAACTGGTAAACATTAATATAAGAAATAAAGGAAAAAGAAATCACTGAATTCTTCAACCCAGGGCAGGATGTTTGATGCTGAAGGGTGGGAAATCCATTACATAGCATGTCTAGACACTTTCATCCAGTGAGTTTCTCTGTGAAGGATAGACTGAATTCCATAGGCAGAGCCAGAAGCTTTCACCTTTTGGGTCCTGTGGGAATCCAGAGTATCTCTCTGGTTCTCCTGATGAGCAGGAGCCTGGACAGGGGGGGTGATCCTCCCTGGCCTGTGCCTGAAACAGTGGAGATTTTGGTCTCAGCCCATGGAAAAAGCACTGTCAGGGTTGTCAGAGGATTTGGAGGTCACAAGGGTTTGATTTGTGTGATTTTATTATATCACTGGGTGTGTAGATATTAATTTTAGATTTCTATGTATTCTTAATATGGGGACAAAGATGGAGGCAGATGAATTGATAAGAGCACATGTTCCTGTCTTTCTCTTCCTCTTCCTTCTTTGCAAAGGGCTGTGGGTTTTTAGGATTGGTAAAGGTAAAATTTCACTGCATGACATGGGTTTTAGTTATTGGGTTTTAGAGGAAAACAATGTAGACGTAAAAAGGGGTATAAAAATTAAGGGGTTGTTCCTGTGGGAGGAGAAACCATTTTTCCAGCTGCTTGTGAACTTCATGCTGGACAGAAAGAACTGAGAGATAAGATTTGTAAAATAAACACCTTCAAACTGCAATCCAGACGTTCTCCGATTCCTTCTTTGAAGCATGGGCAGGTGAGAAGAAAGATTTTACACTGTTGGGGTTAATCTCAAAAGATTTAACTCCGACAGGGTCCTACTTCTTTGCCTTGTGTCCCATTAAACCTGTTATAAAATGTGTTGTGGTTTAACATTACAATTAACTTCTCTTGCTGGGAGCCTAGCCAGCAACAAGGGGTTTTTTGCTGTAGTACTTCCCGAAACATGCAGCTCAAATTTACATACAACAATTTAAAGGTATTTCCATTTCCTTCACCCCTGGCAGCTTTGGATCAGGCTGTCACAATTAATCACTAAAGAGGCAAGAATAGTTATAAATTTGATCTAACAAATTCAAATCAAATCTGCTGTTATCTCAAACCCCTCTGGCCCCATGTTGGGCACCAAAAGGGTTTAAACCAACTTTTAACTAAGCCCCACTCAGCCCCTTGCTCACTCTCACCTGGCTGGAAAGGGGAGACAATAAGAAGTGTAAAAGTGAGGAGACTCATGGGACACCCACAGGAAAAAGCCACACATGCAAGCAAAGAAAAGCAGGAAATTCATTCCTGCTTCCCTTGGGCAGTCAGGGCCCAGCCATCCCCAGGACAGCCTGGCTCCATTAGCATTGACTTAGGAAGACAAACTCTATCATTCCAAATGCTTCCCCCATCCTCCTTCTTCCCCAGATCAATGAGGGCCTGGACTCTGTGCTAGAACTGCTCAACAGTGACTAGAACATCCCTGTAATATCAACACTGTTTTCAGCACAATCTAAAACAACCCCAGAAAAGCTACTGTGAAAAAAATTAACTCTCTCACTACCAAAACCACCTCAGAGACACAGCCTGACCATGAAATGTCTCCTCCCATCTCTTCCTTCAGTGACCTTCAGTCAATTCATATGGGTGTTTATAGATCAAATGCAGTGTAGGGCAGAAGGTACTTCTAGACCAGGAAACTGCTCTTACCAACCCTCAAAACTGCCCCATATCCTTTGATAGCTTTTCATTGGAAGAGAGGTAAGTGTGCTTGTGTTGCCTGGTTTTAGCACACAGGCTGGCAAGGTTAGCATGTACCACTGACCCTTTCCTCTTCCCCAGGAAACTGAACTTATTCTGCTTCTGATGCCAAATACAGCGCTTACAAGGCTGGAGTTGGGGAAGGAAGATGGTAGAGAAATGGGAACAGAGAGAGAAAAGGACACAGTAGTTTGGACTAATCTTTCCACGTGACTCCTGTTCAGAGGGGGTGTGATAAAATAGCATCTTTGGAGG
>VWYE01029522.1:0-16215 GCA_013398995.1 Alaudala cheleensis
GGCGTGAGGGCGGGGAGAGGGGAGCGGGCACGGGCGGAGCGTCGCTCTGGTGTCGCTGCCTCCCGGCCGATTTCCGAGCTGCTCCGGGTCCCAGGGTGAGCATTCATGCGGCCTCTCGGACGACTGCGAGCTGCTAACAGTACACAGAATGTCTGAAAGAGACATAATCTGTTCTTTCCCCTCAGTATTACTTTCTTAGCAAAGACCGCGCGGCTCTTCCCACGGACTCTTATCAGTTCATTTGCAGTCGGAAGTCCCGCAGGACAATCCACAGTGTTTCTCCCCACATGCGAGGCCAGCCTTCCGCGGAGATGAGCAAAGCAAACCCCGGGTGGCAGGCACGCCCCAGCCGTGGCAGGCGGCATGGGGACAGGTGGGGAGAGCCCCGGCACTGCCAAGGTGAGACACACGGCTGTGTGTCAGCGTGCAGCGTCACTGAGCAGGGCAGGGCTCGTCTCGGAGTTAAACCAAGCGCTGAACCAACAGCTGGTAGCTTCCTTTCTCATTCTCTCCGTTTGCATTTAGCAGCCTTTCTCACAGCCTTATTGGTGAAGAAAATAATTATCAGGAGTGGGGTTTTTTTCAGTTTCTTTACATCCTTGGGTTTTGTTCGACATTTTTCATACCCATTTGATTCTGACATCCCTTCTTTTCCTCTTAATCTGCGAGTATGAGAAATCTGAGGCTCAGTAAGTAGGTTCAGAGCTTGCTAAAGAAGAGGATGATCTTGGAGGCATTCAGGAGAGATTAAGTCCTTTTCCTAAAATGGTTCACATTTCCTTCAGCATGAGTGAAAGTAAAATCTTACATTCTCCCTTCTTTTTCAGCCACACAAAGGAATAAACAAATGTATGACCAGATGAGTCTTGGCAAGAAAATGTTTCAGAGATACATTTTAGAATTTTTATATATAAATATATTGAGTATTTTATCAGTTAACGCTTGTTCTATAGAGAAAGAAGTGCTTGATGTTTTGTTTTGTATAGTGTCTTCTATCCAACAATATTCTAAAACATCCCTGATTTATGAATCTATTTTGCATTTTTAGAGCATATATGTGGGAGATGCCAAGGGAATTGGTTGTATCTTCTTGACAGCTTTCTAGACACAGAAAACTCAGTTGTTTTCCTGTCCTTTAAAGATCTAGAAAGTATTTTTTGAGGTAAAATTCTGGAATTACCTCAGGAGGATAAAATGGTGTATTGCATCAGAGATCCAAAGAGAGCAGCATGAGGCCCTCTCCTGTCTCTTTCCTACATTTGGCAGTAACCTCAGAATTGATGCCAATAAAATACCAGAACCATGCTGAAGGAGACTGGAAACCCAAAAGCACAAGCCTTGAAACAATTCCCTTACCCACTCACCCACACAGATGAAAGCAGGCTGAAATTTTGCCTCTTAGAGGCATTGGCATAGATGCTGTCTCAGCGATTGTGCATGGAGGATTTGTAAAACCTTCTCTGAAAATGGAAACTCCTTTAAAAATCTTCTTCCCAGGCACGGAGAGCTGCCCTCCAGTCTGCTGTGACATGCAGAAAAACATCCAGAGATTCCCAGAGTTATATATATTAGCAGTTCATACTCTTCAAGTTAAGTCTCTTCAAAGTGTTTTGCTACATGAGCTCACTAGAGGAAATAAATAAATGTTTCATATTTGTAAGAACTTCCTTGAATTCTGTCCTGAAAATTGCATTTGAATTCAAACCCAGTAACAGGGAAATGAAGGCTCAGCAAAGAGTACAGAAAATGGCCCACTGGCCTGAAATACACTTGGATTGGCAGGGACTGAGAGCACTGGCAGGATGATAATCTGTACAATCATAATTCTGTACAATCATAAAAAGTGAAATACCTTCATTGTCTCAAATTCTGCCAGAAGTAGTTGTATAATTTTTCTGTCGTTATTCTTATAATAATGCCCTGATATTTTCCATAGGTCTCATCAGGGAAGTCAAGACCCCTGTGAACACATAGTAACTAAATCTCTCCTTCGGCCTCCAGAGCTCTGAGCATTTAGACTCATTAACAAGTCCATACTGGAAAGGGCAGAGGAGAAAAAAGAAAAAAATGAGGCTCCAGTGAGTGAACTCTCCTAAAAAGTGTGGGGAGAACCACTGCTTGTGCTAATAAACTTTGGAGGTATCTTGTGTTGAACTTCAGGATTTTGAGCAGAAATGCAATAAGGCTGTATCTGTATGCAGAGGACCTGTCTGGTCTCTTCCCATCTCAGTGATCAGTCCCTGATTTTTATAAATATCCCTGAAAGCAAGCCTTTGCACACAGGCAGAATTATTTTCTATGTCACAATAGATGGGAATGCTGAAACAGACTGGGAATTTTGCACTGGCTGTGCTTGAATATGTGTGCAGTTAATTAAGAGTTGTGTGGAATTCACAGAGGATTTTAGTTTTGGTTTTTCCTCAGACCATGCCTTAGCAGTTGAGCCTTAGCACAGCTTTGTAAAAACACTCATTGAAGCCAAAGACTCACCGTCCTTGGATTGCCACTGGAAACGATTAGTAGGGAAAGCTCTGGGCATCTTAGAGACCATTACCTTTTCCCATTATGTCTGTTTATCAAATCAGGGAAGGGAAGGTGGACTTTCAGAAATTTTAAGCCATATTTCAACAATCCAACCCCATTTCATTCCTACTCCAAGACACCTGGAAGTAACGATTTTTTTTTTAGAATTATAAAATTATTACGGTTGGAGAAGACCTCTAAGATCATCAATCCAGCCTTTAAAAACCTATTTTTGACACAGAAATTTCTTAAAATATACCACAATTTAAAAAAGACAATTAATACATTGGGCCCTGTTTTTCTGTGCTTCATCTCCCTGTCACAGCCTTGAGAATTCTCCCTTGCTCCTCCTCCTCTTAGGCCAGCAATCTGTGTATGAAGTGTATTATTGAATTTCAATTACAATGTTAATTACAGAAGACAAGTGGTTACTGAATCTTGCACCATAATTAATCAACCTGATATTTACTTACTCCGTTGTTCACACTGGATTAAGCTGGGTCTGGACAAGCAGGGCAAGGAAAGTGAGTGACAGGAGCATTATCATGGCACACTGCCTCCCATTGGGAAAGTTCATCTTCCTTCTGAAAGAGACGCCTTCAGGGATCATGGAATTTGAATTCCCAGTGAATTTAGTGTCATCTTAGCTTGACCAGCTCTGGAAGAACATATTAACCTCCTCTTGTGATTTTCAGAAAACCTTTCTAATTTAGCAAGTAATTAAGGGTCACATGTAGGATAAAGAGCTAGATAAGCTTGGATTACGCACAGGAAGCTTTGTTTCCAAGGCAACCCGAGCAGAGGGGGTGTTAATGCTGAGGTCAGGCACTTAATGAACTGGGAATGGTTACTGGCCGCAAAATGCATTCGAACTGGGCAAGGAGAACTAGCAACTGAATTACCATTTAATGATTTGATGAGAGAAAACAAATGCCTACGAGCTACTTATCGCGGCGAATACTGAAGGCAAAGCTTACAGGCGGTGGCACCATTCTGCCTAGCGAGGTCAGGAGAAGTCCAAAACAATGACGCTTGACGAGCCCGAAATACTTCGGTCAGCACCGATGGATTTCGTGACTTCCCAGTGTGAAGGTGTCGCTGTGTGCGTCAGCTGCCGTTGCTGACACGCTCACCCTGCGCCGGGGGTTCTTTTCCTCCCGAGGTTAGTCCTGCCCGGAGGTTGCTGCCTGTGGAATCACCCTGCGGGATTTAGCGCACCGAAAAGCGAGACAGCTCTTCCAGGAGCTCAGGGCGCAATCCACTCCTGGCACTTTAGACTCTGGGAATTAATCCCACGGGAGATTTGACAGGGCAAATCTCACGCACAAATACTACGGACACGGATAAAATAGCCAAACAGCTCATCTGTAGCAAAATAGATGGATTTAGTAGAACACGGTAATATTTTCAAAATGGATTCTTGCATTGTTTTGTTCTGTAAGACGTGAGGAACAGTTGGGAATGAGATTAGTGTGCTTGGAGAATATTAGAGAGTACAGAAAGTGGAGATGACCCATCTGCCTCTTTCTCAGTTCACTTGTACCGTAGCTCTGTGAGAGAAAGAACTGTTCACGCATTTTTCAAAGCTTTCTTTAGAACAAACAGGCATTCTCTGCTTTTGGGGACAGTCCAGGATATTCTGTAGGAGCTGGAGTGTTCTCGTGGCAGGAACACAGGCACCTCTAACTTTGTGCCATGCTTTTTGGAAATATGTGGATGTATAAATCGGGGCAATTTCAGAGGCCAGCTGATCTCTGGTTTTCTTCTGTGCAGCCTTGGCACCAAAGCAAGTGATTTGACATTAGGCCACCTGTTTGCACAGGGGAAATGGGAAACGCTCTGCTCTGTCAAATGTGAACTGTAGTACTTTCAGTTAAGGGCAAGACTTTGCCCACAGGTGGCCAGAAGAGAGGGAAAAAAAAAAAAAGTAATAGCCTTAAATAAGTTAAAGGTTTGAACAGTGGCAAGGAGAACTTATGCAAAATATTAGGGGATATTTTGGTTTTCTTCCAACTGCCAAATAACTGGTGAGAGGGCCCACAAAGCCATAGCCTCACTACACAAGATTTTTGAGGATGCCATCACGGGTTTTTTGGTTGATTTTTTTGAGACACAGTTTGATAATTATTCCTGGATCGAGGCTATATCTTGCAAATAATGGATGGGCATCAATTAATAAAGGGCATCACGTTTTCCACAGCACACTTCATAAAACAGGCTAGATTTCAAAAGGACGCATCAATTGAGTGGCTAAATCCACTAAAAGAACTGCAAAGAGCTTAACATGCTTGGGAAAATCAAATGCCTTAATCCAAATTTGACCTGTAGAAGCCTCATGGTGGCAATTACTGTCTTGATAGTGACCAGAATTAGGCCATCATGAGATGGAATGAAACTGCACCATCCTCACTTTCCTCTTCAGTGAGAGACTCCCTTCTAAGATGTCCTTCTGTGGTGCTGACTGGCTCTTTTGTATTTGAATTGTATTAAAATGAACAATTGAGCCATTCATGTTTATCTCAAACAGAGATGAGCTGAACAGATTTAAAACCATCTAAACCTCTTTGAACATTAAGAGTTGTCAAATTTACAATCTCTTTCCTCGAATGACCCAGAAGTGAGCCATAAAAACCATGGCAACATCCCTGCCTTTGAACTTCGGCTTCTGGAGCGCAGGCTCTGGGTGAGCTGCTCGTGTGATCCTCAGCACAGCTTTAACCACCCCGTTTCTCACTGCTGCCTCTCTTCTGGTTGTGTGACAAGTCCCTGTCATTTGTCTCCCCCAGACTCTGAGTCTTGCCTCTTTTCTTATTTCCCTTGTTTTATCTCCCCTCTCCACCTTTGCTGTTTGCTTCCTCCATCACATTTCTCTCTCTGGTGACTATAGGCTTTCCCTCAGCTCTGCCCAAGTTTCCATCTTATTGTTTCTCTAAAGTCCCACATGTGCCAGTCTCAGTGGGGAGGGCAATATTGGGCATTATCCCTGATGCATCTCTGGATGAGCAGAGAACCATCCAGATCGTTTTCAGTGCCAGCACATCACTGCCACTTTTCTCTATTTCTGTATGCGAGGATGAAGGAGCTCTCAGTGAGTTTGGTACCCAAAGGAATAAGTCCGGGGAACTCCCCTTCAGCTGAGTTTTGTTGAGAAGAGCTCTCTGAAACACCACGAAGAAACGTGTGGAACTCAGGGGAAATAGACACACCCACACGAAGTCCTTTGCTGTCAAATGCTTTTTGCCTTCAAAGGCAATTTGTAAACCTATTAAACATTACCCCAAGTGAATTCTTACTGATCTAACATTCAGAGTGACCAAAATCGAGGAAAAGCCTTTTTCAGACTATGAGACAAAGCAGCAGGAAGGAAGACAGGGAAGGGCGGAGAGGTTTCACTCCCCAGCCACTCCTCTGCCGTTCACTTTCTCCAGCTGTATTCATGTAAGCAATTGATGGATACACTGCCGTCTGCCACCTTTCCTGCAGGGATAGCTGCCAGATTCCCTCTGAGGTCAAAGATGAGATTAATTGGCCCCTGATGGCAGGAGCCACTGATGAGATGGCCTGAAAATGCACTCAGGTACCACCAGAAACTAACCAAAAGATGCTCTGCTCTAGCAAGTGCAACGCCAGTTACCAAGGGGATTTGGCATGTGGCATTCCAGGAGCTTTGCAAGCACTGAATTGCTCTCTGCATCTGCAGGAAGAGGCAAGATTTCCAGTTTTGCATCTTTCTTGGCTGTTTTATAGCTGGATGGCTATGGGCACCCGTCTGGAGGAACTGGTTGTAACTTTGTTCTCTAGGAAATTTGTTTCTAGCAGCCAGCAATAAATCCCTCGTCTTCATGACAACCAAAAGAAAAGCAAGTGACCATGCATTAGAGTGAAAAGAACAGAGTTTGGAATGTGAATAGAGCTATACGACACGAAACATAAACACAAACCCAAGGAAGTAGCTGTTTGTAAACTGATTGGGTTTTCTATACGCAGGCAAAAAACAACAAAACCCAAAAACCCAAACCACAAAAGTGAGGAACACTTTTTTGACACTGATACTTTGTTGCTTGTCTACAACAAATAGAAATTGTTTTAGTGAAAAGTTCATTGTCTTCTTGAGTTGAGTGCAGGAGTTTCAGCTCCACTTTCCTCTTTCTCTCCAGTAGGGAACTACTTAGCTGCTGGATTTTGCAGCAGTTCGAGGGGTGACTGTCTGTCCTGAGCCTGTGCCAGAGACTCTGAACCCGTCATCATTTTGCAGCCTCTCCCTGGACTCCTAAAGGTGTTGCTTACTTGGACAATCAGCCTGAAAAAGCATCCTGTGTCCATGTGTGCCCAGACTGGATATTAAAAAAAATCAGAAACGGCAGAGGACTCTGTTTAACACAGGGGTTTGCAGTGTCACCTTCAAAAAGCTCACAGAATTACTTCTGTGTCTTGCCAGGCAACATCAGCAATACAGCAAGGCCTTTTTTACTCTCCTTTAGCACTCAGAATCCTCTCAGATGCTGGGAACTACGGAACTGGTCTTGAAAAACAGGAGCTAATACCAACCCACCTACAGAACACATGGAAAATACAGAGCATTTAATGTTATGCAAACCCTCTTTTAGGAAATACATTTGGGTATGGCATGGCAAAGGCAGGATCTCTGGCTCGCCTGTAGTGACAACAGGTTTAAGTCTGACGGCAGCACTTGAAACAAAAAGAAGACCAAGTGTGGGCATTCATTTAGTGCTGGAATTGCTCCTTTCTCTCCCAAAACTCCAGCCATCACAGCCATTTCCCCCATTTCCCTTCTCGGTTTCGTTTTGAACAAGAGGAATTGCTTTAGGTTTGGGCCTTTGAGGTTGGTTGGTTTTGGTGGGGTTTTTTTGGCGGTTTTTTGTTTGGGGTTTTTTGGGGGAGGGGGGCGGGGAACAGCCGTTTTTTAGGAGTTTTGTGGAATTTTTTTTTTTTTTTTGTTGGGGTTTTTTTTGGGGTTTTGGGGGTTTTTTGTGGTTTTGGGGTTTTTTGTGGCTTTTTGGTTGGTTTTTTTTTTTTTTTTTTGGGGGGAGGTTTGGTTTTTTGCTAAGCCCTCATTAACTCCACTCACGCTGTCTTACTCTGTTTGCCAGTGCTTAAGTAGTGCTTTTTTAAAAAAGCAACCAATTAGCACCTCATCAGCTTCAATTAGAGGAGACAAAAGCAGTGTAAAGATAACTCAATGAGAGGGGGTGGCACAACATCATGTAATCACTTAAGACAGCGGTGAGCATTCACTCTGCTGGCTCTGCCGGGCCGGGCCTATTCACCTTTTTTTGCTTCTTTCTGGATGCATTTAGGAGTTTTTAAATTTTTTTTTTTAATTTTTTTTTCTTTCTGGGAAGCCAGGCCTCCCAGGAGTCTCAGGGTCTGTCATTCAGGGCTACCTGTTTACAGCTCAGCGACCAGAAGGACCTAAACAATCCTATATTGTACGCCCAGTGCTTCCTTAAACTTAGGCCTCCACAAAGGCATGTTTTCAGAAGCTGGGCAGAATAAGTTAAAGGCTGGCTTTATACTCATTAAGTGTTCTGCTTGTACTGTCTTCTAATTACATGGCAGGGCAACAATGTCTTTTTTTTGTCAATGGAGTTCTTTGGAGCAGTTAATTTGGTGCCTGTACTAAATGCCCCCAAACATTAATTAGTGTGGAAGGAACCCTAATTTCCTCAGCGGCTTTCCTCTCCATTTACTTCCCTTGTTTTCACATAGGCTTGGATGAGCCTCTATAATGAAATTACCTCATTAATGCCTTTATTCTTTCAGAGTAATTCATTCAAGATCTACCATTTAGTTTTAATTTAATGCTGTCAAAAGCAAAAGGTGCATTCATGTCTTTGATTAGTGCATTTTTTTTCTCTCTAAAGAGTGGACAGATTTAAATTATTAAGATGGCAAGTAGTGAGTTATAATTGGATACAAGCAGCACTTCAGCGAATATTAAATGCTTTCAAAGCCTGGCCTATCTGCTCTGCCGACTATTAACTGTGTCCAGTGAGTTCTTCTGTGGGGTTTGAATTAACGGCACATTAGCTACTGTGAAGCAAATGAAGTTTAATTTTGTTTATAAAAAACGTTGCAGTTGCATTTGTCAACATGACATTTCCTTGTATCAGAGCTCATTTTGCCCCATTATCCTACTCTGACCTCATTGCTCGGTTAGTCCAGCTCACACGGGAGCTCATCCTGGGCTCAGCCTTGCAAAGTCTGTCTGGAGACCTACCTGGGTAAAGCTTGGAGGATAAGACCTGGGAAGTTCTAAATATTGTCACCTTAGGTGCATTTAACCACCCTAATAATTTGCTTACAGAGTAGAGGGGCACAAAGTGTATTAATGGTTAACGGGCAATGCACAGGCATGGACTGAGCAGGGAGGATTTAACACCAGATCCTCGATGTTTAGTTGTCTCTGTCCTCCCTCCTTTCCTTCACAATTCAGGTCACAAACTACCTGAGATGCATCAGACAAACACGGACGGCAGAAGACCTCTGCCACCTGCTTGGCATGTGCAATTTCGGACCAATTAATTAGAGTTTATTGGGTGGCTGCCGTGCTCCCAGCGGTCAGAGATCAGTCACATACTTGGGCCAGGACCTCTGCAGGGCCCTGTGCTCCCAGGGCTTTTCCTTCTAGAATATGTCTAAGGATGGAGATCCCTCAACCTCTCTGGGTACCTGTTGCAGTGGTTACCTGACTCCAGAGTGATGTTTTCCTGCAGTAATTGGCAGGGAACTATTATATATTCAATGCAAGCATCAACACAGGATAATTTGAATCGTTAATATTTTATAAAGAACATCTATTGTAACCTTATTATGTATTATACTTATTATAAATATCCGATATATTTAGTGTATATTATATAGGATACATGTGCACTTATTACACATCTATCACAAGGCACACAGAGAGCAATGCTGTTTGTCTTTAGAATCTTTCTCACCTGAACTGTAAAAGAATCTTGGGTTTGGATTAATTTCTCCTCCCAGCACAAGCAGGAGCAAACCTCTGTATTTATTTGGTCCAGGGTGGAGCAAGGTCAGGGGAGCTTCGAAGTAATTGCTAAATGCATGGCTTTCACCATAAGCTGTGTCTCACTGCCCTCTCACGGCTGGATTATCCATGGCTATCCCACAGTCATCTTCCTTAGGTTCTTGCATGAGTGTTCTGGCCAGCGTCATCTCTCTGAATTCCTGCCCCTCTCGGCACAGCCAAACACCACAACTCCTCCATCCCAAAAGAACTCGGGCATTTGCCTCTTTATCCCCGCCTTTTCCAGCAGACACAGGCAGCGCCGGGCTGTCAGCAATGTCATTCCCGAGGCACTTAGTCCCAGCAGAGAGGAAAAGGGCTTCCGCGACATGAACACAACTCGCACCACCCGGCTGGCTCAGCCCGGACTCCATGGAGCGCTCAGGCAGCGCTGCGGGAGCCGAAACTCTCCCTGCGAGCCCCTGCCCGGCAAATCGCGCCTGCAGCCCCGGCCCCGCACCTTCTCACCCCGGCACAGAGAGCATCCGCCTGCGGGCAGGGGATGGCTCAGGCAGCTCCGCCGGCCGTGCCACGGGCAGGTGACAATGCCAGTGACAAACACCAGTGCCGGGGAACCTCAGGTTGTTTGCAGGGGGTGACCAGCCAAGCGGCGATGCTTTTCCAGTGAAAGGGAACTAACAGGAACAAGAATTAAAGAGGCTGGTGCAGCACAGCCGCCAAACCTGCCCAGTCTCCTGCTGCCACATGCTTCTGTGGCCAGACAGGACCCAAATCCACACCCAGAGCAGCCTGGGGGGGAGGTCCAGCTGCTCATTTCCAGCCGTGCCCAAATATCCAGTGCCAGTATCTGCCAGCCCCTTCTCATCTCTGTTCTGAACTCCTTGCACCTGAGACTTGTTGGCATGTTTAATATTGATTAGATACCTGCAAACACCGATTGCCAATATCATATTTCTCTGCCCACCCAGGACACGCCTGTTAAGAGTGTCCCTTTCTCCCACTCTCCCAACAGAGATCTCCTCATTCCATTTCCCATTCAGGGAACACCAATTAGCCCTGGGCTGGTAAACCAAAGACAACAAACATTCAAAAAATCATCCCTGCCCTGAGTCTCTCCAGGCTTGGGAGAAAGCCCTTCCCACCACCCTCTTGGCCTTTTCCCAGACCAGATAACTGAGGAAATGCACACTCAACCCAGGAGCAGACAGGCTGGAATGATGTCTGCTCACCAAACCCCAGCACCAGCTCTGGATTGCACTTCACAGCCTCCCCTCACATGGGAAAACCAAGTGATTTTTTCTTTGCTTAGAGACAAAAAACAACAGCAAGGGCTGTCCCAGCTGACCTGGCCCTCGTGTACAGCTGCATCACTAAATGGGATCATCCATCAAGTCTCATTCTGCTGTAGAAAAATACTGCAGGCCTTGGGTCTGGGTTTAAAAGCTACTTTTAGATAAGCAAAAAGGTCTCTGGCTGGGACAATTCACTGAATTTACTGGCTGATCCCAAAATCCATTTCCAGGTGCATAAGTACCCAAAGGAAAAGCTCAGCACCTGGGAGTTCAAAGTGCTTTGGGCACAGGTTCCCTGAACTGCAGCAAAAAGGTCTCAAATCTGCATTGAAGCTACACCTCCTGAGGAACACCTTGTGTTCTTCAGACCAGTCACCCTGCCTGAGGAGGCCAGGGAGAAGGGAATGGGCACTTGAGCCACTCTGGGAACTCCCAGCCCCACTGCCAGGGAGCAGTGATGCTGTCAGTGCCTGCAGCCCTCACCCCAATCTGTGTCACTCAGTGAATGGTTCCTGATGTGGCACTTGGGGACAGGGGTGGGCATGTGCCTGGCAGTGCTGGGGTAGCAGCTGGACCCACTGGGCTCCAAGGGCATTTCCATCTTCAGGGGTTCCATGGGACACCCTGTGACTGTCCCAGCTGCACAGGCAGGCACAGGAAGTGGTTACACACAGATTTTATTGCTGTGAGCCAGAGCACTTCAGGTCATCCTTGAGAGAGTGCAGCAAGCAGGAAAAAGACACGGGTACAGCACTGATCCTGCTCTGTGCTTTCCTAGAGAACCATGAACACCATTTCATCCTGACCCTGAGAGCTCCAAGGAAAACAACTACTGAGCTGGCACTGAAGATGCCACTTTCCTGGCCCTCCTGCCCCAGAGCCAAAGCTCAGCAGGTTTCTGTGGGAATCTCAATTATCTTTCTGTGGGAATCCAAAGTATCTTATTAGTTCAGAAGCTCCATGTCCCTAAAGAAATCCCTTGGGAACATGAAGCTTCCCACTGGCATTTTTTACTCCAATGTACACTTTCAGGGCATCAAGACTGTTTAAATCAGAATGAGGTGACTTGGTGACAGCTCTAGATCAGAGACATTAGGAGTCTCACCAGACAACATTGACTATGGGCTCTTCATTCCCATTGCTCCAGCTGCAGCACCCTCATTTCTCGCAGTTCTGTTTCGAGGTCTCCCTCCAGGAAATGGATCTCACTGGACCGAGTAGCAAATCCCCAAGGCAATTTTTACTCCCTGCAAATAGCAGGCAGGGAATGCTGTCATAGGAAAAGCAGGGGATTGTGATCATCAAACACCTTCCCCCACGCAGGCTTTAGTTCCTACCAGCACCCCTGAGCATCTCTGCCTCAATCCTACTCACCCCCTCCAAAATGGCTCCGTGGGGTTTAACTCCAGCTCTTTGGATTTGTCAATCCCCACTGCTTTGACAGGCAGCACCAACAGCACAGCAGGGGAGCACCTGGACAGGGACAGGCAGGGCCACGCCAAGGCCACCAGGTCCTGCAGCACAGCTTCTTGTGCTTCAGGGCCTCTGTTTGTTGGTAGAGACTCACTGGAGTTTATTTATCAATTCATTTTGAAATATGCCCTCTCTACTATATTACATGCAGGAATATAAGAAACTCTGAAAAGACATACAAAAGTTTTGAAAATAATGCCATGTTTTTATTTAGGAGTGAACCAATCAAGCGCCTGAAACCATAAGAACAGACGCTGGAGCTGAAGGGAATAGAAAGGGCTCTCCGGCAGCTTCTGCCTCCCTTCTCCTCCCGCCCCCGAAGCACATCACGGTCCTGGGCTGAGCTCAGGGTAGTGCTGCCACCGTGTGGGCAGAGGCGGTACTGCAGCTCTGCCCCATGCCTGTCCCTGATGGGCGCCTAGCGGTCCCGGGCTGAGCTCAGGGCAGTGCTGCCACCGTGTGGGCAAGGTGCGGTACTGCAGCTCTGCCTCATGCCGGTCCCCAAGGCGTGTGACAGCGCCAGGCTGAGCTCGGCAAGGCAGTGCTGCCACTTTGTGGGCAGAGAGCAGTGCTGCGGCTGCCCCCCGAGCCAGTGCCTGCCCCTCGCCGCTGGCTGACGCGGGACTGCGGATGGGCTCTGTGGCTGCCAAGCGTGGGAAGGGCGTCAGAGCTGCCGCCCTGTCGGCAGAAAGCGGTACTGCGCGCGTGCCCCTCTCAAGATGGCGGAAGCGACCACGTGCCAGGAGCCTTCAGGAGCGGGGACGGGCTACAGCCACACTCAAGATGATGGCCACGGCAGGACCTCGGCAGAGGCGTCAACGGCGCAGCCTGCCGCCCCTTGCGCAGCTGCCGCCCGTCTCTGACAACGTTGACGCCACTTTCCGTGTTCTCACGCAGGGAAAGGCAGCGGAAAATCGCGCTGACAGTGCAGGATCGACTTCGGTGTCAGGGCCGGGTTCAGGCAGCCTACAAGAGAGACGCGCTTGTGAGGAGCGGGGTGGGCCTTAGGGGTACCACAACAAAGATGGTGTCTCACCCAGAAGTGGCTTCAGCCGCAACAAAGACGCCGACGAGAGACGGAAGTCACGTGATGACACACACAAAATGGCGGATCAGGGTTACGCGCCTGACCTTCCAGATATGGTGACAAAACGGCTGGAAAAGGCAAGGACCTACTCGGCTGCCTGCGTGCTGCCCCAACCACGGCGTTGCCCGGGCGCTATTTTCGGCAGCATTTCCCGATGTGAGGATAGGGGCTGTGGGCTTAGCTGCGCCATGCCCCGATTGGGGCAGAAGATTTGGTCAGGCGCCTCTGTGAGCAGCGCGGGGGCCTTCGGGGTGACACAATCAAGATGGCAACCTGGCACGACACGCTTGACCTTCCTAAGATGGCAGCAAAAAAAAAAAAAAAAAAAGGGCAGGAAAAGTCAAGGACCCTGGGGGCATCTTGCTGAGTGCCTGCGCGGGACCCTGACCACGGCGCCACCCTGGCGCTATTTCCCGCCGTGTTTCCGGGTGTGCGGACACGGGTAGGGGCTCAGCGGCGCCGCGGGAGGGCAGGAGCCAGACGGGCGCCGACAGGCAGCGGCGCGGACGCCTCTGTGCCGCTCACGCTGCGCGGCCCCTCATGCGAGAGGACCCTGCCCTGTGCTGCCGCCTCCCTCCAGGCCGGGAAATGGAGGAAAACACAAACGCGTTGGCGGAGCTGCCTGAGCCATCCCCTGCCCGCAGCATCCACAGGAGCAGGCGGCTGCTCTCTGTGCCGGGGTGAGAGGTGCGGGGCCGGGGCTGCAGGGGCGGTTTGCCAGCAGGAGCTCGCAGGGAGAGTTTCGGCTCCCGCAGCGCTGCCTGAGCGCTCCATGGAGTCCGGGCTGAGCCAGCCGGGAGCGGGGGCTGCTCTTCACGTGCCCGGGAGCTGCTGCTGCTGCCCAAGGGGTGACTCGCAGCAGCCTCGTGTTCTCCATGTGTGCCAGCAGCTCTGGTGCTGGCAGCAAATTGCCATTTCTGTCGGCTTTGTGGCAAATACGCTGTTTCAGGCTGGGAGTGCTGGGATCCCTGGCTGAGAATTCCAAGTGTCGTGTCTCTATGATTCTTGGTACAGTATTTAAATAGTTACCATCGAGTTGAGACAGCATCAAATGGATCTGTTAAAGTGGCAGAAATGGTTTTTCACCTGGAGGAGTGTTAAGCAACCCTCCTTAACGTTAGAATGAGTTGATCTTCCTTCTTTTCACTTTTTTTCATTCTAGGTTGCAGAGCACTGGGGAGACTATTTGGGATAAAGAAGTGAGAGGCACGAGGGAAGCTCCACGTTCCTGAGGAATGCTTTAGGCACGTGCAGCTTCTGAACCGCACTGATAATCCCGGCTTCCACAGATACCTTCTGAAGCCGGAAGGGGCAGGCAAGACAATTCCAAGAATGGTGTGGGAAGCACTTTCTCCCTGGTCTGGGCAGTACTGGAATGACTTCAGAATATTCCTTGTGCCTGTCCTGTTGCCATTGCAGGACTAAGTCGGTATTCCCTGAGTGGCTGCAGTTTCCACCACAGGAAGCCTGTGCTGGAGAGCGGGAGAAAGGTCCCTGCTGGTTGCTGTGGCTTCGGTGGGCAGAGAACTCTGACCTTGGCCAGATGGGTTGGTGACTATCAAATCAATCCTGCCTCCTTTTGAACGAGTTGTTTTAATGAGTCATCAGCAGGGAACCCTTTTAGCCTTAGTTCAGTTTCTTTTTCACAGGTTTCTGGTTGTTTTGATGCTTAAGCTTGCTAAATTAGCCCTGGAAAGCTTCAACAAACCAGTCCTGAGGGAACTAGGGCTTGGATAGCTGGGATTTTATGGCTCTTTGAGTCTGCACTGGGTTCTCCCCTTGATTCTGGTGCCCAGGGAAACTCCAAGTTAAGGCTAATAAAAATATGATCCAGTTCTCCTAAAACTCAGCTTTCCAAACCTTGAATTAGGATCAGAAAGGATGGGAATGCCCTTGGCATAAAAGCACGTGTGAAGCAAAGCAGGATTAAAATGCCTGTATGCAGAAAATCCAAGAGAAATGGCTGCTGGCTCCTGGCATCCTGGGCTTGCTAGGCAACCTTCAGGTAGGGGGAGCCCTTTGGGATCACGGTGCCCAACTGTTCTCCTGGCACCGCTGAGGCCACCTCTGTCCCGTGTCCCCAAGTGCCATGTCTGCACGGCTTTCAACCCCTCCAGGGATGGGGCCTCCACCACTGCCCTGGGCAACTGTGCCAGGGCTGGACAGCCTTTCCACTGGGAGACTTCCCAATATCTACACTTCTTCCCCTGGGATCACACGAGGCTGTTTCCTTGCCCTGGGTCTCACAGTGGCTGCCCTGAGCAGCGACGACTCCAGCATGAGAGCAGCTGCATGTTTTGTCCTGGCTTCCTCCTCTCCCATCTGGAAGGGGCTCGCTTTTGAGAGAAGAGCCAGGTAAGGCTCAGATCCACTGCCAGTTTGGCAGGTAGGTCATGGACATGTGGGAGAGATGTTGCCTTGCTCATGCACCTGCATGCATGTGGTGAGACAGCTAAAAGCAGCTTTTCATCTTCCTGATGGAAACAAGGCATGCACAACACTAAAAACACCTACAAAATTGGAAAAACATCTTTGCTCCTGTAAAACTTTGCTGGATCTGCACCCCGTTAGCCCAGGACAAGTGGATTATCCCTCTTCCCCTCCTCAGCAGGGNTTATAGCAATGTTCTGGTTCCGTTTGGGACAGGCATTGAAAAATAAAATAAAAGTGGAATTCAGTGCTTGAGAATCGCTTCTGCCTTCAATGCCCTGAGCAACAAATACCCACAGGCAACATTCCTGGAGGTGGATGTGCACCAGTGCCAGGTGTGTGCTCCCAAATCCTTCTGGATGGGGAAGGGGCTGAGGGTGGGAGAAGAGCAGGGAATG
>VWYE01029537.1:0-10507 GCA_013398995.1 Alaudala cheleensis
TTTATAGACATATATATGTATGCATATGGCAAATATTTATCTATTTCAGCACTGGAAAGAAAAAAACTCCACCTTTTCCCCATAGCAATGCTTACATAAAACAGCCAGCTCAATTTTTAAATTATATATTTCTCTGACCCCTCTGGATATAAAATCACAGCAGAGAAAACAATTAACCAATTCACAGCAAATGTACAACCTGTCAGAGGAGCAGCTCCAATAAGCATATTTTCATCTCTATAAAACTGGTTCCATTTTAGGCACACTCACAACCTTCTTACCGAGTACAGATTTGTCAGAGGCAGTTTTATTACCTGGGTTGCACTGCAGCTCTGTCCCGAGGGCTCCGGAGAGCACTTCCTCTACCTTCTGCACTATCTGATCACTCTGACAACTCCCAGCAACTCCAGAGGCTTCAGAAGGCCCGGCTTGCTCAGCTGGGATCGTGTCACCATTGGGCTGGCCTTCCACCTTTGCACTAACCAGAAAAAAAAAATAAAAGAAAAAACCAGTCAACTTAATACAAGCGATTTTGAGCCTTTTTTGGGACGTTTTTTGTCACTCACATATATTTATTACATCCAGCTCTTTAAACCGTAACTCCAGCCTCCAGAAAAAGCCGTGCTCTTAAGGAAAAGTCTGCCTTTGGACTAATTTTCACTTATTCAGCCCGGACACTCTGTGACGGCTGAGGTTGAGACGCAAGGGAAAAAAAAACACATTCTGGAATGTGCCACATCCCCCGTGCTCGTACGACCTTGTAGGGGTTTCCTCCACAGAATAAAATACACACAATGCGCTCTCTTCCAGCTTTTCCTCGCTCTTTCCAAGGTTTTCCTCGCTTTACGAGATAAACTCGGCAAATTTAGCCGTAAATCAGACAATCCATACAGGCGCCTGCCCCGACGCGAGGACAGCATAGAACCGGGGGGACAGCGGGTGGGCGTGTCCCCCCACCGTCTCCTCTCGGTCCCCGGGCCGTGTCTCCCTCCCGGCGCCCGCACGGCCGCGACCCCCCCGGCCCCGCCATGTTGCCGCCGACACGACCCTCAGGCCGCGGCCCGTCTCTCTCCGCCCCGGGCCCTTCCCCTCAGCTCCCCACCGCCCCATTACCCGCCGTGCTGCTGCTGCTGCTCCTCCTGGATTTCCCGGAATTTGCTGACCACAAAGGACCGAAGGATCTGTTCGATATTCGTCGCCATGACACCCCCCCTTCCTTCCTGCCCCGACGCGAGGCCTCCAGCATCCCACAGTGCACCGCAGCCCCGGGCGCGCGCTGACGTCCCCGCTGAAAGCCCCCTCGCGATTGGCTGCGTTCGCTGTAAGTCCTTTCGCCATTGGTCGAGGCGGCGTGCGGCTGCGAACGGCCGCTCTAGCGCGGCGCACGGGCCATAGAGCAGCGGCGGGTTCCGGCGGGGGGGAGGAAGGTCTCGTGTCCCCTCAGCCGCCGCCGCCATGTTGTGGCGCTCCCGCCGCCCCCCCGCGCTCCGCGCCTGCCGCCGCCGCCACCGGCAAGGCCGCTCCGAGTGTGTCCCCGTTCCCCAGTGAAAGCATTAAACCAGTCCTCGGCGCTCCGCGCCCACACCGCCGCCTCGCGCAGAGCCTTCCCCACACAGACACACCGCCCCGCCGCCGCTCGCGGCCCCTCTCGCGTCCCGTACGCCGCGTCCGAGTCCCCGCGGGCCCGCGGAGGGCACGAAAAGGCACCGCGGGGCCGTGACCGCCGCTCCCGTCCCCCCGCACTCCCGCCCACCCTTCCCCGGCGCCGCTGAGGGCCCCGCGGCGGCCGCTGCTTACCCGGCCGAGGCCATGGCGGGCTGAGGCGCGGCGCCGGCGGGTGCGATCGGGAGCGATTCCATCGGTGCCCATGGAGCGGGGCCGAGCCCCGCGTGTGCTCCGGGCGGGCGGAGGCTCTCAGGGGGCCCTGCCCGCACACGGGCGGTGCTGCTGCTGCTGCATCACCACGGGGCCCTCAGCCCCGGCTCCATGCGAGAGGCGCCCGCCCGCGCTCCCTCCCTCCCCCTCCGCCCGGCGGTGACACGCACATGTGCTCCGGGGGCTGGCGGCGGGGCCGCGAAAATTAAAGGAACAAAGGGGGAAAACCGAAGGGAGGTGGATAACTAAAGAGCGCCTTTTGCCCGCCTGGAAAGCCGGAGTTTTTCTGGCGGTGATGGAACGCACTGAAATGAGCTTGTCCAGAGTACAGCCACCCTGGGGACCCCCTCGGTGCTGCCCCTGATTCCATTTTAATCAAATCAAATTTTAATTATATGGGTGTTCAAACTGTAAAACCGAATAATCCTACGTCTGGAAGACTCTCCCTACACACAGTTTCTGTAGTAGTAACTTAGGGGAGTTAGTTGACCTGAAACAAATTTAAAATACCTCCAAACCTTATCTGGTGAGTGGCATCCTTGCTCATGGTAATCACTAAATGGTCTTTAAGGTCCCTTCAAACCCAAACCATCCTGAGATTCTATGAAAACCCAAGTAAAACTGTTTTGTTACATCTGGGGTCTAAAAAATTTCAACTTCAATACAGTTTAATAATCACCTTAAAAGCAGCATCATTCTTCACTATGTCCTGCTGATCTGCCTTAATATTGACTTTGGAGAATAAAATTAATCAGGGACTTGGATCAATTTGCTTACTTTTATGTCACTCTTGATTTATTCCATTTCAAATATTCCTACAGTTAAGAAGTACTTTTACCTGTTCATTCAATGTTCACATTAATATATGTTAGATTTACTGGCAGAATACTATGTAATTTTTGATATCAAAGTAAAGACTGAAAATGTTTCACTTGAACAATTTCAGACATATTTAGATTCAGCTGATGCAAATAGCCTTATCTTGACCATGCATGTCAAAAAACATGAAGAAAGGTGCTCCAAAAAAGCCAGGGAAAGAATTTTAGTATGTGCTGCATGTTTCCCTCTGACTCCTTATAAACAAAACGAATATGATAATTACAAAAAGTCCCTCCTCATACACATGAGGATCCACAGCCCTAAGGGAAAATAACTGTTCTTGCTCTCTCCATCTCTGCTTGCTGAATAAACTCCCTTTATTTAAACTCTCTTTATTCAATTTCAGTGCCAGGTAGTCTTCAGATTAATTAAACATTTCACTTTCATCTTGTCAAGACCAGTGATTGTTACTGGTAATGTTCAATTAGTAACATTATGAGACTTTAGTAATAGTAGTTCTGCTACAATCATCAACACTACTTAGAGCATTTATTCATGAGACTCTTCCCTTTCAAAGCAGGAGTCTGGGCTGTGCATAAATCTGCAAAAAATAACATTAAACCTTATTTCCTAAGGTATTTTATATAGAACAGTGATGTTTTCATATTATAGCTCTTAAAAGGGAGGAAAAGTGTGGATCAAATCTTGTTTTATTAACAGTATCGTAGCACAATTGTAATGCTAAATTAGACTAAACGTTACTCTTTGGTTTCATAAAGCAGAAAGTTCAAACGTGGGACAAAGTAAGGAGTTTCTCCTATGTGGTATTTCAAGGGATGTAGAGGGAAAATCCACCTTTGCACAGTCCTCACAGACCACCACCCTCAGCCCCTGAGGCAACTGTCCGAAGGATAAAGTAAAAACAACCTACGCATCCTTAAGGTCTTTCGGCCGCCCCTCCCTCTTTCCCCACCCGCCTCATAGTCCTAGACTTGAGAAATTTCTGTGCCAAAGGGAACTCCGGCTGCCCCTATCGCGACATTGCTGACACGCTCCCGTCCCTCCTCCCGCGCCGGTGCCGCGGTGCTCGCCGGGTGCTGTAGTTCCGGGGCCTGCCGGAGGATCCTTCCCGCTCTCCAATTCCCCCCTGGAGCACAGTAAGTCACCGAGCCGCGCTGGGACCGCGCCGGGGCCGCGGCTCTCTCGGGGTGTGTGGCTGCCGGTGTCCCCGCGCTGCCCGCGCCGGGCTGGGGGCGCGGGGGGCGGCCCGGGACCATGTGCGCCCGTGCCCACGCCGCAACATGGCGGGGCACCCCTCACGGCATCCCCGTGCTTCAGGGCAAGCTCCCTCACGGCTTGGCCTTCGCGGCACCCCCCTCATGGCATCCTTGCCATGGCATCCCCCTCATGGCAAATGCCCTCACGGCTTGGCCCTTACAGCATAGCCCTTATAGCAATACCCTCAGGGTATAGCCCTCATAGCATCCCCCTCATGGCAAATGCCCTCACGGCTTGGCCTTTGCGGCACCCCCCTCATGGCATCCCTGCCATGGCTTGGCTCTCATGGCAATCCCCTCATGGCTTGGTCCTCACAGCATAGCCCTCTTAGCAATACTCTCAGGGTATAGCCCTCATGGCATCCCCCTAATGGCAAATGCCCTCATGGCACCCCTCTCATAGCAATCCCCTCAAGGATTTGCCCTCACAGCATAGCCCCCCACAGCAGTACCCTCAGGGTATGGCCCTCATGGCAAATGCCCTCACAGCACCCCGTCATAGCAATCCTCTCATGGCATCCCTGCCATGGCTTGGCCCTCAGGGCAGTCCCCTCATGGCAATCCCCTCATGGCTTGGCCCTCAGGGCAGTCCCCTCATGGCAATCCCCTCATGGCATCCCTGCCATGTCTTGGCCATCACGGCACCCCCCTCACAGCAATCCCCTCATGGCATCCCTGCCATGGCTTGGCCCTCAGGGCAGTCCCCTCATGGCAATCCCCTCATGGCTTGGCCCTCACAACATAGCTCCCACAGTACCCTCAGGGCATGGCCCTCATGGCATCCCCTTCATGGCAAATCCTCTCCTGGCATGGCCCTCAGGGCATGGCCCTCATGGCATCCCCTTCATGGCAAATCCTCTCCTGGCATGGCCCTCAGGGCATGGCCCTCATGGCATCCCCATCACGGCTTGGCCCTCATAGCAATCCCCTCATGGCTTGGCCTTCACGGCCAAAGTGGTGAAATATTTGCTTGAAGTAAATATTAAACTTCAAACCTCTCTGGTTTTGGACTTTGATTCACTTGGAGTCTTTCCCTGCTGTTTGCAAAGTTGGGGGCTTACCAGCTTTTTAGGCATTTTTAAAAATGTATCCAGTAAATATTGGAATTAATGGGCAGAGTTAATACTTACTGCACTATTTTGTGTATATAGCTGAAAGAGTAACACAGAAAGTGCATTTCAAGGGTATTTCTCCCCCTCATGATGGTACAAAACACTGAGCACTTCCAGCATCCTGCATTGCTTGAGGTGTCATATTTAGTCCTATGGGGGTGGTTGTAAAAGTTTATGATCCTATTTATATTTAGCAGCCAAACTTGAGGGACTGTTTTGCCTAGAAAAATGCCAAATCCAGCTTTTTGGAGGATCATACCTGGACACAAGGGGTTTGTCTTGCAGAGGTTCAGCTTGGATCACAAAAGACACATATAATAATGACTTTTCTTCTTATATTTTGTTTTCTACACCACACTGAATGGCAGGAGGTGAAACGAGATGATCTTTAAGCTCCCTTCCAACCCAAACCTTTCATGATTCTATATGGCCAGGTGAGAGCCAGGAATTTGTTCTAAATAAAATACATGAGCAAAAAAAAAGCTTATTTAACCCAAAGCTCTAACTAAAAATTGTAATTCCCACCGGATTCTGGAGACCTTCAAGCTGCTTAAGCAACTCTTCATATACTGAAGTCTGAGGAAGTGAAAAGTTTTCTAAGACTGTGTTTTTTTCCTTCAGGATGAGCCTCATCCTGCCCCAGCCTAAACTTGCAGTTCCCTCATGGGATCCTGGCCATTTTGCAGGTTTGGTTGCCATGGCTGTTTTCTGTTGTGCCTCAGAGCTGCCTGCACACTTGGCACGGTGAATTCCCTCTGGAAACGGAGCCACACAGCAAAAAAATGCAGGGAGAGGTGGATGTCTTCCCCTCCCGAGCCCCTGGTTCCCTGGTGTGTGTCTCCCCGGGGCCAGCAGCAGGCTGGGGCAGGAGGTAGCAGTGGGAATGCAAACTTGCAGCCACTGAGTGTGTCCTGCTCACTGCCTCCATCGGGATGATCCAAGGGCACAGCTGGCTTTGCTCTCTCGACCCTCCCTGGCTGCCTTGTGCTGCTGCTTCCCTTGTCCTCGCTGTGCTGATCCCTCATCCCTCAGGGAGTTAGCTCAGCTCCCTAAGCTGGGAGTATTTCCTTTATATATCCATGTAGACATATTGACTTTGCTGCACCGGTCACCGTCGTGGCGTCAGCTTTCCAGCATTGTTTTCCTGCTCCGAGTGACCACACTCCCTTGGCACAGGCAGGAGAGAGAGGGAAGGAGAGCCTGGAGGGGAGAGGTTGGTGGGACCAATGGGAGCTGCCCCAGGCGAGGGCAGCTCAGCCCCGAGTGCTCCCGCAGTCGCTGAACCTGCAGCTTGCGCATCCCGAGCCTGAACGGGGGCCAGCAGCTGGCAGAGGTTCCCTGGGAAGGCTGGCTCAGGGCTCCCCTCCTGTGTGCCGAGCTCTGGGAGCACTCAGAAATGTGCACTGGTCTCCTAAGGAGAGAGGGAGACAGAATTAACCCGTGGGTTCAGCCAGCAGGGGTTTGGGGCCACAGGGCCTGGCTGTGGGTGAGTTTGGCAGCTGAGTGAAGGATGGCAGGGTGGATCTGAGGAGGGAATTGAAGTTGAGAGGAGAAAGTTTCAAGTTTGAAGTTGGGAGGAGGAAGGCCTAAGTTTTGGCTTCTTCTCCATTCCCTTCTTTTGATTTTTTTTATCCTGTAACAGGTCTGTGAAAAGAATCCTGAAACTCATAAACAGCTCAGACTGCTGGGGTCAGAAACACACAGCCCTCAGTGGGGTGGGAACACACAGCCTTCCCAATTTGGGCTTTTTCATGACTCCTGTGAGAATTCTTGTTTTTCTTCTGCCTGACAGCAAGAAGAAGAATGAACCTTGTCCTTTAGTCCAAAGCCAAGTGATGAGAGCTCCTCTAAGGGGTTGTGGATTTGAACCTTTGCAGTGACACTGGGCCTGGGTCTGTAGTGTTTGGGAACGTGCTGTCACTGCTGGGCTGTTTTTCAGACTCAGCTCTAAAAAGGGTGGGAGTTCATTGCATCCCAGGGTGGTTTGGGTTGGAAGGGACCTCAGAGCTCATCCAGTTCCAGCTCCTTGCTCTGTTGAAGAACACCCTCCACTAGACCAGATTGCTCCAAGCCCCATCCAACCTGGTCCTGAATTAAGACACTCTGGGCAAGGATCATGTCTTTGATCTAAAGAAACTTGAATGCCTGCATCAGTTTTCCTGAATCCCAGTGTTGGGAAGCAAAGATAGAGGAGCACAGAGGAAACCAATAGGTTAATTACAAATAAGACACTGTCTGAAGCAGTGAGCTTCAGAGCAGTCAGAGCCTTTGCTGTTCGTGCTGGAGTGCAGAGATCTGATTGATTGTAGTTGCACCTTTCCTGTTGTAGTTTGAGGTGAGGTGATAAGACACTGCCTTATTAAAATACTCCACCCAGATGAGATTGAACATTTATGTATCTTGCATCACACTTGAGAATAAATTGCTTAAGGAGTTTGTGTTTTCTTACAGAGTTCTGTCCATAAATGCAGCCCAGGAGCAGAGTGTAACCCCCAGGTGTGTGCACAGGGTAAGTTTGGGAAGGTCAGTGGCTCCTGTCCCTGGGAAAGGACAGAGGAGGGGACAGCATCTGAATAGCCTCATGTCCCTGCTCCCTGTGTTTGGAGCCTGCCCATGCCCTGTGCATGAATCAGCACTGTGGGGTTTGCCTCCCTCACTTGGTTTTCTCTGCTCCACAGGCCCTGGCCACGAGGAAGAGTTCCCTGGTTTGCTGGTGAGCCCCAGCTGCCTTCCTGCAGTGAGGATAAAGGTCTCTGGGCTGATGCTCCTCCCTGCTGACTCTGTCCTGGCATCCTCGGGGAAAAGCTCTGGGAATCTCCCTGTCTTCACTCTGTCCTTGCCTCCTCTCCTCCTGGATACACAGAGAGTTTAACTAATTTCTTCTTTCCTGTTCTCACTTCATATAAGGATCTAACAACAGACCCTCTCCTGAAATGTCCCTTATCTTCATTTTAAAACATCTTCTAAACAAACGTCTCCTCCTTCCTTATCGAAGCAGACAATGGTTGCAGAAGGTAATGACATTCCATGGTTTGGAATCTTTAAAGATTTCACATGTTGCTTCCAAAAATCCTGGGGGTGTGGTAATCTCACAGAGTAAATACCCACCTTGTGAATGACTTTAGGTGTTTCGAGAAGAATTTTTTTAATGCTGGATTAGTGACAAAAATAAAAAAGGAATGTTGCCTCTTGGGATGTTCATTTTTAAAGAGTGAGATCCTGCTGGGCAGCAGAGGGGCCTCCATGGCATCTTTGAGTAAAACAGTCAGTGTAAAAACAGAGGCTGCCATGGCTGCATCTGAGCCTCCCAAACTGGCACTGCCACCACAAGTTCTTCTCAAGCCACATTCCTAAAGAAAAGTTGCTAGGATACCATAGTGGGATGCACAAATAACACTGAGCTTCAAAACAAAGGTGTGAAACTTAATTTTCACTCACATTTTGATACAAAATGATGAAATATCATTTGGCAATATCAGACATGGGTTGTTCTATTTACTGCTCCTGTAGAAAGCTTTGTCCTGTATGTGGTGAATGCTTTCAGCTGACAGCAGTACCAGAATTTGTTACCTCAGGGAAGAAAAGAAGGTGACTCTGAGTGAGTTATCCTTGTGGTGAGTCCCCTGAGGTGGCCACAGTGTCACTGGGTCTTCAGGGTGTGTGGGCTCAGTGGAGTGTGAATTTCTTGTGGGCCTTAAGCTGCAGGAGGGCAGCAATGGATGGGATGTGGGGCAGGAATTGTTCCCTGGCAGGGTGGGCAGTGCCTGGCACAGGGTGCCCAGAGCAGCTGGGGCTGCCCCTGGATCCCTGGCAGTGCCCAAGGCCAGCTTGGCCATTGGGGCTGGGAGCAGCCTGGCACAGTGGGAGCTGTCCCTGCCATGGCTGGGGTGGGAATGAGCTTTAAGGTCCCTCCCAAACCAAACCATTCCATGAGAATTTGTGTCATACTCCTTATTTATCATACTGTTGATCTGTTGATTGCATAGACTAATTTTTATTTATTGCCAAACTGCAGATCCTGATTTTTAGATATGAAGAGAGTGCTCACAAACTGATTAATGAACATTTTTTAACTGATAAAAAAAATACTCGGGAAGGGACAGAATTTATTTTGCTGTTTAGAAACAACAGGATGAGCTGCTCCTGTCCTGCAAAGCTTTTGCCTCTCACTCCTAGAGCATTGGTAGGGAAGCTCCTGTCCCCTGTTCCCAGCTGGAATGGCAGGAGTTCCCTGTCCATTGGCTGGCTGCAGGGTCATCAGTGGGCTGGGAATGCTGGGGCAGGGACATTTTAACCAGGGGCTGCCAATCTCTGCTCTCTTTGTGCCTCTGAACTCCTGAGTGCTGCTGCTCTCCTCAGCCTGGTACACATAGCACAGAGTGAGTAGGGGCTCTCTGGGGTTTAAATCATCCTGGTTGAAAGTTTTAATGTTTTTAAATTTGTCAGACTTTTTTAACATTTTAAAAGATTTAAATAGTTTCTCAGAAAATCATGTTGGGTATAGTTCAACTTATTATTGATAAAATTTGCCTTAAGAATACTGTTTAGTGGCCACTGGCTCTGGACACCACTGGCAATGCTTGTTTAACTTCAAGGAGACAGCTGCCTGCTGTGTGATAAATGTTCTTCTACCTTACTGTTATATTACTGTCTGCATCTAATTCACCCCTTTGTTATATCCCTCATTCTTTTATCTTCTTGTTTGAGTTGTAATATAGAAGAGTTGAGCATACTGTGGTTTCCCAAACATCTATACCATAATTGATAATTTTTAGCCTAACTCAAGCTTTTTTATTGCAAGTAATGATGGAGTTTTGTAATTAAAACATGTCTGTGACTTTGCAATATCTCTATTTGGCCCAACACTGGATTAGAAACCTGTTGGTCTCCCCCAGCGTGAAACTACCATGAAATGTTAGCTCTGGTGTATTTAGTTGATAGCAAATGACTCAGTGTTGATTTTCTATATTTTATCCTTCTATCCATGTTCATTTTGACTTTATTCTGTTGGGATGTTTTGCCTAATCCAGATATTTTGCCTCATTAGGGCAGCTTTAGTCAAGTCAAGCTGTAGCAGGGAAAGGCACATCCCTGCCTTACCTGAAAATCTGCTTTCAATAATTTTTGCTTTTCCCTGAGAAATCTCCTGGGTTTGGTTTTGTTTTTTTCCTTTTCTAAGATATATTTTGTGTTGTCATCCTCTCTTGTCCTCCTGCACAGGGGGGGCTCTGAGCTCCCCTGGGGCACTGGTGTGGGTCAGTGACTGGCTGTGTGACAAGGGTGACCCTGAGTGTGTGTTGTGTGTGCTGGGATTGCACCAGGGACACTCCCTTTGCCCTAAACTCTTCTCTGGGCTCTGTTCCTACCCCCAGCTATGGGAGAATGGGAGGGGATCCCTCAGCCTCTGCTCTGGGACAGGCTGGG
>VWYE01029539.1:0-15901 GCA_013398995.1 Alaudala cheleensis
TGTGGCCATTAAAGTCTGGGAAGGGAAAATGAACTATTATGGCCATTTTACACAGAAGAGTGTGGCAAGAGAATGTATTTGGCTTTTAGGGGAAAGGATAGGAGTATGACAACTTGTGTTTCTAAGAAAAGCACTCTCATCTTGAATGATATTGCATCAGCCTTAGAAATGGCCTCTTAGCCAACAGCTAGGGAAAGGAATGAGTGTTCATGAAAAGGCTGCCAATTTGGATGAGAGAATGGAGTACAAAAAGGGAGAAATTTGGGTAACCAACAACACAATTCTGTCCTGTTTTAATCTGGCACAGCTTTCAGCTATTTACTGTATTAATTTTTTCTTATATCATCCTCCCCCAAAGAACAGAGAAGCACCTTTCCTTCAGCAGATGATCTCTTCATACATGTTCACAAACTGCCAATTTCAGCCCAGCCAAGGATGGATTTTGAAAGCTGAATTCTGTTCCTCCTGTATGAAGAGAATCAGATGGATGCTGTCTGCAACTAGATCTGCAGTAACTTGCTATACTCAACAGATCTGTGGAGCCGGGTTTAATTTGATATCTGTGAGACTGTATCACTAGAAAGAGACAGCATAAATCCATATCCCTCGCATGGAGTTATTTACTGTCGCTTTTCAGAAACCGATTAAAACTTTGTTTCAATTAAACAGGAGTACATTTCAGTTATAGAAAAGATGGGTGCTTTTGTATACTTGAGGCAGATGGATGGCTGCTCTGTCTTAGGAAGAACAGAGCTGCATATTAGAAAAGCAATACCCCACAAGATAGTATTTAAATATTTGTACAAAAATAGGTGATGCCAGATACTCAAACACTTTGCACATATCATTTGCATTAAATTAAGCTGTTGTGTTGGATGATGGCAATGTGACATTAGGAAATTTTAATGAGCTTTTCTGATGAGTCTAACTGCCATCCAAGTAGGATCTCTGGAGTCAGTCTTACTGGCTTCCTAATTTGTTCTCATCCCTACCACCCACTCAGCATTTCTGCTATAAGTCTCAAATCTACATTGCTATAGTAGAGAGGTGAAAAATCTTACCCAAGAAACATCAACACATAAATGGGTTGAACCAAGAACCTATCTAATAGCTACATTTCTCTTTCAGTGCTGCTGGGCAGTGTATTCCAGATGGTGGGGGTGCTGTGAACATCTCCAATTGCCTTCATCTGAAGGAAGGCAAAAGCTCCATGGTCCTTTGAAAAGGTCAGTATTAGTATTTCTCTCGGTAACAGTTAAGAAAATCCAAGCCTGCAGGTTGCCCATTATTAAATACAATAATTATATTAATGGACAGCCATTACAGATGTGCCTAATCCTTTTTAATGATTTCATAACCACAGGAACAAAATTATTTCTATTTCCCATGGAGTAAATATGTCAGATTTAATGGTCTAAAAGATGAATAAGAACCGAGCTGCTAAATCCAAACTAGCATCCATGAAAATCAAAATGTTCTCCATTGCACTGAAACAAAGGGCATTAGATATTTTCAGGTCATGATCTGAAACATAATATAATCTTTTGCCCAGAAGACAAAAGGAGTAAATGTAAATATTTCCAGCTATTTCTATACAAAGTCTAGAGAATTACTGCTAAAAAGTTAATCCGTTTAAATCTGTACCCAAACTATTCCAAGGGACAAAGGACTTCAAAATTGCTGTGAACTGTATTGTTCTTCCATGGACTTATGGATATTTGGGTTCTATAAATAGATAGTTGAAAGCATGCATTTCCTCCTACAGCAATACAGGGAGATGCTGCTAACTGGTGTGCTTAAGGAAGGGAATTTACTCTTCAGCAATTCAACAGGTGAGGGAACAGTCATACCAAAAATGGATCCTGTTCCTACTTCCTCCCGTGGCGTTAGTTCCACAGTCAAGAAAAAATCTTATGTGGATATAGAGGAGTTCTCCCACTCCTGTGACAAATAAATTTACATTTCAAGGCCAGCAACAATCACACTAGATGGGGAAAAAAAATACAGGCAAGGATGAATACAGTAGAGGACTCCATCTCTATGTGGACTGTAGCAATTTGGAAAAGCAAGTTGAAGACAGCGGCAGGAAAACTGCAGAAACTTTCACACCCTTTGTTCCTCCCAAATCCTTCATAAGGTATGGTGGTTTCAACTGTCTAAGGGAAAGCTGAGGAGTAAGTCAACAGGGCAGTGTAAGTAACCAAACTCAATTTCCTTGCCACCACTTAAAATCATGAGAAGGAGCAGTAAACCCTATTCCAGCCTTAGCCTCAACCATTAAGTTTTGCAACAGAAATTTATTTTCCTTCCCACATGGCTGGAAATCTTTCCAGCAGCTCTGTCACAACACAAGTAGCAAGAGAAAAGCTGTTTGACAACCTTGTTTAGCCTATATCTTCCCTGTGATGTGGGAATTACACCTCTCTGACCTTTCTTCTCACCAACCTGTCATTTTACATGTTGTTTCTGCATTTCATCCAAATGTTGCCAGTTACCAGAAGAAAAAAGCAAATCGTCACACATATCCCTAAATCCAGCTGAAGGCACTAAATGTAACAGTGTGATAAAATTATACCAATTACATTACATTAAAAATCCAAGCACCTAAAAGCATGAAAATGAATAATTAAGAACATCAATCTGCTGCCTGTGATATCACCACATTATACCTATTTCAACATAACACCATTAACTGTCACACCTTGATTGTTTTAAAAATGTATAATTTTGTTTTCTTGATGTCAGTAGCTAAAAGTGTTCACTGAAAAGACTGTGTTCTGGGTGGAATGTACATAGAAACAGGAAAAAAAAAGATGGAAACATTACTTAGAAGTAATTTGTATTGCGTACTTCACCTAGGCTTCTACTAATGGGGAAAGAAAGACATGAAGTATTCAAACACATACTGCAGTGGAGGTCTAGCAGAACTATAAGTAGGCCCCAAATACAATTAGATGCAGGATGGTCATTTAGTCCAGGCATAGGACTGCTATAGAACAGCTTCTCCAGCAAAGACATTTGCTAAACTCGCAAACGACCATCCCCACCCCTAAATCTCAGCATTTTCCACAAAGTTTATATTGCATCTATGAAGTCAGGCCATGCTTTTGGAAGAGAGAATGAATAATCTGTTATTATTTTACAGCAGGCCATTCAAAATAGAAAACTTAATCTGACCTCTTTAATGTAAGAATGTCATATTTCAATCATGCCAACCTGAATTTTTCTGCATAAAACATATAAAAGAGTTTGAATAAGCATTCACATAAATATTTGCAATTCAACAATTGCAGTTAGCTTTGTATTCTCTTTCTTTAAACCAACGAGAGATATTTCATAGACCTGAACATGGAAAACACATTTCAAAACTGCATTCACAACTCTGAATTTCACATTCTCACATGCAGGAACTGGGACCTAATCTGAAACCAGTCTCTTTTACAAGTCCACGGGAACTGTGCCATTCACTTCGCCCATGTTAGAATACCACCTCTGTACCCATTTAATTCAGGGACTAAAACATCAGGCCTGAATTTTGCAGGTTTGCTCTTGCACAATATTTTTTATTTGTTGCTGTTTAAGCAGAACTCCTTGCAGTACTTGAGAGACTGCTCATTATTTGAACCGTTATCCTAAAGGGAGACAAGAACAGCTTTCAAAGGATTCAGGTAGTATCTGGAAAAATACATGAGAGAGATGAAACCTGAAGATGAATTTCACAAGCTGAAAGAGAATAGATCATGCTGAATTATTCATCCAGCTCCAAACGTTGATTAAATCCATAGCTGGTGGCTGAGGGCTCAAGCCAACACAGATTTACAACTGAACAAAATTTAGCACCAGAAATAGTTCCATCAGTAGTGTTGCAGAGCAAGCTGCAATTTCTCCTTCTCTCATTTTTGAGATACACTCAGTTAAGATCTTATTATCATGCTTATATAAGAGAGGGGGAGAAGAGGACTAACATTTTTCTAACTTGCAGTTCAAAGACAATGCCTCTTTGCTTTATAAAGAGAGACTCTTCTGTAACATTATTTTGTTGTAATAACAAGTATGTAAGTACAGGCAGGATATGGAACTGTCTTTAAAACTAATGTAAACTATTGATTAGGGAATATGGAGAGTTAGTTCAAATTCTTGAAGCTGCGACAGGAGCAGACAGAAGTTTTTTCTGTCTTTAAACTGGCAACATCTGAGTAGCTGCTACTTGCAAGTGTGAAGTATTAGGTCATGGCCATTGTAGGAAGCCTGATCAGTCAATAGTCTAAAATTATTCAGAAAGTCATATGTCCCTACATCCTCTAAAACTCATAGAAATATGAGTGTTGCATGAGGAGGCTTGATAGAATCACACTACTCTCACGGTCTGTTCCTAATGCACAAGGCAGACCACTGCCGGTGTACCAAGCAGAAATTTAATCATATCAGATGGTTTTCAAGAGATACAGCTTGTTGTTTGTGTTCTGCCTATGGAGAGTTTTGTCAAGGGAAGCCAAGTACTGATGAAACACCATGGCTTTGCAGGCTCCCTTTTTCCTGATGACTATTTNTAAAGTAGGGACTAAGCAATTATATGCTGGAAGGGGAAAAAATACATCAGCAACTGCACATGACAAAGGTTACAAAGTGCCTTGATGATCTGACTGTGGCTCTCTGATTGATGAACAGCAGTAGATATGCATAAAAGAGTGTGGGTGCCTCAAGCATGTCTCTGCCTTCAGAGAAGCCAGAAAAAAGGAAAAACAAAGTGCTTTGCAGAAACCCACTCTCTTGCCTGGACTAATATGCATACAAAATAAAGAATATGCATTAAACATGAGTGAGTGGAATGCAGAAAGTATATGTCCTCATATATACTCTATTTCAGCATATTCATCCAAATTAATCTTCTGTGCTATTTCTGTGCAGCCATTTAACACAGAACAAATGTGGCTCGCTCTTGAATTGTACTCTGGCATGAAGTGACAATAACTGTGAATAACTAGGAGATTCACTCCCTTCATCACCCCAGAAGTGGTAGTGTCAGGTTAAAGGGTATCCAGTCACTGCCAGAACTGAGCACAGAGCTCACCACAAGTAGCAGAAAACATGCAGTGCCCAGGGCAGAAGGCACCAACCACCTATCTGCAACTCTGTGGCCTTGCTGAGGCAAGTACTCCATCTTTTCCTAGACTCCATGGGACAGACAGATATCAATTCCAACTTCAGCTGCCACAAATGTAAGAAAAATTTAATAAGAATTCAGCAGGAAGGGAGACCTTTGGGAATCTGCAGAACCACATGCTGGGGGTTAGATTTGTTTCTTTTTTTTTTTTTCCTTTTGGAATTTTTTCCCTCAAGAAAGACACTAAGGACCAAGTACACTCTTGCTCTTGGCACTNAGTATCTGAACTTCCTAGAAGAGTAGCCCAGTCTTTGTAGCTGGTGTTTTTTTAACGGCTGCACATCAAATATGAACACATATTTTGACCAGTATAAGGAGGGGATGTGAAAAACAACAGCACACAAATTTTTTAAGGTTCAGGGAATAAAATACTGCAGCATTATGAAGGGGTTGGGGAGAGGGGCAGGATTTTGTTTGTCTTGGTAACTAGTAAAATCAGATGATGGAGAATTTATATTTGAACACTTTTGCGTTAAACATTTAAAGAAACTACCCACTGATTTTTTACCTATGTTCAGCTTTTTCATAGAAACCCCATCACAATGAAATTCTTCCATAGAAGGCTAAATTTTACCCACTGTTGTATTGATAATTCTCCCAGTTTTCTCTCTTCCAAAAATTCCTAGAAGGAATCATGATTTTCAGCAACACATACTGGTTTTTTATAATTACAACTGTGGTTCATACAAATTACATGCTACATCAATGACAAAAGTCCACTGACTGGAAAACAAGGTACTGAATTCACTGGACAAAAATCCACGTTTGTGTTGCTAAAGAAAAAATTACATCCAGTGTCTGTAGTTAAATCAACACTATTCCTTGCTACTATATTAAACAGAAATGTCTACAAGAAACGTCTTAAAATGTAAACTTTATGGTGACTCAAGGAAATGGAGGATAAGTTTTCACAACTGTTATATGTCAGCAATGCGAGACCTACTTTGGCCAGTTTTTGATCAACATCTTCCCACTATGGTGTCTTGAAATCATAGATAAATCCCTGTGAAAAAACCCCACACTGAATATTTGTTCTTTTGGATTTTCCTATTTGCAAAGCCATATAGAAGATTCATTTCCTTTTACACCCAGGCTGTTTCAGTGCTTTATTTTTATCTGACCCAAATATCCCAAAATCTAAAAGTAGCTGTTTTTATCAACACACATTCATTAAGAAGCATCACACCAAAATAAACAGCACACTTTCTGTTGCATCCTACCTTAAAACTCATGAGCCAAAGCAACTTTTAGACCATCAAAACTTAGTGGACAACTCTTGTTCTCTTGCATTCTGTACTCCTTAGTTCTTTTGGTATGACCTGGAAGAAGTTCTCACAGGAAGTTATCCTAGAGCAAGTCAATTGTCATCTAAGGACTTGTATCTGGAACGTGGTCCTTTAGTGCATGGATACTAGAGGAGATCAGCACACTGTAGTGCAGCCCTGTCATCCAAGAAGCTCTTCTGCCTGCAATGAGATCTAAGGTATCTTGACTTGGGCATTTAGAAATCTAGAGACTGATTAAAATTCTGGAATATTCTGACGACTGCTGCTTTAATCTGCTTTAAGCAGATGGTAATATTTGTGTGGGTACCATGTCATCTGGCAAGGAATAAGCTAATGATGCACAAAATGCTTTGATGCACAGCCTTCAAGTAGTAAACTTTAAGTGATAGGATATGATATGATGTGATATGATTTGATACGATACAAGGACTCTACACTGTTCTGCAATTCTGTGTGATACAAATATTTTTTGCCAATACAAGTGCACAGGTAAGGAGATACAAAGTTATTTGGCACATAATAGTTGTTGGTATTAAAATGAGCATCATCCTAAAAATGACTAATATTTGTGAACTTCTATGTAAATTTGCAGGAAGCTATAGATCGTATTTTATATATATTGCAGTTGGGATGGTGGGTGTTTGCAACATAAAAATCCAGCAGTCACATGGAGATTGAAGCACAGGCCTCTTTCAGTCACATTTTGGAAATGGAACACAACAACAGCCTAAAACCCCAAAACCAACCAAGCCTGTGAAGTTTAAGGAAAACCACTGGAAAACTCAGGAAAGACTACTCATATGGGAATATCTTCAACACAGACAAGACTAGAGCTTTTCCCTGCAAAGAACAACTTTATACTTCAAGGCAGCTGGTTTCAGAGTTATCTGCTCTATGTATAAGAGCCTCTGATTCAACCCCTTTGATATGAATTACATGATTGATAACAGAAAAATGACAGAAAGAGTAAGTGGATTTATTGCATTGGTCTTGCAAGGATGTGTGAGGACTCTGAAGACTCAAAGCATCAATTTCCTGGGGTTTTTTACTTACTGAAGAAATCCATATTGTTCATGTAGAAGTAAAAGTATCCATATCTATTTAACTACGTGCTATTTCAAGAAATCCATGGTTGTGGTCTGCATTTCAATTCTTACTCCAGAGTTCACACATCCTATTTGTAACCAACCTGGCTATGGAAAACACAGAACTGAAAATAGGCCTTCACACGCACCTTGATTTCACTCTTTCATTCAAATCCTTGAGCACTTGCATTACAAAAATGAGAACCTTTTTAAAGTATATACTTTTACGGATCAGGGCTCAGTTGGAATCTCTCTGAAAATCCTGTTGAACAGGTAGCCTGCTGATTTAAATTGCAGTGTTGAAACCTTTACAAAAGAACACAAAATAATACTGAGTGATTTGTTCAACATTCTTGTGTGCTTGAAAGCTCTGAATTTGGGAATTTTGTTTGTTTTACTGAAAAAGTAAAAAGATGGCTTGCTTTGAAATAAATAATTTATTTTTCAAAAAATAACTTTTTCATAAAAGATGAGAAGTCTTCTGACAGATAAACAAAGCTTGACCAAGGTCAGATAAATTATGTTCATTATTATATACCTTTATAAAGCACAAATATGTTACTCATTACTATTTTTACTTCTCTTTGGAAAGACTCCTTTAGGTATGTATATGCTCCACAATCAACTGTTTAAAATAAACTAGAGTGAAATTCACTATAGATGGTCTAAGTCTATTACTGGTTTGTGACTCTGGTGGTTATCCTTTGTTCCTCTAGCTTGCTATTTAGGACTTCTGAGAAAGTAATTAGAGTGATAATTGTTGTCCTTAGAAATTTGAGACAGAATAATCACATCAAATCATATAAAATTATTTCTGTATTTTCTTATTTGTTCTGTTGGACAATTTCTCCAGGACAACTATTATATTCAATATCCTCAGTATATTAGCATCCTGCTGTAATGTATTTAGGTTGGGCATGTTTATTATATTTATTAACCAAAGGAAAAAAAATAACAGAATGAGATGTAATAGAACACATACATCTTCTGTGCAGTTAGCAAGCAATGTATTTAATTGCTTCTCATTCATATTTGTTGATTTAACTGGAAGTCAACAACAGAGCCTAAATTCAATACAATTTACTCAGTACAGACCAAATTCTGTGCCAGAAATTGAGCAACCCTGAACTTCTAAGTACCACCATAGCCCTACAGGTTTTTGCATCAGCAGTGAAGAATTCCCTCTAAAATATAGCTGTGGTTGTCTGCATTGGGAGGAGAGAGATATCCTGCATAGCCCTGTGTCCATCAGCAAGGCTATGGTCACATAATGTCTTGCCTACCTGTTGTGGGGGACGCTGGCATGTTAAGAAACCTGGACAATGTTCTCTCTTCATTCTCCCAGCACCTGAGGTGTGAGAGCTCTTGTTCAAGAGTGTAAAGCAAGAATCCAACCATGCTGTTTGGAATGAGCTGGGGAGTAGACAAGAGTGAGCAAGAGCTACAAATCACCCAAAATGCCAATGGCACAAGACCAGGAGCTCAGCACCAGGCTACAAGCACCTATGGCCACCCCTGCTGTCTCCCACTCCTGAAGTGAAGCTATCCGGCCAAGGATGTAGAAGAGTGGCATACAGCATTGCCTATTCCCATATGCAGAGCAGAACTAGTGCCAACTTCCAAAAACTTCCATATCCACCCAGACTAATGAGACAGCTCAGCACCTGAGCACCTGTCTTTGAGAACAGACACAAGTATGCACACTGACCAGATTACTAGAACAGCATAAACAAAAAATCATCTCTCTTGGCAGACTCTCACGGATTTATCACACCTTTAATCTTGCAGATTTATCTGTTACCATTTTACCATTACCTACTTCATCAACACTTCTACTTTCCCCAGAGCTGGGCTTTAACCAAAAATTTCACATGCAGCTCTAAATTCTCCTGAATTTTCAGATTAAGAGATCTGCCAGAAATGTTGAGTTTATTTTCCCATAGCTGGGAAATTATTCTTACAAAACAATAGTTCTCTCCAGTCCAAATACATTAAGTGGGCACACGCTTGATACTTCTGCCCGCGACTGTACAATTATGCTTTTCTTATGTTGTTTATTTGTCATGATTTTACTTTGATCGTATCTATATACTGAAGTATTCAGCTGATGGAACCACTGCCTTTCTTTTTGAATAGTGGATAACAAGCAATGAAAGTAGAGAAAATCTGCATCAGACATAATGCTGGAATTCAGATACATGATAAAATATCTCCAATGCTAAAGGATCTTATGGTTTAAGTAGCTGTTTTGTCTCCTGAATCATCACAGAACTAAAAGTGCTACATGGAGCTGGAGTTGGAGACAACACAAAGAGTCATTTAGAACAGGCATTGCAGTCTTCAAATAAAATGTGGATGAAAATTGTAGAAACTCTGGAGGTCATCCTACTGTCATTAAAACAAATTGCAAAATTTTTTCAAGGGAGAGGGAGCAGGAGCCAGCTATCTGATAGGTTATTAAATACTGAGTCCTATTTAAAAGTATGTAATTTCTTCAATACTCAGTCTTCAATACAATTTGTCATACATGATCTGGTTAAAGTTCATAACATAAGAATTGTTTCTACATTTCGAAAATGCAGCAACTACAGGGGAATTAGCGATTCTCTAGCAAAAGTGGGGTAATTGTGCCTCAGGAGCTGCCTCATTCTTTCTGGCTCTGAGTAAATGTCAGTATCAGGATTTAAAAACAGAATTTCTTGGCTTTTCTTCTCAGGACAATATCCAAAACACTGTGTCACTTTCTATGCTGCATGAAAACAGACTTAAAATAACATCAGCATCTTCCACCTTGTTCTATGTATATCCCTTAATTTTAAAAATATTTCATGTAACTCTGTCCAAGCTCAACAAAAAGAACACAGGATCTGGATCCGAACGCACCAAGTATAGAACTCCCCAAGGTCACACCCTCACTAGTTCTTTTACACCTGCACTGCACTGCCTGCAAAAACAGTTACCCTGTAGGCTAACTTACAGAGAAATTCCTGCTTTTGCAGATCTATTGTTGTTAGGATACAACAGTATCAAAGTCATATAAGGCTTGCCAACTGTTTGATCATTGCTTTACATCCTGTAGGCAGAAGACAAGTACAATTAATGTAGTTCAATCCCTTAAGTCAAAACTGCAGAGATTCAAGAATTTTGTCTTTTTCTAATAGTAATTCTGTCTTTAACCCACAGCACTGCAACATGAATTGAATATAGAGTAGACATAATGCCCTAGTAAATATTCTAGATTAACATTTCAATTACTTTTACTACCTTTGTAACAAAGAAAAAATTAATAAAATCACTGCAGGATTAAGTAGTTACTGTCTAATATTTCCACTCTTATTATGATTTGTTCAAACCCATTACCTATACTTACATATGACAGTTCTCAGAGAAGGCAAATGAAACCTATCTTTGTTCAAAAATAACATTTTGTAACGGGAAGCACTCCTAGTGATGCACAGGTTCTAACAAAACCAGCAGCTGGATAGAACAGAGGCAGTTTGGTCCTTAAAGACATTTAACAAATGGGATTTTCCTGTCAATCTGAGCCTGCCATTTTTAAAAGGCATCTCCTAACCCTCTGCAAGAGTGGGTAAATGGTGTTGGATTCTTCCAAGGTTTTTTTGATACATGTGTCTTCAGGAGAACATAACCATGTTAATCATATTTCCTCTAGCATAATAAAATAAAAATATGATCCTCATTGAGTCTATAAAGATATCCATGGGGGTTTTTATTTTGCTTGCCTCTGTTATCCATACAAACTCAACTTCAGCATGAAGCTGCTATGACTAATTTAGACAATGAGATGCATCCTTTAGAATACTTGTTTTATGCTCTCTTTACACCAGTAAGTTGTATTAAAACATGTCTTTCAAGTTGGTATATTCCATGTATTGTTTAAAGGCTCTGATTCTAATAATTTTGTCCACTTCAAGATCCTTTTATAGCTTCCTGTGTAGGTAAGCAGGATTTAGCACCAAGGGATAATAACTCCAAATATAGATGTTTGTGTTTAGTACAGTGTTTGTTACCACATTAATTTCCTGCATTCTTGTTCCAACATGAATATAATTTCCCAGCGCAGAGAAACCTCAGTTGTAGACAGCTTACAGAGATCGGCCTCAGGCCACCAGTACTCTGGAAGAGAGAAGTTATTCTTTCCTTGGAGACTTGTGCCATTTCTGGAATGAAGGATGATTTGTCAGCATACAAACAAGGATGTTAAGTACACTTCTTGAAGCACACATACCTGAGATTTTCCCAGGGATAGCAAAGATTACGCTTTCCCTGGTACCAGTACTGGTATATTTTCAGAAGCAGGGGAATGAGAAGTGACCACACTGTGCAGAATGCTCCATTCTTCTCCTTCCTACTATCACCAAACACTTCCAGACCCTTTCCCTTGCTCTTGTCAGGCTGACCACTCTCTTTATACCCCTATTTAAACTCAAGAGCAAGGAATGAATGTTTTATTACTGTCATGAATAAGTGGTTGCACAGGGAGTAGGGAAGGGAACATAAATGCAGGAAAGAAGGTATGTGCATAGGTCTGGGTTTGGTTCCCTATCTACACAATAATCCATAAAGATTAATGGCACTGCAGCATTTCATAGCACGTATTGCCTTGTGTATTAGTTAAATCATTTTTTTAATTTGGAAATTAACAATCAGCAAGAATGTTGGCTTGGCAGTACATAGCAGCTCCTTCATCCAAGGAAGAATTCACATTTCCAAGAAGGACATATTCCTTCTTCTGTCAGTGAGCCATTTTCTACTTTGTGCCAAAGTATCTGCAGAAGTCTGTCAGTCAATACAAAACACATAGACTCAAAAACTTGGCCATGCCATTCCTCACAATCTGCTACAGACCTGAGAGCAAGCCAGGCAGCATCTGTGGAGGATACAGGAGGAAAGGTGACCTCCAGTTCACCAGCGGGTGTGAAGAGATAGGAGAAATGTATTGATTCTCCTATTCCGGGTACGTCTCACCCCAACACCCACGTTCACACGCATCCACACGAGACACTGCTGAAACCCCCAACACAATGTGATGCATTGCATGCTTTGCACATTCATTCAGGACACTCCAAGGATGATGCCTATCCATCCTCTCGTACAGCATCCTATATAGGACTGTCCCTCTCTCACACTGTCATTGCTACAGTTCCAGCCTGCCCTCAGCCCCCTGCTTTTCTCAGCAGATATCTCCGTATCATTACAATTGCCCCAAGGCAGCTGTTCTTACCTTGACATCTTGCACCAGGGTCCTCACCAGGAGCAGCTGACAGAGATCCTGTGACTCATGGTCACAAGCCTATGTATATCCTATGTAGTGCTGGTTTGGTTGGGAAGAAGCTTTGGTTGGAAACAGAAGAGCGAAGAGACAAAGATGGATGTACCATTCATCTTTCAGATATGACTGGAGGTACATGTTGCTGCAACAGATTTACAAGTAGACCAACACTTTTTTTTCAATTTGTTTTCAGTGCTCAGAGATATTTTTGGCCAAGAATGTTATTCTTTGAGTGTCTGAGCTCCTCTGGAGGTTTCTTCTTCCTGTGAACCGTGGACTGGTTCACTGAGCAGCCTCCAAGTCCTGTGTGGTAAGCTATCAGTTCCAAGAAGAATGAGTCAAGTGTTTGCCCACATGAAATTCATTCCCTGTTATTTTAGGAAGAAGCAGAGAGGCTCATAACTCATTCTCATCATTGCTGGGAAGCAGTCACCAGGTCTCTTGCACAATGCATTGAACTGTGCTTTCATAGTGATTTAGGCAATATAATGTTACAGCCAAGGTAACACATGACATGGCAATACCATGGAATGTGCCCTTGTAACAAATATTAAATATTTCACCAGATAATTTCAACAAGGATCATCCATCTACATCCAGATTGGGATCTGTTAAAAATATTATAAAACAGATTCATCTAATTATTTTTAAACTTGTTAATGAAATTATTGCATTACTAACAATGACAGTAATAATTTGAATTCTTACTAATACCATGAATTAAATTTCATACGTGTCCATCAGCATTTATGTTGTCTGTTTTTCCTTTGAATGTGAAGAGCTTGGAATCCCTGGATCATGAGTTTTATTTTGGAAAAATGAAGCTCAATCTGCAAACCTATATTTGATCTTGCTTTTTTTTTTAAACAGACTGAATCTGTGTTCAATCCTTCCTTTCACGGTACAGATGCATCTTCTGCATTGAACACAGAAAAGCAATACTCAGCAGTCTCATGTGAAGATGTTAACTCCTCCACTCCAACCCTAACTTGACACATGGCCTCAAGATACTCTCCTTTATCAGGCTGAACATTTCTATCTTGAGAGTCACTCCAGACACAGAATTCCTGCAGTGCTCCATATGGCTGGTGGATGGGTTCATCCAGGCTGAGGTACTTCATCACTGCAATGCCTAATTAGCTCCATGACTTCAGGACCTGTGGATACAACCAGCCCTGCCTACAAAGTCCATATCATGAGCTGAAGGTACTGATGGCGTACCCCCAAACAGGCTTAGAGAACAGACTTCTTGCACCACTCCAAATCCTGCCTTCTCTTATGGTGCTACATTCAGCTGTGTCGTTTTCTATGAAGGCCTAAGGCACACTGTCTGCTCTACAGATGTTTGATGAATCAGTAAAAAGCACAGAATAATATGCCATGCAAAACCAGAGTGGCAAGTGGTCACTGTAGCTGAGATTAAGGATAAATTTACTTCTAAATCTTCTCTGTCAACAAGTTATTTAAGGCTCGCCTTTACATTTTTATCCTTCCTGCTGGTTTGAGTTTCTGGATCATTACTGCAGATTAATGATAAATATACTAGTAAAATAGACTTCCTCCCAGTGGTTGGAAACAAGTATTTTAGAAACTTGTTCCTCTACCAGTTTATTTCAGTGACAATTAAGGTTTCCAAGAAACAAAGCAGGCTATTTATATATTAGAGGACAAACAGTTAGGATAAATTTTACTTTTTAAATTTCAGCAGAAACAAGAGTAACTTCTAACTGTGCCATTAAGATGTAGTCTGGAGAAAAAATGAGTAGATGTAAGTGTATTTCTAAGTACCCATCAGTTTAGCTTGGTGATGAGTGAGAATGCAGATTTTTTTACATTCCATATAAAAAAGAAGATGTTGGAATGATCTCAGCAGCACCTTAATTCTGCAGTCTTTATGGTGTGCTTGGAGTTGCAATATGCACAATCTCCACTGATGTTCACAGGGTAATGTAAGCATTGAGAGTTGGTAATTTCGCTAAAGAAAATTTTTCACTAAAAAACCTGTGCTTTAGGAAGCCCCTTAAGAGAATGGTCTACTCCCTGAGTGATAATTGTGTATGGCAATCACAATCAATAAATATTTTTCAATTCAAACAATTTGACTCTCACATTGACTCAAACATGACCCTTTGCTAATGTGACCGCTTCACAGTGTGAGAGGTATGTTGGTTAAACTCATGTGACTGCAGCTTCCTGGAACGAAAATCTGGAATAATAAAGCCACAGACAACTGCAGAGAAAACTCCAAGCACATCACAGTACACCCAGCTTTTAACAGTATCCACTGAGAGAAAGAAAGCAGAGAACCAAAGGATAACATTAAATCATATGAAAATCTCACAGATGGATTAGGATTTCTGAAGGTTGGGATTATAGAGTTATGTCTGATAGTTATATCAGGTTCTGAATATTAGGTTCTAAAGCCTCTAAGGAGTTTCTGCAGCACTACTACATTTGAAGTCTTAGACTTGATGGCTTTTTTTACTCCGGGATTGCTCTCTGTGTTTGGATTAGCCCTATACACCAAGGTGGTGACTAACAAATTTAGTAATACAGATAGAAAAGCTCTTTAGACCTCTATTAAGGATTCAGCAAGAGGGAGACTGACATAGATTGGCTTACAATTTAAAATGGAATTACGTCACACTTTTCCCTTCCTTACCAATTCTTTTGGATATACACACAAGTAGGGAAAAATTCCATGGTGTTGATCTGCTTGTGCTTTTAAGATAGAGGATGGGAGGAGAGGGAAGCAGATAGGAGGGAAGGAGGGAGCGAGAAAGGGCAAGCTGGTTAATGTTTTCCTTTCAGCTTGTTTTTTATGAGTCACACCACTAAGTATTTGCATTAGCAGGTCTCCTGCTGCTGCTAGATCATTCAACTGTTTGTTTAGTTGCTGCGCCTCTTGAAAAGTCCAGCAACACTGAATTTTTGTACATCTTTCTCATATTTTATTAATGAATTAAATCTTTGAGAAACAAGATGTTCCCATCACTGTTCTTCTACCTGTAGAGTAGCAGTCCTGCCAGCCTCAGTGCTATTACTCACTCAAATAAAAGGTTACAGAATCAGA
>VWYE01029540.1:0-14599 GCA_013398995.1 Alaudala cheleensis
AGGGCACACGAGCTGTGAGTGTGCCCTGATCTCTGAGCACTGCGGGCTCCAGCAGTTAGTCAGTGTATTCTGGTTTAATTGCTTCTTTACCTTCAGAAAGCAAAAAAATTTCGATATCTTTGGGACTGTGAATATGTTGGGAGTATCTGGAGTGCTGTGTTGTGCATTCTGTTCATTCAAATGTGCAAAAGAATTCTGAATGCTGACAGAAGATCTTGTACAAGGAAAGACATAAAGTAGCAGCATTATCAGTGTGTCTTTTGAGATGAGCTACTTAGCTTTGACAATTTTAAGACTTTTTTTCTTGCAGTACACCTACTGCCATACTCAAAATCAATTTTTAATGCTGTCACTTAAAAATATGAGTGTTTAGTATGCTTACTGTTTGGGGTTTGGTGGCAGCAGTGTATTAATCTGTGCATTTGTTTTTACAGCTATGTTGCATAAAATTGTTTTGCAGATAGTTAAGCTCTAAAACTGGCTCAGGAGGTGGTGCCATATGTGTGGTGTCCCAATTTTCAGTTTAACTTGCAAACCCCTTCAAAATACAAAGTTGCTCTCAGGGGCTTTGGCAGATCCTCNCTGAGGAACCGCTCCAGAGCTGCTGGGTGTGGATATTCCCCTTCTGAGACCCTGGAACAGGCCAAGGAAATGGTGACTCAACTCCTGCCTGCTCAGAGGGCACACGAGCTGTGAGTGTGCCCTGATCTCTGAGCACTGCGGGCTCCAACAGTTAGTCAGTGTATTCTGGTTTAATTCCTTCTTTACCTTCAGAAAGCAAAAAAATTTTGATATCTTTGAGACTCTGAATGTGTTGGGAGTATCTGGAGTGCTGTGTTGTGCATTCTGTTCATTCAAATGTGCAAAAGAATTCTGAATGCTGACAGAAGATCTTGTACAAGGAAAGACATAAAGTAGCAGCATTATCAGTGTGTCTTTTGAGATGAGCTACTTAGCTTTGACAATTTTAAGACTTTTTTTCTTGCAGTACACCTACTGCCATACTCAAAATCAATTTTTAATGCTGTCACTTAAAAATATGAGTGTTTAGTATGCTTACTGTTTGGGGTTTGGGGCCAGCAGTGTATTAATCTGTGCATTTGTTTTTACAGCTATGTTGCATCTCCATAAAATTGTTTTGCAGATAGTTAAGCTCTAAAACTGGCTCAGGAGGTGGTGCCATATGTGTGGTGTCCCAATTTTCAGTTTAACTTGCAAACCACTTCAAAATACAAAGTTGCTCTCAGGGGCTTTGGCAGATCCTCGCAGGTTTCCACCTGCCACGTGTTGGGCTGACTGAGGGGGTGGATGGCTGAGAATTCCCTGGGAATCAGAACATGGGGTGGTCCTCACAGGGCATCCCACATCCATGTGAGTCACCTGGTGAACTGCTGGGGTTCTTCAGGAGAAAACACAGCAAGAACCTCTGCAGAGCTATTCCTCTCCAGCTTCAGCTGATACAGAACTTGAAATATTGCAGGCTTTATTATGTAGTGGTGGTTGTGTTTCATTTCTGTGATCCCCATGAGTCATTTAGCAATCATTGTGTTTTTCACATATTCTCTGGTTTATTTTTGGCTGGTTCTCTGTGAGATAACCCATTTTTGGCAGGTCACAACTCGCAGAGGGGAAAGTCTCATTCTTGTTCCTTGCCACTTGTATGTTCTGCTTGACACTGGTTCCTCACTTCTTTACCACTCCTGCCACCAGTGGAAAAAAATCAATTAAAAAATCATCTGAATTGTTTTTTCTCAGTTTGACAGTAATCACCCCACTGATCATTCAGCCTGTGGAGAAGAGATGAGATTGTGAATCCAGCAAAATGTTCTAAGCATTCAGCCCTTCAGAAATTTAGGGTTGAGATGTGAAGTTAGGCCATCAAAAGAGGCCTGGGCAGGTGGGCTTAGCTGCTTTCCAAATGTGCTGATCTGTGTTCCTTGTCAGGGTGGAGTCCAGATAGGGCAGGATTTAGGACTGCTAAGATTAGGTGAGGCAAAAATCAGCTGAGTAATTGCTCATGAAAAGCATTGTGTGACTCTTTGCTGAGGTGCTGTTAGGGAGAGATTTTAGTTTGCCACAGTGTTTAGCTGCAGTAATTCAGAGGCTGCATTCTTTTCCCACTTTTCTTTATATTCTAGTGTATTCTTCAGCTTGCTTGACAAATAGGAACAGCAGTCTCCACTGCCCAGGGTGGAATTTTCTCTTGGATGAGTCTGTATTGATCCTTTGGGATATTTGCCCTCTGGGAGTAGTGGAAATAAGCAAAGAAAATACCAAACATACACAAACTAGTGGGAATCTAATGAAGACACAAGCAGTCTGAATTTTGGTGCAGCTTTGCTTTTGATTGCTGTATTTTAGAAGCAGAATTTTTAGTGTATTTTCCATATTTAAATAAAAGGATGCCATCCTGAATATTGGCTGCTGTATCTGCAAGGTTGGCACCTTCAGCTGCATGGGAAGGGTGCTCAGTGTCCAGGCACACGGAGCAGCTCACAGGAGAGAGAGGGTGAGACACAAACTGCTGGATCTCAGTTAAAGAAGGATTACATGACTCCAGGATTTTGGGTGATAGTTCAGCTTTTGGAAGGGAGAGTGGTCTGGCAGGCACAAAACCCATTCTCAATTTCTTTTTTTCCCCTTTGCTGTCACTACCAATAACTTCAGATCCTCTGTCAGCTGTTCTCTCATCCAACTCTTGCTCCTCATCATTGGCCTCATCAAGCCAATGTAACATTTTTGAACTACTCACAACATGCCCATATTTAATGTTTCATTTCTTAAAATTCAGATTCTTGCACTTTTTATTCTTAGAGCTCCACTCCTGATTTTTTTTCTTTTTAAACAACCTCATCCAAGTCTAGATGTGTTCATTTTCCTCCCTTAAACCATGGATTTGTAGGATCAAAGCAGCCTGTGAGGTAAATTCAGATCTAGTAAGAGGAGTCTTTGCTGTGGCAGGGCAGAGCCCAGCAGCTCTGCAGTTTCTGAGCTGGAAGCCATTCCAGGAAAGCTGGTTTTTGTTGGGCAGCCCAGAGCATCCTGCCTGGCCAGGGTGGGAATGTGCTGGCTCCTGGGTGCTGCAGCCTGGGGATGGCAGGAAAGATGCACGTGCTGGTTTTCCACCTTGAGGAACTGAGAGAAGCTTGTGGAGAACAATCCTGCAGGATCTTAGCTGCTGGAGTGTCTGCTAAACCACAGAAAAAGGTGGATTTATAGAGCTTGCCTGGACCTTGGGTGGACAAATGTGAGGTGTTCTAAGGCAATTTGCTAATGAATGTGGCCCAAGTAGTGTTCTCCAGATGCAGAACTGATTTTACCACCATCTTCTTAGAATTTCATCCCACTGGAGGTGTCTGGCACTGAAGGTTGCAGCCCTAATGATTTTAGTTTGGCAGAGAGGAAAAAAAAAAGGGCCAACACCAAGGTTTTTCTGCTGGGAAGTATTAGATGAAATTACTGAGGGATTGTTTTGCCTGCCCCACCTGTAATAAAAGAGCAGTTAAACTGGCTGTGTTCTTGAGGAACTTCATGTTCCAACTTCTCTCTCCTCAGAGCTTATCATGCAGTGGTAAATCAGAATAATGCAAGTCTTAATTATTTTTGTTCTTCATTACAGGGAAAGTTTCCACTTTGCACATAGACTCAATAACGAGTTCAGTGCAAGAGGAGCCTGCAGAGCTTGAAGTAAATGTGTTTGCTGAGTTATGAGCAAGCAGCCTGGAGCTGGTGTTTGCAAACTTTTAGAGGGTGTGAAGAGATAGAGCCTTGGCCAGAGGTGTTTTATCACCCACTGTGCTTGAATTCAGAACTGAGGAAGGACCAATCTCCCTTTTCTTATAAATTTGATATTTGTGAGGGCTGCCAGCTTGGAGATTATGATAGGAAAGTATTTTTGTTTGGCTTGTATTTAGATTTAACATAGCAAGAAAACAAATAGGAAAATGTTACTACTTCTCTTTATCACAGGCAGATGTTCTGTGGGTGTGTAGTGGTGGTGGAAAGGTGTCAGAAATTCCTCCTTTTGCTCTCCAAAGAGCCAAGAGTTGATGTAATCACCTCTCACAATTCAGTTCCCTCCCTCTCTTCCCTGGAATGCACTTTCAGGTATTCCTGCCATAGTCCCCAGATGTGTGTTCCTACCTTGGGTCCCAGGGGGAAGTGCAGGGAAGGGATTTTCTCATCCAGAACACCTCGATATGTGCCACAGGCTGCAAATTACAAGTTGTATATAAAAGTGGATACAGTTCTCCTGTCAGGGGCCATTGCTGTATGAGCATGTACAAGTGCTACAGTTGCATTGCCCTCCTTGTGCTGTGATTATTTACAAAATAAGATCCTGCCTGTTTTGGTGGGCTTTTTCTTTGTTGTTATGTGGAACAGAAAAATATCAGCTGGGGGAAATCTGCCAAGTGAAGCAGCAGAGGTTTTCTGCTGGAGCAGTCCTGGCCTTGGGAAGATCAGGAGTCTTTTTGGAACAGCTCACTCAGAAATGCAGTGGTGTCAGTGTGAGATGGGTTGGTTTTTATTCTTCCACTCCCTTTTCTTTCTCCTAACTACACTGACCATTTAATACACAACTTCCTTGGGCTGGATGCACTTTGAGGCAGCTGCTGTTAGAAACAGAGCAGTGCCAACAGACACCTCATTATTGGAAATAGAATGAGGAGCATACATAAACAGAACTTGTTTGGGTGTAAGAAACAGTCTTTTGGCAGGATTTTCTTTGGTTATTGTTCAGTTTGTTGCTTTGACTTGAAGTGCATTTTATAATTGATAAAAAGAGTACAACCTGCTCAGCTTTTGTGTGTATTTGAGTTACAATACTCAGGATAATCTGCTGAGATCCATGTTGTGCTCCCTTAATTACATCAGGCTGTAGAGGGGCCTGCTCATGAAACCTGTCCTTCCAGTAATGTGACAGTCACAAATGTGCTTCCCCACTAGATCTGCCTTTTCCTCTGACCACCAAATGACTTTTTGAGGATGATAATGACTTTTTTTTTCAATGAAGGAATAAAACCCATCCGATTAATTCATGCAAAACATGTAGAAAATCTGTAACTTTCTTCAGCTGTAATAATTCTATAATAACATCCAAAAAAACCCTGAAGTGGGGGAAATAAAAGGGAGGGTTTGGACTATATGCACTATATTTTTGAGCCTTTGATAGCTTAAATGGTGGGCAGGCAGAGTTGCACTGACTCATGGGCTTAGGTGACCTACATTTACCTAGCTCTGATCTTTCTCCAGGCACTATGGAGATGTGGCAATGTTCTAGTTTTGAGCTGCAGGCTAATGATAAAGGACTGGCAGCTTCACTGAGAGTTTGCTTCTGATTTGTTGCATTTTCAGCTGTTAAAAGTTTTAATATGCAACTGCTCCACCTTAAAGTGAGGCTTTGTTTGCATGGGTTTGTGTTTATAGAAGTCAGCGTTATTTTTTCCTAAAGAGGGTATATTGACATATGCTTTGCCTCAAATCTTATTTAGGCTGTAAATACATGGCGAGTGGTTTTCATAGCTTCTGGTTGCAAATTCAAAGTCTAAAAAAAGCCCCAACAGCAAATCTGAAGTTTCACAATTTCGTCTGTGCTTTTTTAAAGCGTTTTGGTAATAAATTTCTTGACATTTGTTAGTTTGTAAAACCTTGTCTCCAGTTCAGTAATCACTGTGTACTAAGATTTGATGAATTTCAGCTCAGAGGAAAGGACAACCTGTGGGAAGGCTGCTCTTTCCTGCATTTGCCATAAAAAAAAAGCTGATAAACCTCAAGAAATTGGGAGAGAAGCAAAGGGTGAGGAAGCAATGCCTTGTTTGCTGGGGGGATGAGTAATGGGAGAGTGTTTTCTCTGTTAATAAAACCCATGTGCAGTCATATGCATGTGCCCTTTTTTCCTTGCCAGAAAACACACTTCTGTCTGAATGCTTGGTTTTCCTGCTCTACTCCAGCCTGCCCCAGAGCTGTAAGAGTCCACTTTGCAGGAGGAACTTGGTGGGCAAGATTATATATATATATGTACAGCTTAGGGTATACATCATTGAAATATTTCATCATTTCACTTCCAGCGTGAACTAGTTTGACTTGTTCAACCTTCTGCTTAGACCTTTAGTGGTGGCAAGGAATAATCCAGCTGTAAAAGCTGCATTTTTAACTCCTTTATGGAAAAGCAGATGAAGTGGGAGTATCTGCAGCTTAAACTAATTAGACTGAAGATCTGAAGCTGTTGGGTGGTAGATGAAAGCCACGTTAATGCTATCTGAAAGCCAAAGCTGACACTTCATTTCCCTGGCTGTCTTGCAGCACAGGTGAGCCCAGGATGATGATGCAGCAGCAGTGCTATTTCTACCTATTTTTCTAGGACAAGCAGCTGTGGAACACGTACTCATCCTCCCTTTATTCCTCCAGGACAGTGTGCGTGCTGCTAGACAGGAACACCAGTGGAGATTTCATTCCAGGCAGTGGGGGAACATTAGCATTTGTTTTTTAAAGTGGTTGGGGGACCACAGCACCAACCAGTCAGCGTGGGGAGAGCTTGCAGGTCAGGTATTTTAACCCTTTGGGGTCTTTTTCCCCCTCCTTGGAGTTAGTTTGCTTTTATCTGCATAGTTAAGAGGCTGCTTGGTGGTCAGAGTTATTCCACAAATATTTAAGTACTTGTACTTTCATTGCTGAGTGGTAGAAAACAAATCTTCATGGATAGATCAGTTTGGTTAATTCATTTGATGTAACTTGTGTTCAGATCTAGCTGCAGATAGAAGATATAAAGGGGATGTTATTGATGAAATGATTTTTTCCAAGTGCTGCAGAATCTCCTGGAGTGCAGCTGGGTGTTACACTGCTGTAATCACATTGGGGAGATTAAGGTAGAAACTGATCCCAGGTTTGTTGTGACTGGAAGCACCAGCAGCTGACAATCAGCAGGATTTGGGATTTGCTCTAAGGAAGGTGTTTAACAGGAGTGTTTTTCTAAAGAGAATTCATGTTGGGAGGCAGAGATTCAGTAGAGGGAAATTGATTCCTTGGGCCATGTCAGACTGAATATGGAAATTGGTGACAGAGGCTCAGGAGTGAGCTGGAAACCCTGCTCCAGCTTTAATAGTCTCATCCATTCAATATTCCTAACTTGTATTATAGAAAAAACTTACTTCAAAAATGCTACACTTCCAAGCATATTCTCATCTGCAGAGTATTTGTGTGATATTCTGCTCATAAAATTTTAACTTCGAGAGGAGAGTCAAGATGCTCTTGTTTAATCGCCTCTTCAGTTGCACAGGAAGCAGTTCAGAACTGTTCAGAAGACTTTTAACTGGTTCTTTAACCGGTTATTTTAAAGAATTTAGTTGTGTGAGGTTTTTTATAATCCCAAGAGTATGACAGTATTTTGCATTCAATGCCCAAACTTTATTGCAAAGTCTTCATAGGTGGAAATAAGGCAAATAAATTAAATCTGAAGTACTGGAACACCCATGTCACCAGCAGCTTCATGAGGAAAGATGCCATTTAGAATTGCATCAAGTGTGTTTAATTTTGCAGTTTTTTCTTTCATTAATATGCTGTTTGTTGTTAGTATCAGTATCCAGAGGGAAAGATTTTCATTAATGTCCTATCTAAAATTACCTCATTTTTAAGGTTTATTCAGGCATTTTTCATTTTATTTTCATCCTTGGTCTCACACATGCGACATCTGCAAGAAGACATTCACATTTGAAAACTCCCAGGAGTTCAGAACCTGTGTGTGTTGAAATCAGTGTTTAAAAAGCAGGGTGGAAAATTATCACTTCAAAGTGATTGGTTATGGAAGATACTGGATGGAAAACACATAAATCCCTGATTTCAGTGTAAGCAAAACATTTGAGTATGTTGGTGTGTGTTTGCTCTCTTTAGTTCAGTCATGGTAATTTTGGTGTGTTTGTTAACACTGCACATCTCTGGTAAATGGCCAAATTGGGTTCCTGCTGAGAATGGAATAGATCCATCAGGGTGCTTTGGGTTTGGTGGTGTTTTTCCATCCCAAAGGAGAAGTTTGGTAGCCCTGATGAGGAAGTGGAAAGGAAGCCTGTGGATCCCCTCTTTCCAAGAATTCCACAAAGCCTCATTCTTCCCACACAGCCCTGCCTCCCTCGAGGAGGTGATTATTTCCCCTCTGGTTTTTTACACAGTTGCAAGTGGAAGGTCATTTGGATCTGTTTGAGACTGTTCTTCTCCTCCTTAATGTGTGACAGAATGAAGCTCCCCAGTGTCCCAGGGGACCCTTGAGCCCTTTCAGTGCAGGCTCTGCACAGTGAAATCATCCAGGGAGGAGTGTGAAATACCTGCTCCCAAAAACTCTTGGGGATTCCTTCCAGGAGCCAGGACTGGCACACAGCTCTCAGAGAGCTTGTGGAGAGGGCTGCAGAAGGAGGGGGAGGGCAGATGGGACTGAATTAAGCTTCTTAGGGATTAGGGATCTTTAAAAGTAAGTCTGGGGGTATCGTTATGTTTGGAAATTTTCAGAACTTTCTCTCAGTGTTCTCTTTAGGTTTTCTCCCACATTCAGTCTTGGTGTGAGGCTGGATCTCCTGAGCAGATTTATCTGCTCTCCTGTGAGTGAGCACTGACACCACTGACTGCTGTTTAATGTGCTGTTCAAGCAGCTGCATTTTGTCTGAGGCTATAAATCAAAATGAATCATTCAATCAGCAATTGACTCTTAAAGAGTGTTGGAGAAATCTTGATTTTTTTAATTGTCATTTTTTATTTTGTGTTAAACCTCAGCTTTCCACAGGTAATTCTTTTTAATCTGTTGTGTCTGTGTGTTGCCAGATCCCCTGAGTTTCAGTGTTTTTGGTGGGAATAGGCCTGGCTGCTGCTGCTGGGCCAGGTGAGCTCTGTGCTCACGTGTGGAGCCCGACCTTCCCTCGGGGCTCTGCAGTTGTTGGTGCAGGTGAAAGGCCCAGCAGAGATGGAGCAGCACAAGCAGCTTATCTCCAGCACAGCACAATCTCTCACCTGCTCAGGGCTGACCCTGAGCTGTCTGTGTCTGACTCCCACTCTTCTTGGGGCTGGTGAAGTCCTTCTGTTATCCCTGGCTGGGACCTTGAGGTGTTGTGACGTGCAGGATCAGGGGCTGAGACAGCATGGGGCAGGTTAGCTGGGCATTACAGGCATCAGTTTGATGGAGTTGTAAGAAGCTGTGTGCTTCTTACACTCTTGAAAATACTAAAATTGGAATTAAAATCATCTGATACGAGTTTGGCCAAGCTTTAGCACGTGCTGGTGTGTCTCTGTCATGTGTTAAAATGTTATTTGTAGAGTAGGGGAGAAATGGATGCTGATGGTGAGCAGCTTGGTAAGTTGTGTAAGTAATTTCATTAAATGTTTGATGTTCCAAGCATTAGATTTTATTTATCAGTTTGGAAAAGAAGGCAGCTTTGAGAACTTTGAGGTTAGGAGGAGAAATTTTGAGGGTGCAAACAAGCTAGGACCCCAAAAGCTCATGCTGATAATGAGGTGTGCTACTTTTTATATGATCTTAGTCTGCTCTTCCTTAAAATTTCTTAATACTTGGGCATTTAAGATGCAGGAAAAGCTTCTAAATTTGAATGAATGGTGCAGGGTAAATACTGCAGCTCTGCTAAAGCTGTTTTAAAGCTTACTTTAAACTTTAAATTACTTCCTTACCCAGGTAACTTGTAGAGTGCCAGGTGCACTGATTCCTTGGGATGGATGCATGGATGGGTGCATGGACAGCAGGCAGGGAGTTACAGTGATTTCCAAATTGCTTAAAATACATTGTTTTTTCCCCCCCTCTGAATCCTTTTTTTGGTTGAGATTGTTCCACTTGCCAAGGGATGTGAATTCACGGTTCTTTCTCACTTGTGTGCATAGTTGTGTCTTAAAAAAGGTAGAAGATTCTGTCCAGCTTGCAGAAGTTATTTCTGGAGGGATGAGGCTGAGGAGGTTGGTTAAACTGGGCAGGTTTAATGCCATCAGTCCTGTGGCCTGAAGTTTGAAACATTATTTCTCTCAGTTATACAGGGTTCTTTTAACTGGTGACTTAATGCTGGTGTAAGGCATTGGTAAATAAAAACAAATCAGATCAAATTGTGTTTATTTCAAGCCCAAATGGAATGGGATTTTTGAGCTTTAGTCTAAGATGAGATGTTGGTAAATATTTAAAGTCTTGTTTTAAAATATGCAGGAAGAGTTGCATAGACACAAATTTCTCTGTATGAATTCAGCAATAAAGCAGTTCATTAATACAGTATTAATGATCACTTTGTTCAATTATTGTCTTGTGTTTCCTTATTAAAAAAGAAGCACCAGGCCTATGATACTTCGCTTAAAAATGTTGGTTAATGAAATGACTGTCTTGTATTATTAGATGGAGAAATTAGGGTTGGATTTATGTAACTTTTAATAGACTACACTTGAGATTGTTTTGTTCTGTTGCATGACAGCATCAAAAATACCTCCTAAAACATCATTTCAGTGATGAGTCAGCAAGTGATTTTCTTAGGTCTGTTTTTGGAATATGATAAATCATAGTTCATATGTTGCTGAATAAAAATGCCTTGGTTATATTGAAAATACAAACCCAAGCCTGAGTCCTGTGCCAGAACTGTGGAACCACTCAGGTACAATTTAGGGATCTGTTGGCTTTGGGTGTTGGATTCTCCCTCGTGGGCAGCAGTTTGCTGAGGGAAGAGTTTTTGAAGCATTAAATGTTTGACTGTTCTTCACCCTTTGAATCACAGATGTTGCAGTTTGTTTTGACTGTTAGGGCTGTTTGTAGTCTAAACCAGATTACATTACTCGTTTTTTAAAACCCCTGAAGGCCATTAAAATGGGCACACTCTGCCCCACACAGAAGTGATGTGTGTATAAATCACTTTCTGTGTAAGAAAACGAGGGTTTGTAATTGCTGTGGAATTTGGCTTTCGGTTCAGCTTTGAAATGTATGAATGTAGATGGCTGTGAGTGGTGTAAACAGCAAGTTCCATTGGAATAAACCTCCTTAAGTCTGGCAAAACATCCAGTGATTGTGTTCTGGTGTGTGCAGCCTGTGGCAGCAGCCTGCACTTCAGAAGAGATGATTTCCCAGATTTCAGGAATTCTTTTCTGTGGCTCAGCTCCCACTCTGGTTTGTTGTGTCTCTAAGGATTTAGCAGGAGCAAAACTCGACACTGCTGAAAAAGCTTTTCTGGTGGGAGGGTGGAGGAGAGCAGAGAATTGTCCAGAATGACCCTGGGAGAGCAGGGAGATAAATAAATGGGAGTGGGGGCTGTGATGTTCTGGGCCACACTGACCTGCTTTTATCCACATGCCAAGAGTGGTGTTCTGCTCTCCTCTTTGGCTGTTTTGTCACTTTATTCAGCTCCATGTTTAACTCCTTTCTGTCCTGATATCTCTGTCCTGAATGTTTGGGTGCTGTTCAGGTGGAAGTTTCTAGAAACTTCCAGGTGCTGTAGAATGCCAGCAGCTCAGGCTTTTTTATTGGGAACCTTTTGTTTTCTGTAAATTAAATTTCTCAGTGTAATTTTCTTTGTGGTCTTGTCAGATACTTAGAGTATGTAGATACTAAATATCTGAAAAGCTGCAGGAAGATGTTTTCTCTTTGATATGGAGAGTTTCAGGCACAGGAATAACAGAATTGATGATTTTTGTGTATTTTCCTACACCTGAGCAGTTTCAGCTCTTTGTGCCCTCAGGTACACTTCAGTCTTGTGAAACTCCTCAGTGTAGCAGAACTCTGGAGAAAAAATTCTTGGGGTTTTTTCTCCTTTTGTGGGGGGTTTAGAAGGCAAACCAGCCTTTGCCTGGGGCTTCTATGAACCTCACCCTGGTTTTAAACTGGTCACAGGATGAGGAGTAGTTTGTGATCACCTCCAATGGGAATTGGAAGGAAAATGCTTTATTTACAGTTTCAGTGCTTAAAGTTCCTTGCTAAAGATGTAGGAAAGAACCAAGATGGGAGTTGGGATGCAGGGTGGAGTTTCTGACTCCCATCACATGGGTATTCTTGAATTCTAGTATCCTAATGGATTTTAATATGAATTGGTGAATTGTATTGAATATAAATAGTTCTTTAACAGAATCCTTCTCTTTTATTTTTAGTATATTTTTGGGGAGTTCAGCCCTGATGAATTTAATCAGTTCTTTGTGACTCCACGATGCTCTGTTGAGGTAAGACCTACTTTAAAACTTGTTTTAGAAATAACATTTGAAAGCTCAGTCTCTTTCTGTGAATTTCAAATACAACAATACAAATATTTACCATTCACTTGGCTTGCTAATTTACAAACTGAAAATTGCATTCAGTAGTCTTCTTTCCATGTGTGTGGCTATTAAGTCAATTTTTAGACATAAATTAATGATTCCACCTTCTGCTTGTCATCTTTCAGAGCTGGACTAAGCTGACAATGAATTTTCCAGCCCTCTACCTCAGCTTTGGTGGCTTTTTTTAAAGGGGTGGATACTGAGAACTTTCCCAGCAGAGTTCTTGGTTGTGAGGTGGGCTTCTAAATCTTGGGGGCCTTCAGAAGCACAGGGGTTGTTGGGATTTTTGGCTGGGTGGGGCAGTGCTGACCCTCAGAGCTGTGCTCACAGCAAGGCTGTGTGTGAGGTCTGAGAAATGCATCAATAATGAACTAATTAGTGACAGAGAGAGCCACAGAGTGGGAACAGTTGTCTTTGTGTGTTGCAGCTCATTACATACTCACATACATAAGAGCATTGCAGGCTCTTATTTGGTTAGTTCTTGGTAGAGAATGATGAAACCATTTTCCTTCATAGGGGAAGAGTTTTATCCCATTGTCCTCATCTCCAGACTTGAAAAATAGTTTTCCTCTGGGTGAATTTCCATGTATTTCCTGCAGACATTTCCATTCAAACATTTCAGTCATGCTTCCATCCTGCCCTCTCAACATAAAGGAAACGAGCACTCGAGCTGGAGATGGGGAAATCCTTTTGTCACAGTTTACAAACCATTGTTAATGTGACTTCGTTTCCTGTAGCTTAATTTTCCAAGGGTAATTAGTCTAATAAACTGCTGAACAATGAAAGGGCACGAAGGGAGTGGGGTGGGGTGAGGAGTGAGGGAAGCTCAGAAAGGAAAAAGAGCTTTTCTGCTATTTTGGGGGGAGAGGAGAGCTGTGTCTCTGGGAAGCAGAAGAGATCTTTAGGTAATACCTGTTACTGTCATGGTCCTGCTGTTCTCCCAGCATAAATGCAGTGGGACATTTTCATCCCATGTAGTGTCACCTGGAGTGCCCCCATCAGCTTTGGGGATGATGAAAATGTCATATTTTCTGGAAAGCTGTTCTCAAAGAAGCAGTGTGACTTCATTTTCTCAGTGTACCACTTACTGGTTAGCTGGCAAAAGAAAGAGCTGCTGAACAATGTTCCTGAAGTTTGTCCTTGATCTGGTTCAGTTCAATGTTTTAATTACCTGGGTGATGAAATGAAAATGATGCTTATTAGTTTGACACTAATTGGTGTAAAAATTGGTCTGAAAGAGGCAGGGTGAAACTGCAGAAGGACGAGGCAGAGATGACAATGCTGCAGTGCTGTCTGACACACATCCTGCTGGGGACAGTCCCCACATGTGCTGCTGGCCCTCTGGGGTCCCTTAACCACAGACACAAGGGGGACTCCGCCAAGGGAGGAGATAAAGCTAAAGGGAAATACAGGCTGGATATTAGGGAAAAGTTTTTTATGGAAAGGGTGATAAAGTACTGGAAGTGCCTTCTGGGGGAGGTGGTGGAGTCACCATCCCTGGATGTGTTTAAATAAAGACTGGATGTGGCACTGGGGCCATGGTTTAGTTGAACTCAGTGATATTGAAGGTCTCTCCCAGCCTGATGATTCTGTGATTCTGTTGTCTCAAATGTCCCTTTTACATGTGACATTTTTGGCACATGTTCTGTCTCATACCTGTTCACTGGGGTAGCTCACACAACCCAGCTCTATGGAACAAGTCAGCTTTGCAAAAGTGCTGTTGATTAATCAGGTATGTTGGGGACCAAGAGGCTGACTACTTCTAAAAAAAACTTTGTGTTCTCTGAAGGTCTTTGCTTTGCATAAAAACAAAAATTGCAAGTTTTATCATAAAGTGTTTGTTATAGACATTTTGAGTAATTTTTTTAGCTCTAACTAAAATTATATTGAACCTGTGTTTAAAATTAATATGGAGCTTGGCCCACTGATTCTCATTTCTGACTTGAACACCTGATATTTTCAATGTATTGAGGTTCATAAATGGATTTAGAGCATGTGAGTTTTTTATATACTTCTGCAATGAAATTTCAGGAATATTTTTTCTTGCCGTTCCTGATGCCCTGGTGTCTGCAGTGCATTGAAAAGACAATAGAATTTTTATTATTATATAATTGATAAATACCTGTAGCTTTAGGGAATTGAAAACTTCAACAAAGCAACCTTTTCTTTGTTCCACCATTGGAGTTACATTTAGAATAGCACTGTAAAGCTCAGTGTCCCCTCACTGTTGCATGTTCTGCTGGAATGCAGTGTGGCAGTGGCTCTCACTTCTGCAGGCACAGGAGAAGCTTTCAGCTGCTCAGGAGCTTTGGGGGCAGCTGAGGGGGATAGAAATTGC